>OV702294.1:413350789-413674691 GCA_916181665.1 Avena sativa | reverse complement strand
GCATGAATGATATGCAAACTTTGAAATCATGATTTTTGGGATGTTACAATAGACAATCCTGGTGAGTAATACATGATCATTATAATCCTTTAATCATTTATAGGTTAGGTTTCCAATGGGCTATCCAAGGCTTCATCAATACTACTTTTTAATTGTATTGAAATTATCTTCTTAGTATCTCATATTGGATTAAGGGTTATTCATGGACTATGCCCTCTTTAAAAGATTTAAGTAGATGCTATGAGAAGATCAAGAAATAGTAGATCAAGTATTGATAGTTAAAGAACTTGTGAATCAATGGTTGATTACTCAATCATTGATGAACAACAGATATTAAGTTAGGTTCCATAAAGATTGATATGGAAAGAAAGATATATGGTGAATGATCTTGACTTAGTCTCTTTCCAACTCAAACTCATTAAAGAGTTAAAGTTAGGTATTACTATGATACTCATAGTAATAATAGATAAGAATAAGATAGGTCAGGATTAGTCATTACATTTATATTACTTTAGTTGTAATCTTAACTTGGCACTTATGAGTTGTTGTGCTGAATATTATGGTATGATCCTTGAAGGATCATATATTAATTATTTAAGCAATGTATTATGAGTAACATTTTATTATATCTGATCTACCCTTAGAACAAATCATGTTTACCCAAATAAGGTTTTAGCAAAGGTTATATTGAAACTTATCACAGGCAACATGATGATCTACTTCAATTCCATCAAGTTGAGAGAAGCTTCAATCACTTTGACAAGTTTTGTTTAAAAAGCGCGAAAATTATTTGGATTTTCTATGCATGAATGAAATGCACACATCTGGATTTAGCTTATTTCTAGGCTCTAATGCTGGGATGTTACAGACTCTCCCCCTTAAAATAAACTTCATCCTCGAAGTTCACAAACTCTCACATGTCGGAGTAAGGAATTGACTTGTAGTGGTTGCTACATTTCTCCACTCCATGATGACCTTAAATATAATTATTTGTAGTATTCTATAACTTGATTAGATATCCTAATCCAATTCTTAATTTATTTTATCATCAAACTTTATTACTATGTTAAATACAGTCTAGGGCGTCTCACTAAAACAAGTTTTAAGTTTCTATATACCCGTGTTTGTGGTTAGAAGACTATATTTCTATTCTTGTCATAGTATAGTTGATACTGGTACTCCTTCCAAGATTGGATTTGAACTCATTTAGTCCATACCCATTGGAATTTCTTATTCTCTGCATATGCCCAATTGGATGTTCTCTATTACTTCTTAAGAGTTACTTTAACAGTTGTTTCTTCTACAATTAGTCGATTAAGATTAACCTTTATCACCTACAAGCTTTATTTTATTAAGTTTTTAGATAATCTTTCATTATTACCTATAGTAATTCTTCAACTTTCATTCATAATGTCTACTCTCCCCCTTAGGGTTTACTAATAGTCTTTAAATTGTATATATAGCATTTATTGGCTTTATAATTAGAATGTTGGTCTCTGTCCAGTTTATACTTTACCTAATTAGGGTCTGATGAAAGATCGTATGGTGTATCCACACAGTTGTGGATATCCGAAGCAAATCTTTCAGCATTATATGTCGTACTTACTATTGGGCATTTTTGCTAGGATAAGTCTGACTTGGCGAAACATCTCGAAAGACGATTGCCTTCAATTTTTTATACTTCCTTAGGTCTTACTTAACTTAGGCCAAATTTTATGCTCTTTATGCAACCATTAAGATGATCTGGTTAACTATGTCAACCAACACCGGATGCGAACAAGATACCGACTGTGGATCGGAATGCCGACTATGGATTAAGTACCAACGGCGGATCATTCTGGGTGGTAGGCATTACCTTACAGTTTCCGACCTACTACTGGCATTCTCTCTGAATTGTCAGAGCTTGAATACCATCTTGGTTCCAAGACATCTTCCTTTTACTTATTCATGATACTTCCATGAACTTGGTACAACTATTTCATTAACTTCTTAGCATCTTACCTATTTTGAATGAGCTTTAAGTTTATTACTTCTTGTTGCTCCATACATCTTCTACAATAAACTTTCTTCCAAAGCTGGCTAGAAATGACCTATGCTTGATCTATTCTCCAAATGGTGTTAATACTCCTTATATCTTGCTTCATCCTTCAAGTAAGTCTTCCTTTTGATCTTTGAAACTCGTCACTCCCTTACACGAATTCCCGTGCCTATCTAGATCCATGACATCAAGTAATAACTGGGTGTTACATCATGCATTTGCACACCAAGTCCACTTCATGTACAGATCTAGTCAATCAAGAAAATTCAAGAAGATCCAAAAGTAGATAAACAACAAAACATATACCATGTATTATACATAGGTTTTAAATAATTTACAAATGTACTAGATGTTCCAACGGTTTGCTCCACACCTATTTATACAACTATCTTACAAGAACTTCTTATTCTTGTGAGTATATCCTCACTTATTTCGGCAAACCTTTCAAACTATGATACGCATTACCCTCTATGTACCTTATTCAAGCACTCATCCCTTGGGATGTCGTTCCTTTCTTACTTTCATCTTCCTCTAGTGCTTCCTGGAGTTCCGTCCATGATGACGTGAAGTCCTACAACTGCCTTCTAGAGCGTAAGAGCATCCAGGAGGTGCGTATTCTTGATTAGAAGTACCTAGACTGAGATTAGTCATTGAAAAATGACTAGAGTTGGCATAGTCTTCTACAGTATATTCCTGGTTTTCTGGCAATGCTTCCTCATAGTAAGTTGGCTCCTTAGCTTTTTCTTGGATCCAGTCGTACATATTGGTATAGTAGCTATTGGAATACTCTTCTAAGTTGATTGGATTGGTATCACCCCCATATGGTCCATAAGGCTCTCTATGTTATAGTTGGACTCTTCTTCAATACCTATATCAAAAGTATAGGATTTCCTATGGTTCCACCTTGAGATTCTACTTCCCATCCATACTTGTTTGGCTCAGGGTTATTTGGAATAACTCTATTCCATTCCTGTTGTTCGGAGTTGTACTTCGTCCATAGGTCTTCAGGTGGCTGGGTTTTAGTTTGGTAGTAGGCGTAATTTTCCAAGTTTGGGTCATCAAACTCAGTTTCCTCATACACTTCTCTTGAAGGTATGTATTTGGGATGCCTAGCTTCTTTATCTAACTTATTCCTACGATCCATTGCTTTATCAAGATTAGTAAAATCCTCAATGATCGTATCCAGTTCCTGAACTAAGACTTGGTGAGTGTTATGATAAGTGTTTAACAAAGACCGATAACGATCCATATACTCTACAGCTAGAGTAGGTTCTGCTTGAACTAGAGTAGAGTGATCTAACTCATGCTCTGGGTTTGAGGTTTCATGTGGTATAATGGTATGAGTACTACCTTCTAAAGCTTGGGATTTTTGTTCTCGGATCATGGTTATGGCTGCTGCTACGGCAATCTGATATGCAGATGCCATGCACCTTGCCTCTCCTGATGGCATTTCTCCCTTAAGTCCTAACTTCTTGGGTAACATGATCATGACACGGTATTTAGCTAACACCTGCCCATCATAGAAACTGTAAATATTGACCAAAAGTCTCAATTCACATTCCAAACTCCATAGAAGTTGTCGGAGATTATCTGTCCAATCCCCCCCATAGTTGTTCAACGTCCTGTTCATCACTTCAACATTCCGAGGTGGATATCGAGGTGCCATGTGCAACTGTGGATAAGAAATTATCATCAGTCACATAGAGTTAAAACTCTTGGGTAATGATCGGAATTGCAATCATATTAAAGAATTATCGCACTAGTAACATAACAGGATTATTCTCAAGTGAATATCCCTCATATCACTAGAGAACTCTTTATTATTGCTAGGATGTGTCCTACAGGTTCTAACCATTTACTAGGTTTCCAGGTTTCCAACCTAAGGTCAAAGCATATGCTCTGATACCAACTGCGATGACCCAGCATACCACTGCATGATGTAGTATACTATAGTCAGTGACATAACACCAATGAAACACCGTTCACTAGTATTACATCCCTCAGAATGGCACAACAGAAACACAGCGGGTCCAATACATGGCTAAAGGTTACAACTCACTCTTTACACAGCATCTAGAGAACACTCTAGGTTAAAGAGAGAGAAAGAACTTCTTACAGAGAAGAATCACAGATAAACAACGCAAGAACTATTATACTATTAAGACTAGTATTTTAACTAAGGGATTGACATTGTTGCTATTGCAATACACTACAGAATTAAGTTCTTTGGCTAGAGATTATATTCCTATCTAATCAGTAACTTCGTCTTTACTTGTGTTGATGTATATGTTTACTTCCTTGACTTCATTGAAGAGCTTTAGCTTTGGATGATGAGTCCTGGAGCATAACTTGATGTAGATGTTGTTTATCCCGGCTTTAGAATCTAGCAAGGGTTAAAAAGATACGTTGAGTACGAGCGTACTCAGCAAATTCACTAGAAAAGGAGTGTTTGATGCACTATAACTACATCCACAGACCATAGGTTGTAGGCAATGCAAGTTTTCGTAAAACATTTCTTCAAAGGTTGCTTTTATTCTGAAAAGCTATGCCCGTCATCCTTCACGGGTTTACCAGAACTTTCATGGAGTTCCTTTCCCGCCGCGTTCACAGCTCCTTCCCGGAATAGGGAGTAACAAGTTACAATTCTTACACTCCGAAGAGGTGCGTTACTTTTCCCATGAGAGATCAACTCTTTGTTGCACAACCGGGCAGCTTATTCCCGTCCACAATTCCATGATGTGGGGCCTAGAAGATGATCCAAGCCAATCACTGCCCCCTTCGCGACCTCGCATGCCTCCTTGGTGTACACCATGCCCACATAAAGAATTACGGCAATGGTTTGTACAAACCATTAGATGCCAGAACTATCATGGGACGTTGAGGGTTCCCACCCATATGCTGCATATCCTCTACGAATTACCAATTAATATGCACGCTACGAGGATAACAGCCACGACCTACACATCTGGCTTCATGCGAGAGGAAGAAGATACAGCTGACTTCTCCGTCCCATTCCAAATCTAATGGTTAACACGTAATATACGGCGCAAGAATCACTGGCAACATTGGTTGTTAAGTCCTAGATAATATGTTCCTTTACCACTGGAACTTTTATAGTAAGTTATTACCTCATGGTAATAACCTATAATCACATTATTATGAAAATAGTGTTTTCAGACCTTTTTCAAATGCAAGTGATGTCCTCATTGGATTTGTAAAATACTTTATAGAAAATAACCAAAGGACATGAGCAAGTGTGAACTTGCCTTTTGTGATTGCAAGATTATGCACTCACGGTCTTCAAGATAATATAAGATCCAATATCTGAAATTAGCATCATTGGTCCGATAAGGACTAATGTTTAAAGAAGCAATATGTTCTTATGCATAAGTAATGTGATGCATTTTATAAATGCGAATCCCGGGGATAACGTTGTTTTAGTGTTTGGGTACAAGAAATGATGTATTTCAAATGTGACATGGTTATACCCCATGGGTACACGATCTCGGCATACCTAGTCCAGCCCAAGGAAGGCCCACGGCAAATATACGCCGGCCCATGAAGACTTTCGGGTGGCCAAGGCCCATGACGCTTTCGGATCCTTCGAGAGCAAGACTAGAGTAGATAGGAAATTCAAAGGGGTAAACCCTAAAACCTGTAACCGACTCGATATGTGCCTGGGACCTGCCTGCCTCTATATAAAGGCCAGGAGGGCACGACAAGGAGGCTCTCTAATAACATCTCGCATACACACCTCCACGGCAGATTGCATCTGCACACCCCTGTAACCTTCGGTTCCACCATAATCAGAGCAGAAAAGCAGGAGTAGGGTTTTCCCTCCGGGGGCCTGAACCTGGGTAAACCTCGCGTCCCCGTGTTTCTTGTTTGCTAACTGTTCCGCGATCTCTAGCATCCCCACCTTCTCCAAAACCCAAGTCCATAACAATGGGCATTGACGAGATCGAACCTCGTCAATTGGCGCCGTCTGTGGGAACTGGGGGCGCTGATTGTGCGATCGTGACGGTCCCAACAAAAGCGATCTACAATTCTGTGGAAACAGAGAGTCATCTCCTCTTCGGCGCCTTCGACTTCACCGCCCACTCGCCGGCCACCCTGAAGGACTTTGAGCCCGTTGGCGACGGACTCGAGATCCTGTTCGGGAGCTTCTGCTTCCAGGTGGGGCAGATCGGCACTCTCTGCCTCCCGGAGCGGGTGCCCCTGCCGTCGATCAGGCCTGCTTCATGGGCTCCACACCCACTGCTACGCATATCATCATCAACAGATGAATCTTACGACAGCAGCAGCTGCAACTCAGATCTGTGCGATCCACCATCGGATGAAGGGACCTACGGTTCCGTATCCGAAAGCTGCGACAGCAGCGATCCGATCTACAAGCGCTACCAGTGCGCCGCAGTCATCCAAGATCAGGAACACAATCCTCCACCCAACCCGCAGGGTAGAAACGGCGAGAACAGAAGAAGCCGGTCCCCCCACCCAACGGGGAAAACAACAACCGAGTCATCCACCTCAGCAAAGAGGGATGGGCTCAAGCACGCGAAGCCGTAGCAGGCAACAAGATCCTGCCAGCAGATGCCTCATGGGACCTGCTGATGGCATACCACATGCTCCTCGTCGAGGAGCACAAGAAGCAACTAAGGATGCAAGAGGTGCTCGACAAGCGCAAGCAAGCAGCCTCGGAATCTAGTGCATGGAGAGCTGCGCTCTCTGCCATGGGCATCGGCTCCAGCTCGCATGGAAACAATGGCAACAAGCATTGTTCTCACATAGAGAACATGGATCCTAGAGCACATCGTGAGGTGACTAGAGCCCTCAATGCGTCCTTCATGGAGATGGATGCCGACGGCAACGTCATCCCGAAGACGCCACAAGCTGTGATCATGGCAGCTACCGCCTACCTCGCGTCCCATCCTCCTCTGGAGGGGGACCCGGAAAGGGCCATGCACAAGTCCGCGCTCACCGGACTCGGACTCGTTGGAGCCGCGCTCCACGGAGAAGCTCCTACGAAGCCAAAGAAGAAGGCCGCGGTCAGGTTCAACCGCAGCCCCACACCCTCATCCGAGGACGAATAACACGACCTTCCTCGAAGGCACAAGAGCTCGCGCCATTGCAGCCGCGACTACGATGCTCGAAACGAGCTAACACAATGCAAGATCGACAAAGCGCGCGCTAAGCGCGTATGCTCGTCTGAATCCAAAGAAGATGACGATGAAGGAGAACTCTGCGGAGCCCGATGCTTCAGCAGATCCGTCCGAAGAACGGGGATGCCGTGAAACTTCAAGCTTCATTCGGACACTCTGAAGTTCGACGGCACACAAGACCCCAGGGCGTGGCTCAGCGACCACATGTCGTCCGTCAAGCTACATGGCGGAAACAAGGAAACCGCCATGCAATGCCTTCAGCTGCAGCTGACGGGCGTAGCCCGGATCTGGCTCAGCAGCCTATCCTCGGGATCCATCCGAAGCTGGGAGGAGCTGGCGTATAGTTTCGTCCGAAACTTCAAAGGCACCAGCAAGAGGCCCGCCTCGATCGAAGAGCTGTGGGCCTGCACCCAACGAACGGGCGAATCCATTTGCTCGTACATTCTACGCTGGTCCAACCACCAAGAACTCCGTGATGCATATCTCCGAGGAGAGAGCTATCGACGCCTTCAGTGACGGCGTCAAACGCCAGGACTTCAAGGAAGAGCTCGAGCGCGTCAAGCCCAAGACACTCGACCACCTCATGGACATCGCCAACAGGTGGGCCGACGGCAAGGACTCCATACACCGAGCACACTTGGAGGAGGAAGATGACTACGGCCGGCGACGTGAGCGCCGTAGCAAGAGAAGATCGCGCGTCCACGACGATCGTGACGGACCCGACATGGTCGCGGCTGGCTACGCCCACCGCCGCAACGACGGCGACCGCAACAGCGGCGGATACCGCGGAAACAATTTCCGTGATGGAGGACGCCCGGCACAGTCGTGGCAGCGCCGCGATCGCGACGACGGACCCTCAGCATACGAAAAACTGTCGGGTCCATGCACCATCCACTTCTACATCGACAAGCAGGATGGCAAGAAGAAGGCAAGCCACATGCTCAAGGACTGTCGCGAGTTCCAGAAACTCAGCGAAAGCATGGCTCAGATGAGGCAGCAAGCCCCAAACCCTGGATTCGGGAACGCACCCGCACCAGGCGAGATCGTGCATGGAGCTCCTCCACCGCCACCTGCAGGAGGCCCGAACCACCCCATCGCACCCGCCCAGAATAACGGTGGGCACGGGTATCCCCCGTCGAAAGGAGCGTTGATGATCCAAAAAGGGCGCCCAACGAATAGGGTGCAGAAGAAAATCACCCGCCAGATCAACCTGGCTGTGACAGCTCCACCCGCCATCCCTGAGTACCTCGGCGGATTGGAGTCCTGCATCACGTTCAACCGTTCGGATCACCCTTGCCAGGTCCCTCGCCCAGGTCATGCTGACCTAGTACTTGAGGCGCAGATCAGAGGGTTCAAGATGAGCCGCGTCTTCATGGACGGTGGCAGCGGCATCAACCTGATGTTCGCCAGCACCCTAGCAGCAATGCGGATCCCGCTATGCAGCCTGGAACAGTCAGACACAACGTTCCATGGCATCGTCCCAGGAAAGGGAATATCCCCCCTGGGAAATATATGGCTAGACGTCATCTTCGGCAAGCCGGACAACTTCTGATGCGAGCGACTCGAGTTCGAAGTGATGGACTGGCCATCACAATACCACGGCATTCTCGGTCGTGTAGCATTCGCAAGGTTCCTGGCAGTACCGCACTACGCGTACATGCTGCTCAAGATGCCAGGACCCAAGGGCGTCATCACGATCCACGGGAGTTTCACCCGATCGGACCACTGCGACAGGAACTTCAACAAAATCTCCCAGTCATTCGGCGTGCAAGAGGAGCTCGTAAGGCTCCGCGAGGTGACGGACAACGGGGCACCCCCAGTCGCACGACAGAACGCACCAGAAATGTCCTTCGACTCCACCGTCAACACAAAAAAGGTGCAGGTCCACCCGACGGATGCCTCCAAAATAGCGCTGATCGCCAACGATCTCAGCTCTGCATAGGAAAGCGTGCTCGTCGAATTCCTCCGTGAGCGCTGGGAAATCTTCGCCTAGTGTCCTACGGACATGCCATGAGTTCCCAGGGAATTCGCCGAGCACGCACTCAACGTCTTTCCAGACGCCAACCCTGTCAAGCAGTCTATCCGATGACTGTCTGAACCATGGGCCAAAGCAATCAGAGTCGAAGTCAACAGACTACTCGACGCAAACTTCATCAGGGATATCAAAGAAAGCGAGTGGCTCGCCAACACCGTAAGGGTCCCCAAAAAGGACACGGACATCCTGCGGATGTGCGTGGACTTCACATCGCTGAACAAGCACTGACCAAAGGACCACTTCCCTCTTCCTCGGATCGACCAAATCATCGATTCAACGGCAGGATGTGAGAAGCTCTCCTTCCTTGATGCCTACTCAGGCTACAACCAAATTCGACTGAAGGTCAAAGATCAGGAGAAAACGGCATTCATCACGCCGTTCGGAGTGTTTTGTTACAACACAATGCCCTTCGGGCTGAAGAACGCAGGTGCCACGTACCAACGGTGCATGCAGGCATGCCTGAAGGATCAGATCGGCCGCAACAAACAAGTCTATGTCGACGACATAGTCATCAAAACAAGGGAGGCCAAGACGCTCATCGACGATCTCCGTGAGATGTTCGATAACCTTGATCGATCCAAGATCAAGTTAAACCTAGAAAAATGCGCCTTCGGCGTCCCATCTGGTCAGCTGCTAGGCTACCTCATCTCCCAGCGAGGGATCGAGGCGAACCCGAAGAAGATCCGGGCCATAATGGCCATGGATAAGCCGAAGAACCTTAAGGGCGTCTATCAGCTTGCAGGACGAATCGCGGCATTGAGCAGGTTCATCAGCCGCATGGGCGAGAAAGCCCTGCCATTCTATCAGCTGCTGCGCAAGGCAGACAAATTCGAGTGGACGCCTGAGGCGGATGATGCATTTGAAGATCTAAAGCGGCTGCTCTCTACCTCGCCCGTCTTGGTTATGCCAAAGGAGCGTGAGCCTCTACTGATGTACATAGCAGCTACACACCAGGTGGTGAGCACCGTACTGGTGTTCGAGCGGCCCGAAGAAGGCAAAACCCACGGGGTCCAACGCCCAATCTACTACCTCAGCGAGGTATTGACGCCGACAAAGCAGAGGTACCCTCACTACCAGAAACTCGCCTACGGCGTGTTCATGACGGCTCGTCGGCTGAGCCATTACTTCCAGGAGCACCAGGTGATATTCGTCAACGAGGCACCCCTGAACAGCATCCTGAACAATCCGGAGGCCACAGGACGCGTAGCCCTGTGGGGCATCGAGCTGTCACCTCTAGACATCGTCTACGAGAAGCGACTCGTGATCAAGTCTCAGGTCCTCCCGGACTTCCTCGTCCACTGGATGGAGCTGCAGCTGCCAGACACACCAGACATGACACAGTCATGGACGATGCACTTCGAAGGCTCCAAACGCGAGGCTGGAGCAGGAGCCGGGGTCATACTGACCTCCCCGAATGGCGACAAGATGAAATACGTCCTTCGGATGAAATTCCGAGCTTCCAACAACGAGGCCGAATATGAAGCCCTCATCCACGGCATGAGGATGGAAAAGATCTGCGGTGCAACACGCCTGGTCATCTACGGAGACTAGAACCTCGCCGTCCAGCAGACGATGAACGAGTGTGACGCACACGTCAAAAACATGATCGTGTACCGCGCACTCTACAACTCACTCGAGGGAGAATTCGACGGCTGTGAGCTTCGGCACGTCGGGAGAGAAAGCAACGAGGAGGCCGACAGACTTGCCAACATCGGCTCCACCTGCACACGAGTACCACCAGGCATGTTCCTCGAACAGATCTGCGTGTCATCCATCAAGCGAAAATTCCCCAAGGGATCACCCGAAGAGGCAGAGCACTTGGGGGTTGCGCTACCCGAAGGACAGGAAGGACCCGAAAAGCTCGACACAGAGGTCGCTGTGGTCAACCTGATGCAGGTCATGGCAGTCGAAGAAACTTGGACGCAGCCATACATCAAGTACTTGATAGACGGCGAGCTGCCTGATAGCCCGACAGATGCCCGGCGCATATCTTGCCGGTCAAAGGCCTTCACCATCATCAATGGCGAGCTGTACAAGCGCAGCATTTCGGGTGTACTCAAAAGGTGCGTCACCATCAGTGACGGCAAAACCATCCTCCAAGACATCCACGAGGGCATCTGCGGCCATCACGCGGGTAGTTGCGCCCTTGTCGCCAAAGCTCTACGAGCTGGATTCTACTGGCCAACGGCCATGAACAACGCCAAGGGCATCGTCCGAAGATGCAACGAGTGCCAAAGGTTTGCAGATAAACCGCACGCACCCGGATCCGAGCTCAGGCCCATACCCTTGGCCTGGCCCTTCGCCCAATGGGGCCTCGACATGATCGGCAAACTGCCACGATCCTCGAAAGGATGCCACGTCTACCTCCTGGTCGCAGTCGACAAATTCACCAAGTGGATTGAGGCCATGCCTGTGACTAACCAAAAGGGCAAAACCGTCGTCAAGTTCTTTGAATCCATTTTCTACAGGTTCGACGTTCCACACAGCATCATCACCGACAATGGGTCGAACTTCATCTCTAAAGAATTCTAGGACTTCTGCGAAGACCTCAGAATCAACATCACATACGCCTCCGTGGCGCACCCGCAAACGAACGGGCAGGTCGAAAAGGCCAACGGCCTCGTCGGTGCTGGCATCAAGAAGCGCCTAATGAGCCCACTCAAGCGACTCGCAGGTGCCTGGACACAAGAGCTACCTTCGGTCATGTGGAGCCTACGCACAACGCCCAACAGCTCAACCGGCTACACACCTTTCTTCATGGTGCACGGAGCCGAAGCCGTGCTGCCAGCAGAGGTACGCCACAAGGCCCCACGGGTCGTCGCCTACAGTGAATCCGAATCGACGGTCGCACTCGAAGACGCCGTCGACACACTCGACGAAGCACGTGACATAGCAGCAGCTCGACCAGCGGTGTACCAACAGAGTCTCCGCAACTACCACAGCCGACGGCTACGCCCAAGGTCCTTCGTCGAAGGAGACCTAGTCTTGCGACTCAAGAAAGAGCGACCAAAGAAATTCGAGTCACCATGGGAAGGACCCTACATCATCACTGAAGTCATCCCAGGTGGCACCTATCACCTCAAGCACGTGGAGTCTGGAGTCACATACTCCAACCCATGGAACGTCCCGCAGCTGCGACGCTTTTACCCCTAGCTACCCCCTCTTTTACTTTCAATAAGGCTATTCAGCCAAGGCTACTCAGCCGAACAATGTACCTCCTTACGATATGAATAAAGCTAAGTGTCTCGCCCCAAAATCTTTTGATTATTACCTGCATCTTACTATATACTACAACACACTCGGGGGCTCCCCCTACCTCACGACTTCGTCGACTGAGAAAACGCGTGTACACCTGAGTAGCTAACCATGTCAGGCTAACAAAAAGGACACGTATGAAAACAAAGCATCACATGCTACACAACAAGAAACCTTTACAATAATAAAGGGCATAACATGCCTAGTCGCATATATACAAATTTTACATCTATCTCTTTTACAGGTCCTACCTATTCTGAAGAATAGCATGCGCACTGCTCAAACAGATCTACAATTCGCTCGGCACACTACCTTACATCCGAATAATGCGGGCGCATATCCCACTCACCGCCATCCGGACGAGGAGGCGGCCCATCTACTACAGCAGGCAGATCTACATCAGGACGATGCAAACGCACAAGGGAAAGCGCGGCCTTTACCCCTGCAACAAGCTGATGTCGTACCAATTCTTCGACACGACGAACATTTCTAAACTTCACCAGCAGGCCAGAAAGAGTCGACGGCGCGCCATCCAACGGAAACATTACATGCAAAACTGACGCCAACGAAGACTGCACCTGACAAAGCACCCACAATACTTGGTGGACACGATCCTGCATTGTCGCAAGAACCATGGCACGATCACGATCCATCCATAAAAACCCGCCGGCCTCCATGTCCTGCTGGGTCAAGCAGTTAATCCGAACAGCAACACGCTCCTTTTCCTCCTTCGGAGCAAGGTTAGCACCTGCAATACTCACAAAGTAAGATGCAAGACCAACAGGCGCATCCAAAGCAATGAGCAGCAGCTCGAAAAACTCACACTCAAGCTGTTCGGCCAGACGACGCAGCTCCCCCATCAAAAATTCCTCTCGGGCAGCGCCTCGCTCCGCCTTCGACTTCCAAACATCAGCGTGGCCACGCACTCCAAGTAATTCCCTCTCAAGACTATGGATGCGGTCTCGAAGAAACACAAGCTGCGACGCACCATCCAAAGATGGTCGTAGCTACGCTGCAGATGAAGTGTCAACGGGAGCATCACCCGAAGGATCCTCGAGTAGAAGACAACGATATGAACAAGCAGACAAATGAAGACAAAACTCGGAAATTCATTATGTACAGCAAAAAGCCACTACGTGGCGCAAGGATTTCTCAGAGACAATTACAAAAGCTGAAACAAAAACTATCCTACAGCTACAACGCCTACGAAGCGGCACCCTGAGTAGCCTTGGAGCCAGACTGCCTCGCCTTGACTTCTCCTTGTTGCCTTAGCGCGTACTCGGCCAGCAGATCAATCAACTTCGGGCCGTAACGCTTACAGCGAGCAGAGTAGATGGAGAAGGCTACCTCGGACCCGTCAGCAGCCGTCGGCATCCGGGAGGTGATATGAGGAAGGTCCATCTCCGCTCCAGCCGCCAAGGCCATCGCCAGCCCAACGGACGCGCCGATGCCTTTCTGCTTGCATTTGTACACCGTAGGTGCTTCGGCCGACAGCGCCTCCACCAAGGCATCAACATCTTCAAGGGCCACGCCCTTGGGGACGAGCTCCTTGTAGAAGCTCCCAAGGACCTCCTTGGCTTTGGCAAGCGAGCCAACCACGGTACCGCAGCGGTCTTCGACCGCCGCGGCAGCATCATCCAGAGCACTACCGTGCTCCAGAGCACCGCGATCAAACTCGATGCCCGCGACATCTACAATAACAAAGGAAGCAGCATAAATAAAAAGCACTACAAGGAAAGGCAAGGAATCTGAAAAGAGAAGGCAGAGAAACTCACCCGAAATAGCCTTGGCAGCCGCCATCAGCCTGCCTGCTACCTCTCTCTTGCGTGAAGCCGTAGTAGTGGCGAGCTGCTCCTCGCGGTCTGTAGCCTCCTGCTGCAGACGCTCCCTAGCCTCGGCCGCGTTGGCTAGATCCAGCTCGAGGCGCTCCTTCGCACCAACGGCGGCTTCGGCTTTTTTCTCCGCCTGCCCAAGGCTCTTTTTGAGAGCATCAAGCTCACGGAGAGAAGTGTTGTGGTCCTCTGCAGTCAGCAACACACCTATCAGATCGAAGGATAACATACAAGAAGAAGCAGAAAGCCAAAGTTGTAAACATACCTTGCAGTTGTTTGAAGTTGGCCTCCAATGCCAGGTGCTGCTGCACCAGCTGATTGGCGCCTTGCACAAAAGGCTGCAAAAAGAACTACTAGTCAAAAGAACGGCTTGGAGGCTACGCCCAAAATAACGAGCAAAATGCTCAGGGGCTCCCCCCGAGACTCGAAGGAATAACGAACAACAAAACACCCTACAGACGCTCGGGGGCTCCCCCCGAGGCACGAAAAATCAATGATCAACGGATCATCCGAAAAGGCTCGGGGGCTCCCCCTGCGGCAGAAAACGGATATTACTTACATGCATAGACGACGACTCCGAAGGTTTGGATGCAGTCTTCTGAGGGAACACCACCAAAGCCTCCTACGGAGAAGACCTCGGGGCAGCGCCCTCATAGGTGGCCACCGTCTGAGGAGGAGGAGAAGGACTCTTCGACTCCCCCACCATCTCTCGATCGACATCGCTGGAGGAGCCGTCAGAAGAGTGGCTGCACAAGAAAAAAGTTAGCCAAGGACAATAAAACGAAACCAAAAAATGGCACAAAGAATTTGAGGAAGCTTATGAGTCAAGGTCTCTAAGGTCGAAGACAGGAGGGGTCTTCTTGCCCTTCTTCTCTTCCTTCTTTTCTTCCTTCTTATCTTCCTTCTTCCGCTTCACCGGCGGGTGCGGTGACATGGCCCGCACAGGAATGGCAGGAATTGGAGAAGAAGAGCCCCCCTGCCCATCACTGTGACGCTCAAGGCAAAGCGGGTTCCTAGGCGTCAGCGGAGTCGAGGCATCCGACGATTCGCTGGAACTCCTCGTCCGCTTGCGAGTGTGATCCTCACTCGACTCGTTGGCCTCTTCCACCGGAGATCGAGCCGACGACAGCTTGGACATGGAGTCCACCACCTCATTTTCCGGAGCATCCGGGAATACTTCAGGCAACGGAGACGACATGCCTGGCACCTTGAACTCCTGCCCAAAAAGAAATAAATTGGTCAGCAGACAAATAAATAACAAGTAAAACACAGTCGAAAAATAGCGCCACGCGCATATCCAAGATCTACACCTGCGGAACCGGACGAGAAGCGGAGAACGGAGAAGTCAGCGACCTCCCTGGAAGATCCTCGCTAGCCTTGAACTTCAGCAGTGGTCGAAGAATCCCGTCAAGATCCCCCTTGGAGAACTCCTCGTCTGAAACCCTAGTCGGATCATGACGACCCGAATAGAGAAACATCGGGTGCGCCCTAGCCTGTAGTGGCTGCACCCGACGTTTGAGAAAGGTGCGGATGATATCCACACCGTTCACCTCCTTCTCCGGATTCAAATGGAGATCCTCCACCCGACGATAGAGCCCCTCTATCTCCGCCACCTCGCCATCCAAGATCTGGTTTTTCCAGGACCTTTTTGGCTCGATTTTCTAGGAGGGTTTGAAAGGAGCAAGACCAAAATCCTGCCCAGCTACCGTGGAGTCACGGATGTAAAACCATCGCCTCTGCCAGTACTGGACAGATTCGGACATATAAAAGGAGAAGACAAGAAGATTGGATCAAAGGGAGATGATGCAACCCCCAATGGGATAGGCACCATCAGAACCAGATTGCCTCTTCACGGAATAGAGTTTCCGGAAGAGGCCAAAGTGCGGCTCGATACCGAGCCAGCACTCGCAGAAAGTGACAGAACAAGCAATGTGAAGAAGAGAGTTGGGGGAAAGATGATGCAGCTGGATGCCGTAAAGGAAAAGCAGCCCACGAAGGAAATTATGGACTGGGAAGGAAAAGCCCCGAAGAACAAATGCGAGGAACATAACCCGAAACCCAGCGGGGGGATGGGGAATTACCTCGTTACCAGGGAGCCTGACGGCCTCCCTATTCTGTTGGATCAAGCCCCGCTCACGGATCTTGCGGAGATCACCCTCCCGCGTCTCCGATCGCCGCTAGCCACCGTCGGTGACATGGGCAGCTGTGGAACTTTTCTTGCCACCAGCAGTGCTGGTGCCAACCGCAGGAGAGGACTTCTTGGGATTCCCCATCGCGGTGCAGCAGCGCCAGCGACGAGAACGTAGGATCAACGAAGGAAATGTTCGCGGATATTCCAGCACGCAGCAAGAAAGCTTAGAGAAGATGGGAGCAGTGAAACACAAATGGCTACGGTGAAAACAGATTAACTTTTCCCCAATGATTATAAGGACGAACACGATGCACGACAACTGTCCATCGGGAAGACCTAGAGCCAACTGCAATATCTGACCATCCACGTGTCAGCCCAGTAGCGAACCGTTGCTCACACGCCGACCACTTCGCGTGGAAATCGAGGCGACGCCGTAATTATCTCCACACCACGCG
Source organism: Avena sativa (assembly GCA_916181665.1). Lineage (NCBI taxonomy): Eukaryota > Viridiplantae > Streptophyta > Magnoliopsida > Poales > Poaceae > Avena > Avena sativa. The sequence continues at coordinate 413,657,786 of OV702294.1, read as the reverse complement.
TGACCGGTCAATTCAAGGTCAGAAGGTGGGACCCATGTTCGTCCAGTCATGTCATCTCTGGCGCAGCAGACGCTTGAGGACACCGATCGTCAGCACTGACGTCATCAAAAGCTATACTAGCAACGGTTACAATTCTTCGACTACACAACTCAGAGTACTCACTCGAATATACGATTCGACTAACTACTCGGGGGGTACTCCTATCAGGAGCGCTGGCCGTGCACCCGAAGTATAATCAAGATATCACACTGCAAAGCTATTCTTCGAGTCCTATGTCGAGTCTGCGACTCCACTATGGACTCGGGGACTACTCCCATAGGGAGGCTGGATTTAAGCATCCAAAAAATTTGTGTCCTACGGACCTGGAGTCAATCAATGGCTGAGCTAAAGTCTCTGCTCGAGTCTACGACTCGAACAGACACTCGGGGGCTACTCCCATAGGGAGCGCTGGCCGCGCACCTTATGAATTCTTCGACTGTGATCCTTCGGATCAGAATGCAAAAACTTTTTGGCAACTCTTCCCAGAATAACGCTAAGTGAGAAGCATCCTCCTCGGCCACCCGAAACGCCTCCGCGGCGATAAAAATTTGGATGTTGTGTCTACGACACAAAGATAAGACCAATGGATATCATCTGATGGCCTGGCAAAGCACACGACTGCGCTCTGCTAGTGAAAATCCGTGCCAGCAGGTGTGATGAAAAATCCCGACGGACGCGTTGGGTACATCATTTAAATTTACTGGAATTCCACTCCTGTAAGACCTCTACGGCCTGAGTCAAATTACGCCAGCATCTGTTCCGGATTCGAGTTGAGGGACTCGAATCTGAAGAAGATCGTGTTGTTTTGTCCTAAGACAGTTAACTGACCCTGATCCGTCGGGAGAGTCAGGCACATGCATCAACAATCCCTACACATTCTCTGGAAGAGTCCGTAGCCTAATCTACGATTCGACTGAACACTCGGGGGCTATTGACATGGTTATACCCCGCGGGTACATGATCTCAGCATACCTAGTCCAGCCCAAGGAAGGCCCATGGCAAATATACGCCGGCCCATGAAGACTTTCGGGTGGCCAAGGCCCATGACGCCTTCGAATCCTTGGAGAGCAAGACTAGAGTAGATAGGAAATTCAAAGGGGTAAACCCTAAAACCTGTAACCGACTCGATCTGTGCCTGGGACCTTCCTGTCTCTATATAAAGGCCAGGAGGGCACGACGAGGATGCTCTCTAATAATCTCTCGCATACACACCTCCATGCCAGATTGCATCTGCGCACCCCTGTAACCTTCGGTTCCACCATAATCAGAGCAGACAAGCAGGAGTAGGGTTTTCCCTCTGGGGGGCTGAACCTAGGTAAACCTCGTGTCCCCGTGTTGCTTGTTTGCTAACCGTTCCGCGATCTCCAGCATCCCCACCTTCTCCAAAACCCAAGTCCATAACAATGGGCATTGACGAGATCGAACCTCGTCAAAATGGGTTGTACTTTTGGATGAGTTTTATACTCGTGCTTCTTATTAAGTCTTGTGAGTGTGTGTGAAACAATCATATAATTACAATATCCTAAAACTATAGGACACACGCAAATGTGAGATGCTACTCAAGCTTGTTTATATAAGAGTTCTTGTTTTAAGTGGCAAAAATAATAACATTTGAAGAAAAGATTTCCTTTCTAAGGTCTAAACAATCTTTGTGGTTAGTTAGTGATGGTCGATGTTATTTGTGCTTGCTTGAGTAGTTTCTCTTGAGATGCTTTATGTCTTAACTATATCAAACCAAAGTTAACTATAAAACATATAACAATGCTTATAGTATTATATTTAGATTCTTGTAGACTAAAGTTAACTTTAAAACATAGATAGTTTGAAAGTATAATGCTTATAACATTTGTACCTTGTGTACTTTGTAATGTTGCCTTAAGGTTACTTAAGAATGGTTATATTTTTACTTGTTGTAGTGGTCTCTTGATTTTATAATGGAATAGTACATTTACCTTTTTAAGGATGAGTGGTTATGTTTTGTAAACAAGGAAATAATATTACTTAACTACTTATAGATTCACTATAGTGTTGTGATAGTTTTATAAACTGACGGTTGAAGTATATGGAAAAGATTGGATTTAACTACAATTATTCTTGGGGTTTTATAATTGTTTAGGACATTTTTAGAAATAATTACTCCTTTGGTTGAAGGATAATTTATAAAAATTGTATTTATAATGTTTTGAAGTATTATGACTTCATAATAGGAATATTTAAGACTAATACTATTTATTAGACTCAATTGACTAATTTTTAGAAATATTAACAATTTTTATTTACTCTTATATGAATCATTAATTAAGTAAAAAAGTTTAAATTTGAGTTATTAAAATATTTGAATTTTTTTAACTAACTCAAAAGTGCAATATTATATTTTTTAACATATAGGTATTATTTTTGTGATCAATTTGGTATATTACACTTATTTTTGTGATTTAAAAATAATAAGATATGAGTTTTATAATACTTATTACTTTATAAATACTTAATAAATAACAAATACTCCCTTCGTTCCTTGATATAAGGTGTATAATTTTCTGCAAAAAATTCCAGAATATAAGGTGTATGATGGGATTGTGGGATTTTTTTTAACACAATTTAGGAGTCAATTTGATTAGGAAAGATAAGATACGGAGATTTCCCTGTTTTTGCACTATTCTCACATCGATCACCTACCTGTATTAACGTCCACAAGTATCAAAATTTTCCATTTTAGCCTATGCGCTAATATTCGTGCAAAAAAACTATACACCTTATATTAAGGAACGGAGGGAGTACTTAATTAAGTTGAATTATAATGCATGATTATAATTTTAAATTATAATTCTTATTTTTCTAAGATTTTTGGTATTTATTTATATTCTTAACATTTATCATTATTAAAATATGAATTATCAAAGTTTTATTACTTATAAAACCTTTATTAAATAATATTTATTTTAATAATCATCATAATAATATTTGATAATAATTTTAAGCTGTAGATTTTATTTTTCTCCAAATTTTCATATATTATACACATTTTTCTGAATTATAAATCAAAAGTTATTAATTAAACAAGATTTAATCATTTATTTGATTCTGGAATATTAATAATTAAGTTTATAACATTTTATTTATTTCTTAAACAGGAAATAACTTTTTACACCGCACCCACACCTAGCCCTAGTCACTGACTAGTGGGCCAGTCACCACCTCATCGCACAAGTTAAAGAAAATGCATTTGTTACCGACTGGCTAGCTACCCCCAGACAATGACATATGGGCCCTATGCCATGTCATCAGCCACGCGAGACAAAGACTGGGTCAAACACATTGACGTGGCCAGGGGTGATCTCACCCTGATGTCACCTCGCCGGTGGCATGGCAGACGACGGCGAGGAGGGCCGTAGCGTGCGAGTAAGCGGGTGTGCAGGGGCTTGTTCGAACCAGAACAACAAGGCGAGTAAGATAGTGGTGGCGCCGCTGGTTTTTGGTCATCGAGGGCAACCGGCGACGAGCTTATGCAGCGGTGCTTGCGGGTGATCACGGTGGCATGGATTTAGCAAGCAAACAAGGCATTGGCGCATGCGAGGAGACTCAGTGACTCACCAGGAACGAGATGGTATGATTGATTCGGCGAGGCGCGGTCGGAGACGACGGTGAGGTCGACGAACAATGCCGGGAACCGAGGGTGCGATTGGGCTAATTCACGCCTCCTCCGCTAGCGCGATTTGGGGCAACGAGAAGAGCACGGCGGCTTCCATCGTGGTCTTATCTGGCCGAGGCGAGCACGGAATCGCCGGCTCCTGCTCACCTCTGAGCTAGGGTTCTCGGTGAAGAAAAGGATAACGAGGTAGAGGTGTTTTCAAAGGGGGAAAATGGGTATGAGGATGAGCAGAGGCGTCGCGGTGGCCTCCTTATCCACTCCTGGCGACGGCAGTGTGGATCTTGGCGCAAGGACAACGGCGGACGGCCTCGGCCTCGCCACCGAGCTGCTTCCAGCTGGAGGAAGATGACGATGACGGTTTTGCAGAACACCCCCTAGCACTACTTTCCTCTCAACCCGAGATCCTTCCCTGGTCCCACTCGTCAGTCACCGGAGAGAATGAGCTGGGCTGGCTACTAGGCCTTTGTGGGCTGCACAGGGGCGACATGTAAGCAGAGAGGAGTTGGGCCACAGCCAGAATTTGTTTTCCTTTTTTTCTATTTTCTGTTTTACTTTTAGATTTGAATTTTCCTTATTTGATTTGAATTCTCCTTATAGAATTGATTTGCTGAGTGATTGCAGCATTAATAAGGTATATTAAGGTTATTTTATGAGTTTGTCATATAATGGTGTTATTTCTTTATTTGTTTTCTATCTAAACCCCTTTTATATTATGTAGAAGCCCTTATTATTAATATTTCTTTCTACATTAAACCATGGCTTCATTATATGATATTTTCTTATTTGTTTATAAAACTTACCTCTAGTTGGCTCATAGTTTGAATAGAAATTTTTATATGTTTAATGATCCTATATCATTATTTGATGGATGAAATACAAAAGAAATTAATATGATTACTACTACTCACATTGATTTGGGAAATGGCAATGTATAATTTCTATTATGATAAACATAGAAGTTTAGGGTTCTTAATTTACTTATATTTCTTTGTTGATGTGAGAAAAGATTTAATAACTAAGCATATTGTCTTCTGTTTGTGATATTTGATGATATCACCTTTTAAAATGGAAAGTTATATCTAGAATGTTTTATAGAAAGGAATTAATAAAGATACTCTTAAGCACATATAATTATGATGGTTGGAATTGACAGAGATGTGCTTATGTGATTTGCTATAGGAAAATATTCCTATAAAGTGATATAGACATAAGATGATGGTTTGAGATTTAGAGTTGGTTGTTTACCAAGAATGTCTATTTTCCATAATTCACAATCCTGGACCTCTAAATAAGGAATTCCTTTCCTAGATATACTATTTCTTCCTATCCACCATCATGGTTAACATGATGAGCTTTACTTCACAAAAATATTCTTATTCACATATTATTCTTCTAAACTCATTGATAAATCCAATGAGCTTGACATTGAAGCTTTTATAGTTTCCTCATATTCATTCTGGGTTATATCCACTACTCTATGGTTGATAACCTTCCATCCAAAAAGTAGTTCCTTCAAACTCCACTCATAATCTTCCTTAATCATCCATCACTAATATTCCTCCATCAGATGTATGTATCCAACTACCTTTCTCTAAGGCTTACTTTCCTTTAAGATGAATAACACTTCTTCCATAACTCCATGCTATACTAGCTTTAATTGAATCATACTGTCTTACATTTACTTTACTCTGATAACTCACACTCTAACCTCACATTGTATTAATGTGGCTTGTAATGACTACTCTAGGATAACTTATCTCTACTAGGGTTTCAATCATGTTCTACCCACCAATGTCACTTATACTAGATATAGATAGACAATCTTGGTGAGTAAGACATGATCATTATAATCCTTTAATCATTTATAGCTTAGGTTTCTAATGGTATCTCCAAGGCTTCATCAATACTACTTTTCAATTGTATTGCAATTATCTTCTTAGTATCTCATATTGGATTAAGGGTTATTCATGGACTATGCCCTCTTTGAAAGATTTAAGTAGATGCTATGAGAATATCAAGAAATAGTAGATCAAGTATTGATAGTTAAAGAACTTGTGAATCAATGGTTGATTACTCAATCATTGATGAACAACAGATATTAAGTTAGGTTCCATAAAGATTGATATGGAAAGAAAGATATATGGTGAATGATCTTGACTTAGTCTCTTTCCAACTCAAACTCATTAAAGAGTTAAAGTTAGGTATTACTATGATACTCATAGTAATAATAGATAAGAATAAGATAGGTCAGGATTAGTCATTACATTTATATTACTTCAGTTGTAATCTTAACTTGGCACTTATGAGTTGTTGTGCTGAATATTATGGTATGATCCTTGAAGGATCATATATTAATTATTTAAGCAATGTATTATGAGTAACATTTTATTATATCTGATCTACCCTTAGATCAAATCATGTTTACCCAAATAAGGTTTTAGCAAAGGTTATATTGAAACTTATCACAGTCAACTTGATGATCTACTTCAATTCCATCAAGTTGAGAGAAGCTTCAATCACTTTGACAAGTTTTGTTTAAAAGCGCGAAAATTATTCGGATTTTCTATGCATGAATGAAATGCACACATCTGGGTTCAGCTTATTTCTAGGCTCTCATGCTAGGATGTTACATAAGTAGATCATTGGTTCTTGGGGAGATGGAGAAACCCTAGCATGAGATTGAAATAAGATAAAGTTTATTATGATATTCATCGCTATGACCATGTGTTAGATTGTATTCATCTTGATGTTGGGAGAAGTCGACCTCTCAATATTTTCCTCTTGTGGGGACTTGATGGAGGGAACTACTTGTTGGTAGATGGAGGTGTGTTAGCACTTACAGTGACTATAAAGCTGTTGGCACTCCTTACATATCAACTTGGGAACCGAGGAAACTCACGGAACACTATCCAGGCCATGGGATACGTCCTACGGGATCAAGTCCCTTAATAGCATAGTAATTTTATTGATGTCGATTGCTGTCTGTTGTGGTTATGAGGATGATGTGGGCAGTGGTTGCTACCTATTCATCCAAATACTGAGTTCCTCCCACACATATATAGTTGAGAATGTTCATGATAATAATCTTTACCTTAGCTGCTTTATAATGCTAGAGGTCTATCCGCTACTCTTTGAGAAAAAAATTCCCATAGCAGTTTCAAATCTCTTTTACATACGCGGTACTTACTTTATGTATTCAGTTTGTTTTACTTTACTTATTGTTCTCTTATACCAAAAACCCAAAAACACATTTTTACATAATACTTGCATTTTATCTTGTTACTTAGAACTTTATTTAACATTTCAATTTTAGTATTTAATTCAAGAGTTATTAGACTTTAGAATCCTGCTCCCTGAGGGATCGATAACTTTATTTCGAAACTAGTTACAAACAATTTGTGCACTTGCAGTCATCAATATGCAATTAGGAGAATTTCCCTATATGCAAACCTATCTACTAAACTTGTAAAAAGGAGCGAGAAAACCATAGTGGAGCACGCGGAGACACGGGGATTTATTTGACCAAAATTCTTTCCTTGTTAAGGGAAGTACGTCTGCATTGGAGGACTGGGCGTTTCTAAGACCGCCACGCCACAATAGGCCTCACCCTATTATTTGATGGATCACGCCACCAAAGGCCTGATCCACCTTTCCACTATTGGTACCCTTCGATGCGGGAACCGGTGCCTTTACAACTCTAGCAAGGCACACATCCAAAACCTAATTGGAGGCTCCCGTGATGACAACAAGCTGCCACAAGAACAAGGATTATCAAATAATCGAAAAAAGGATCTAGATATTTGCAAGAAATACTAGATCGTGAATCCTCCAAGTGAATGGAGGAGAAGTGAAGCGCTTGATTGTTGTTGATGAAGTTCGAGGCCTCCTCCTTCGATTCCCCAAATATTGAATCCTTTGGGGTGGATGAAGATGAAGATCCCTTGATGGAGCTTGAAGAACATGCCTGGTCTTTTTCGAGTTGAATCAAGAGTTTTGGCAGGAGGGAGATGATGGGGTTAAATACCCCTGCCCAAAATAGGCTGTTGGAGACTTTGGGGGGCGGATTATCCGGCCCCTACTAGGGGAAGATTATCCGGCCCGGGGAGAAAATCCGCCCCGGAACCAGAAAATCCGGGGGATTATTGGCCCCCATACTACATGACACGCCTTGGCTCCCTTTGCAAAACTCCTGGGGGGCAGATTATCTGCCCCCCTGAGGGGCGGATTATCTGGCCCGGGCAAAAACTCTAGCCCTGGCCGGACAATCCGAAAGATAATCGGCCCCAATACTGCATGACGTGCCTTGGCTCCGTTTGTCGATTGGGGAGGGCCGGATTATCCGGCCCTTGGCAGAGGCGGATAATCCGCCCCCCAAACACACCTTTGTGCATCTTTTGAATTTGGTAAGACCTGCAACACTTCAACACACATTAAATAATCCTTGGTATTGTTATGTAATACACAAAACACTAGAGATCATGAAATGTTCTTTCAACGGTGAGCCGCTGGTCCTCCTGGGCCCCTTCAATCTCCCCCTCTCATTTTGTAGCTGCCAGCCGCCAATTTTATGAAAGCTCCGCCGCCGTCGTATGCCATAGAAGGTGCTCTGGTGCCCCTAGGTAGAGGCGTCGGCCTCTTTAGGTTCCCCGTGATGCCCTCATTCGAACGCAATAGATCCCGTAGCCCCATGCGCACGCAACCGTCTCCCCTGCCGCCGTGCTGTGAGCTCCCGCCGGTGTGACATCATGATAACGTCACCCGAATGTCACTACGCGGGTCTAACCCAGTCAAACCTGGGCTAGGTCCCACCCTTCCCATGTGGAGGCTTAGGTGGCATAGGGCCCCTCTGTCAGCCACTGTGGCTAAGGTATATCCTGGTGTAAAAAGGTTTTAAGGAATGCACTGACATCATGCTGGTGCAGTAACTCATTTAATTGGTTTAATAAATCCAGAAAATGATATAATCTTATAAATTCAATAACTAATTAATTATAAGTCAGAAAAACATGAATAATATATTAAAATGTTCAAAAAATGAGATCTTCCTTTTAAAGCCATAGTCATGCATTTTTACACAACTTAAATGAAAAGTTTAATTAGAAGAACCAATTGAACCCCGCAGGTGACTCTAAGGTTCTTCCTATTTTAGGGTTTGCATCTCTCGCACGCTGCTTAAATTGCAAAGCATGTTTTAGGGGATCATTTCAGTACAATTTAACTTGTCATATCATCATACTTGCTTGAGAATTGCATATATGCCATGTGTTGAATGTTTCCCTTTCTTTTTGGTGGTTGGTTCTTCCCGGTAGAATACGATATCGATATCTAGATCAAAGACCGAGATCAACATAATAGAAGATCGATGATCAATACTTGACCAACTATAATCAAGTCAAGTACAAAGCTTCCAAAGATCTGCCTAGTGGTTATCAATGGGCAAAGGCAAGCATAGCCCCACCATGGTACAATCCCATGCTTTCAAAGTATTTCAATTCTTGCCCTGATGCATACAGTTCTACTATAGTATTTTATCGATAGGTAGAGTATCCTATATGTTGCATTATCCTATTTGAGCCTATACTACCTAATCCACCACTCCTAGCATAACTAGGTTTGGCTTGTGTGCACCGCTAGAGATTATATATGTGTCATGCTTAGTCCTGCATAGCTGTTAGTGCTGGTTCATCCAGATGATGTATCAGATGCAGAGAATCTAGTATGACGGGAGAATGTGATGAGATGAGATGAGATCAGTGGAGAGGTTAAACATGCTAAGGCTTGTATGGGAGGCCACAGTGGGATGTCGTTTTGTAGTCCCATGCTCGCCACCACTAGGACCCGAGTTCTTTCCTTTGGAACCGAGACGAGCATACAACCACACGGGGCCTAGAAAACCTCACGAGTAACTAACTTTCCTATTAGATTCCATGAGTCACTTAGTTCAGGCGTTCCATTTGACATATGCATTTTGGTTGTTCTCGAATGCGGTGAAGGAGGTGCATCATAATAGGTAGGGAAGCGTGGCCTTGGTTGCTTGGGGTAGATAGCACCCCTCGTAAACCGACCTCGCCTCACATCTCTAGGGACCGGCTTCGGGATTTTACCCATTACGGCAAAACCATCCTTAGGGCGTGACTCATGGTATCGACGAAAACAAGGTAAAGGCCATGTCTAACCACTCTCTGCCGGCCTTCCAAGAAAGAGGGCTAATCATGTGGCATTAAGAGAAGGTTAGTATGTGTGGGTAAAGTTGTACACCCCTGTAGGGTTAAATATTTTTGAAAATCCTTGTTCACGGTTATGAATGCTTGGTGACCAGATTCTAAGATCATAGAGAACTATAACATAATTGTAAAACTTGGTAGATCAACGCGTGATTAAGGATGCTTCCTCATGGGTATGAGGGGTGATCCTAGTTGGTAGATGATAACAACTTGGTGGATATAAAAATATGATGATCAATACTTTGGAGATGTCGCTCTCTTATCCCCTTCTAAAATATTCCGATTAGACGAGCTTCTTCTCTCTCTTGTTTTACAAACAATGATGGATTTATGAAAAATATCTCCACCGGCCATAAGTCTTGCGGAGTATACCAAGTACTCACTCTTGCTTTGTTGATACTTTTGTAGCAGAGTAAGTGTTCCCTTGAAGACGAGTTTGGTACGACATCGACACCGACGAGTAGCTTGGGGTTCCCGGCCGACAACCTGGAATCTATGGGCTGGGACGTCTTCGTTATGCTTCAGGCCTCTTAGGTCATTTTTTAAGTTTGCTATACCTAATAGCATAATTTTTCTTCTGTTTTTGATGTCTGTGGTCAGTGACCTCTACTTGTAATACTTTGGTTCTTTGCTCAGCTACGAGCTTGCTGTAATAATTCTTGTGTCGTAGGGTCACTATTGTGTTACCGATTCTCTCACTGGACATCCTCGAGCTCTAGGTTAGGATGATGTCAGACGTAGGTCTGGGATTTTCTAGCCCTGGTCCCGAGGGTGTCATAGGTTTTGGGATCAGAGCAGTACCGACCGTAGGAAAACCTTGCTATTGGTCGATATTGAGTCTATTGCTTGTGAAAACTATTTCAAATGTGAAAAGTATTTGTGAAAGCTCTAGTATTCTTATTTTACTCCTCTTTTGGTATCGATCTTACTCTGGGTCATCTTATCTTGTGTTGACTTTGAAAAGTTTTGATATATCTTCTAGTCTTTCAAAGCTTAGGTACCTTTTGGGCATGTCGTTCCTCAACCTGTTGACCTAGTGTTGAGTTCTCTAGAGTAGTGTGTATTGTGAGCTCCTTGTCCCCTTTGCTCCTATTCATTTGAGAGATTCCTTTCCATCATGATCTCTCTGTCTTATGGTGCCTACAATACAATGTTACAATAGTGTTTTGTTCTAGGCTTCGAGGTTTCCTTTTGCCTCGTGTGCCTCCTTTTATTTGTTTGGGTACTCCAGAAGTCGATTCTTCTCCTGGAAGCTACCTTGTGATTACTACCTTGCACTATACGTGTGTCACTCAAGTAGTATTTTGTCCTTTCTCTGGGTTTTAAACCTTGGACTTGAACCTAAGATCCCCGACTGTGATGGATTCTAGTGTTGTGAATCTTGTACATGAAGCTGGTCTTTAACCCAAGATCTAATCCTTTTACCCATGTCGTTAATGTTCACACATTACCTCAGGATGGTTGGTACTACAAATCTAGCCTTCAAGCTCGTGGATATTGTCGCAATTGAGTTTAGACAACTAAGGACTTTCCCTACCACTAGCTATGGCAGATGTTCTTTAATGGAACCAAATAGGTCATGAAAAGAGTACCCCTCGTGAGCCTCACATCTATACTCATGAATCTGCCACACCTCTTCCTTTCTTTGCATTGGTTTCTAGAAGGTTGTTGACTTATGCATCCACATCTCGGGATCTATCTTGGGTATGTCCTTTTCCCTTGTTGTTTTCCAACCTTTTTCTACCAATTGTTATCCAAGTAGTAGTTGTGCATTGGTGTCTTCCGATGCAAGATACTCTTTTGGTCCATCATGAAAAACCATTTCGGGATGCCAGAAGAAACAAACTCCAGTACCTCGTCATTTCTAGGACCAAGTCAAAGTGTTGTAGTTCGCAGATTAAGAGGCATTGATTATCTTCCATTTGTTCTACCTTAAAGTATCACACTCTCCCATACTAAGAGGTTGTGTTGAGTTTCATGAACCCTTGATGAAGTGATGCTTTTACACATTTCTACCCAACCTTCCTAGAGCTTTCGTGCTCGTGAATGATGCGGGTGCGTAGTGATGTGGCCATTCGAGATTCTTAGCAATTATTATTGTTTTGAACTCTAAGGACATTTGTGTCATTCCTAGCGTGATTGGTTCATCCTGTCACTAAGCAAAGGATGATTATGCTACCAAGTCCGTTACTTTGGTGCACTTTCTTTGTTCAAAGAGTTTGGCTCATGCCGAAGCTTTGAGACTATGTCCTCTTACCTTGTCAAGAAAGTTCCCTCTTGAACTAAGTGACATATCGGTGGTCCGTGATATTCTGGATGTCTTTCTAGAAGTATCGCCAAGTTGCCACATGACTGTGTTGTCAAGTTCTTGAGCAAACAAGTTCTCTGAACCGCTCTTTTCTCCAAGGATCCGTACTGGATAACCCTGAACTAGTTGGTTGAGCTTAATCAACAACTTGGAGAATTGTAAGACAAAAGTTATATCCGACTATGTTCCTTATAAAAGGGATATCTAGTATTGTTCGTGCTGAAGTAAGTAGTATGTTCTTTGTAGATATGTTATCTTCCCCTCCTTTGATTTGATTTGGGAAATCGTCAAATCAAATTCAGTTCCAAGGACTATCTTGATGGTGTATCTAATCGTGATGTCTCACTATAGTACATATTCATGTCTTTGGTATGATCAATGTCTTGCCTTGTTTCCGCAACATATGAGTCCATCGTAATGGAGTGTCTCGATAAGTTTGTTGTTGAGCCCATCAATGATATCCTTATCTTCTTCATGCTATATTGTACTCATGTGGAATATTTGGCATTGATGTTGGAAACTTTCGAAAACCATCCTCGAGTCATCTCGAAGTATGCGTTCTGGATGTTAGAAGTACCCTTCTCCGATTCACGTGTTGGTGTTGAAAGATGTTGTCGTGGATTCGTGTAGAGTTATCTTTGTCCCCTTAAGGACATGGGTGTATTTTATTGTAAGTACCTCATGTAGGCACAGTTGTCTTCCGACAAGTTGTTAATACATGGTTCTATTAATCTAGCTCATCTTCTGAAGCTTAACACTGCAGTCTATATCTTGAGAATCTAGTGACTTTACCTCTATGTAAATGTTGCAAACTATCTATTCGGACATGTTGATTCTAAAGTATCATCTCATCTAACCAAATCTGAATCTCAAGCAAATATGATGGTTGATGTTCCCCAAGGTTTTGACATAGGTCTCTTTGTAAATCTAGCAAAATTGATGTAATGGTTGACAAAATAGCTGGAAAGACCTTTTGTCATATTCCCTTGAATCAGCAATAACAACCACTCCTCATGAGGCATCTTCTATGATTGATTATAGGAGTTATGATGATGGTTTCCTTTGTATATGAAGTCCGGCCTTTACTTGATGTCTATTTTATCGAACATCAAGGAGAACATTTAAAGTAGAGTTGCTAAATGTCTCTCGATCGATCCTCTAGACCCTTTATGTTGGCAAGCATCTTGTTGTGCCAAGTAAATGGAGTCTAAGAATGAAGTTTCTTTCTTCTCGTGTCATCAGTAATATTCTTACTTAATCATCCGGTGGTGTAAAGTGATATCATGATCTTGGGCAAAGATTCTGATACTCTTGGATGAATAAAGAGTTTCCTCTGTTTCTCTAAACAAGTTTGAAGAGTGACTACGATTTTGGTAATCAACAGTTTCTCTTGTTACATGTTTCTTGAGACTCTTATGAGTCCTCCCTACAAAACAACCTTTCTGTCTTGGCCTTCTGTTGAATGAAAGAGTGACCCTTCTGTTTCAAAAGTAGTTCAACAACTTGGTTTTGTTGATCCATATCTCTGCAACCTGAAATCTCTACTTAAGCCATTTAGTAGAGGTTCCCTATCGAAGTCTATGGTCATGTTCTTCCTGTTGTAATCTCTCCTTTGCAGAGCTTAAACCCTTATGTAAGATCCATAGTATCAATACTTATGAAGACCATCTATCTAACAACTTGAAACCTTCTCCTCTTATTTCCTCCATTACCTTGACGTGCTTCATGTTCATCATCTTAGAGTTGTTTCTAAACACTCTATCCATGAGTTGATTATGCGATACTCGGTGTGTTGTTTAGTGTGTTTCCCTCTTATCCTTAGTGAAACCTTGTCTTCTTCCCTCTCTCTTCCTACCTTAGGAATCTCGGGTCGAGATTCTCGTAAGGGGGATAGAGCTGTAACACCCCAGTTTTAGTTAAACATTAATTAAGGTTTGTTTATGCATTCATGAGAATCATATTGTAAAATACAAACCCTAAACCCTAGCTTTCCCCTCTCTCTCTGAAATACATTCAAATGGTTTTGATATTTGAAAACTACAAAAAAATGTGAAGCCCAATTGGTTATGAGGGCCCCGTAGTATTTTTAAATCTTTACAAAACACTATGGCATTTTTGAAATGTCCAAACCTAGTCTTCAAATAAAATTACAAAGAGAAAATAGAATCACAAAAATAGAAAAAGGTTTCTGGAGATAAAAACAACAGCTAAACCTAGGCAGGACGGCCCATTCCTTCCTCTTCCCTCTGTCTGTCGCTCGCGCGCAGCTCCTGTGGCCTATCAGAAGCCGATCAAGGCCCAGGCCGCGCACCCCTTCGTTCTCGCCGTCCTCGACAACGACGGGAAGTAGCTAGGTGTTGCCGGTGTCACCGTCAATCCTTTCCGCCTGCTCCCCATCGTCCATCGAGCCCTAGATGAGGATAAGATCGTCGATGTCGTGCTCCTCTTCCCATGTTCCTCTCCATTCCCCCAGTGCTTTCTCTCTCTCCCATTCCCCTCTGAGCCAAACCCTAGCTGCCAGATGCCAACAGTCGCCGTTGTTCCCGGCCTTCCGTAACCCATCTGAGACCACCAAAGTGACCGCCTCATCGTGATGTTCTTCCTTGCCAGCGGAATCAAGCCTAAACGCTCGCAATCGACCGCATCGTCCGCTTCCTCCCGATCCCAACGAGCTCCTTCGTCGCCATCATCGTCGGCCTCAACCTCCTCCGTCCTTGATGTCACCTCCATTAGAATCACGGTGAGCTGCTGGTCCTCCTAGGACCCTTCAATCTCCCCCTCTCGTTCTGTAGCCGCCGGCTGCCATGTTCTGCATGCTCGGCCATCGTCGTTTACCGTAGCAGGTGCTCCGGTGAACCCCTAGGTAGTGGTGCCGCCCTCTTTAGGTTCCCCGCGATGCCCTCGTTCGAACGTGCTAGATCATGTATCCCCACGCGCACGCAATCGTCGCCCCCGCCGCCGTGCTGTGAGCTCCAACCGGCGTGACGTCACGCTAACATCACCCGAGCGTCACCGCGTGGGTCTGACCCAATCAAACCTAGGCTGGGTCCCACCCTTCCCATGTGGAGGCTTAGGTGGCATAGGGCCCCTCTGTCAGCCAGTGTGGCTAGGGTATATCTTGGTGTAAAAAGTTTTTAATGCATGCGCTGATGTCATGCTGGCGCAGCAACTCATTTAATTGGTTTAATAAATCTAGAAAATGATATAATGTTATAAATTCAATAACTAATTAATTATAAGTCATAAAAATATGAATAATAAATCAAAATGTTCAGAAAAATGAGATCTACCTTCTAAAGCCATAGTTATGCATTGTTAAACAACTTCAATGACAAGTTTAATTAGAAGAACCAATTGAACCCCGCAGGTGACTCTGAGGTTCTTCTTGTTTTAGGGTTTGCATCTCTCGGGCGCCGCTTAAATTGCCAAGCATGTTTTAGGGGATCATTTTAGTATAATTTAACTTGTCATATCATCATCCTTGCTTGAGCATTGCATCGATGCCATGTGTTGAATGTTTCCCTTTCTTTCCGGTGTTTGGTTCTTCTCGGTAGAATACGATATCGAGATCGAACAACGAGATTAACACAATCGAAGATCGACGATCAATACTTGGACAACTGTAATCAAGTAAAGTATAAGGATTTCAAAGACCTGCTTAGTGGTTATCAACGAGCAAAGGCAAGCATAGCCCCACCATGGTACAATCTCATGCTTTCAAAGTATTTCAATCTTCCCATGATGCATACGGTTCTACTATGGTCTTTTATCGATAGATAGAGTATTATATCTGTTGCATTATCCCATTTGAGCTTATACTACCTGATGCACTGCTCCTAGCATAACTAGGTTTGGCTTGTGTGCACTGCTAGAGCTTATATATGTGTCATGCTTAGTCTTACATAGTTGTTAGTGATGGTTCATTCAGATGATGTATCAGATGTAGAGAATCTAGTATGACAGGAGAACGTGATGATATGAGATCAGTGGAGATGTTAAACATGCTAAGGCTTGTATGGGAGGCCACGATGGGATGTGGTTTTTGTAATCCCATGCTCGCCACCACTAGAACCCGAGTTCTTGCCTTTGGAACCGAGACGAGTGTACAGTCACACAGGGCCTGGAAAACCTCACGAATAACTAACTTGCCTAGTAGATTTCATGAGTCACATAGTTAGGGCGTTCCATTCGACATACGCATTTTGGCTGTTCTCGAAGGCGGTGAAGGAGGTGCATCATAACAGGTAGGAAAGCGTGTGCACTGTTGCTTGGGGTAGATACCGCTCCTGGTAAACCAACCTCACCTCACATCTCTAGGGATCGGCTTCAGGATTTGACCCGTTACGGCGAAACCATTCTTAGGGCGTGACTCATGGTCTCGGCGAAAGGAAGGTAAAGATCGTGTCTAACCACCCTCTGTCGGCCTTCCAAGGAAGAGGGCTAATCATGTGGCATTAAAAGAAGGTTAGTACGCATGGGTAAAGTTGTACAACCCTACAGGGTTAAATCTTTTCGAAAAGTCGGGTTCACGGTTATGAATGCTTGGTGACCATATTCTAAGATCATAGAGAACTATAATCTAATTGTAAAACTTTGTAGATCAACGTGTGCTTAAGGATGCTTCCTCATGGGTACGAGAGGGTGATCCTAGTTGGTAGATGATGATAACTTGGTGGATATTAAAAGATGATGATCAATACTTTGGAGATGTCACACTCTTTTAAAATATTTTGATTAGACGAGCTTCTTCCCTATCTTGTTTTACAAACAAATATGACTTTATGTAAAATAGCTCCACCGGCCATAAGTCTTGCGGAGTATACCCTGTACCCACCCTTACTTTGTTGATACTTTTGTAGCAGAGTAAGTGTTCCTCTGAAGACGAGTTTGGTACGACATCGACACCGACAAGTAGTTTAGGGTTTCCGGCCGACAGCCTGGAGTCTATGGGATGGGACGTCATCATTATGCTTCGGGCCTCTTAGGACATTTGTTAAGTTTGCTACCTAATAGCATAATTTGTCTTCCGTTGTTTGATGTTTGTGGTTAGTGATCTCTGACTGTAATATTTTGTTCTTTGCTCAGCTATGAGCTTGCTGTAATAATTTTTGTGTCGTAAGGTCACTGTTGTGTTACCGATTCTCTCACTGTATATCCCAAGCTCTAGGTTAGCCTTATGTCAGACAGAGGTCTAAGATTTGTCTAGCCCTAGTCTCGGGATGTCACAATTAGTTATTAGATACCTAATTTAAATTCCTTTGACGCTCTCTGACCCATATTAATTAACCAAAATTTCTAAATTAAATGAATTTAGACACTATTTAGTATATAGGTGATAATCTAAATCAATTAATATGAATCAGAGGGAATAATATAGATATCAATGTTAAGAATACAGTAATTTATCGGCTGACTGAAAATTGGTGATTTTTAAGGTATCGACCGATTTATCGGGCGATAAATCGATAAATCAATATATCAGACATCGACTAGCAATTAATCGGATGATTAATCAGCATATCGCTTTTTTTAAAAGATATAAAGCTAATATACACCCGCCGAGAAAAACACGAGCCCCTCCGCCGCGCCTGGGAGTGGGCGGAGTCTACAACTGCGAGCGGTTGGTAAACGAGGGGTCGTAGCGTGAGAAACACGCCCCTCGGCGCTCGCCACGACGCATCAATCCTGAGGCGAGATCATGGAGAGGAGACGGGCTCCGTGTCCACGCGCACGTTGCCAGCAGCCGAGGAGATACCGGTGCCCATACAACGCAAGAGACAAGCGAAGCGTCGGCTGCCCGGCTGCTGCCTGCTGGCTGGTGGTGGTGAGCGGTGCGCCGGTGACTAGGGACGGAACACGGAACGAGCCGCGTGGCTGCTGCGCCAGTACGAGGGGCGACACGTGTCCGAGCCGCTCGTGTTTAATGCTACAACTATGCTTCGCCTTCGCGCCATCTCAGTCTGCTAGTTACGAGGCAAGAACGGCGTCAATGTTTTCTGCTGTTCTGCATGCATGCTGATGCCGGCGTGCTGCCGCCCGGCCGTTTCGATGCTTTATCGCGTTAACCCAGCCGGCACCAAATAACACGTCCGAGATGCAGGCCACCGAATAACCCAGCCGGCACCAAAACATGCAGCTAATATAACTACCCGGAGCTAGAGCATTTGGAACCAGCGTGCCAAGAGGGTTTCTTCGCCACAATTAAGTAGAAGTTCTGTTCCCATAAAATTCAACTAGAAATGACATCTTAATCCTATATTTTTCTTATTTTTTACAATTTTTATATCTTTTTTAACAAAACGAGCAATTTTGTTTTACCATATAATAAAAAGAATTGACCGATTCATTTGCAGAGAAACCGGCCAAAAACCTGCACAAATACAACAATGTCATCATAGAAGACGATCATATTGGACTTGAACACACCACCACAGCCAACCTGGCTACCCACACGAGACACGAACACACAAGGAGACCCCCGCCAAGGTGCCACAAAGCGTCATCGTCATCAAACCTCCACGAGCCCGACTCCGACTTCACCAGCGACATTCAAAACAAAGTCTCACAGACGGCGTCGAAAACCATGTCGTCCTATGCCATGAATTGGCACACGCGTCAAAAAAAGACAGCTCCGACTCAGCCGACGAGCTTCGCTAGGGAATTATGCTGATCTTGCGCCGACCAAGAACCTGCAGAGACCACCAGCGGACGGTTATCGTCACCGCCTGGACACGCTCCACCACAGCTCCGACTCCACAACAGCATAGCGAAGCAGGAGAACCCATTGGACACGTCGGAAAACCCGACTACCAAAGATCAGCCGCGACCCGACCTCAGCTCGAGGCTTCCTCTTTGCCAAACTTCACCCTTGGACCTTGCGCAGCTGCCCGACAACAACCCCCTTCACCGAACCCCTGGCCGTAGGCGACTTTGAGACGATGCCCCCAAGAAGGACGAGACACAGTAGCGCCTCCATCGCCCGATCCCGGATTTGAGGTTTCCCTCTGGAGTCAAGGCCGCAGAGAGAGGAGTGAGCACCACACTTGACGATGCTTCCAAGAAAGTCTGCGACACTCTCGGGCATCACGATCGCCCGCTCTGGCCAAAACCGGAGCAAGGATTTCTCCTGGGATGCTCCACAACCTCACCCTGAATCGGCCACCCATGAGCCACCACCATGCGCGCGAAAGCCCGCCGACCAACACCCCTTCCGAAACCAACTCCGCACAACCAGGCTGAGGGCGCCGCCGCAGCACCGAGCCACAACCAGAACACTGTGCTGTAGCCAGAAGTGCGGCGCCGAAGACCTCGTCATGCTGCCCAGCCATAACCGAACAACAAACCACCACCGCCATCGCTTCCCCTTCCCACTCTGCCAGCACCACCGCACCTCCAGGAAGCCAACGTGACGAGCACAGTGAGCCCCAGCCCTGCAGCCGCCAGACCAAGGCGCGCCACCGCGCGACACCTGCTCCGCCATCACTTTTGCCGCCTCCCCATCTAGCCACAACGCGCCTCCACCCCAACGCCATATCCCGCTGCCGCACCCAGGAGTCAGCGAGCCGCCGCCGCACCTCGCCAACAGCTGAGCAGCGCCGTGAAACAGGGTCAGCGCCCCACCGCCACCTTCCCAGGGGTGCGCGAAGGCTTCGCCGGCAACCCTTCCGTCAGCGGCGAAGCGGGGGAAAGGGAGGTAGGCCTTGGCGACGGCTAGAGTTAGGGTTCCACTATGTTATGCCGGAGAAAGAAGTCATCTAACACAATCATCGCCAATGCTACCCCGACATCATACTAACCATATTTATTTTTACCTTAGCCTAGCTGTAGCTACAGCCGGCTGGCATGGTCGCGCGCCTCACACTCCTAGGCCCACATATTATCTCCTAGTTCCACGTAATTAAGGGAAAAACGAGTCAATGATTCCTAGACTATGATGCAAAACGATATCACGAAAATGCTACTAGTACATACTCCGAAAATGCTACGAGTAGTATACATTGAAAAATTGCTACATGTGAAATATTTTTGCTACTACTCCATAAATTGTACTTGTGGGATTCGGTCACTTAAATGTATCCGACGGCTCGGGATGCAGCTGATACTACGAGTAGTTTGCAAGTACCAGCTGGCACATTCTTGGTCCTTGTCTTACTCAATGACGCCAATTTGACTCAAACTCAAACTCAAACGTACGTACTCCAATACAAATGCTTATATTCTCGCGTGATCACAAGCAAATAAATCAGCACGAACGAACGGATAGTTTCGATTATTATCATCACATCTTGCTGCCGGGCCCTTCGATCCTGAACGGCCTCCTGCTCTTGCTGGGGCCCTTCCCCTTGGCCCACCCTCTGAGCTTGTGGAGCAATCTGGGCCGTCCGATCCCAGTCCTGCAGCCCGCCAACGCCATGCACGACTGCTCCACGAGGCCGCAGGACGACGCGTTGGAGGAAGTCTTGCAGAGCTCCACCTCGTTGCTCGGAGCGGCAGCCACCACTACCTTCTCCCCCTTCTTGCGCTGCGCCGCCGCCGTCGGGTCGTCGCCATTTTCATCTCCGATGACCACCGTGCCCTTGCCGCCGCCTTCCCCGTCGTCGCTGAGCAGGAGGTCGTGCTGCAGCCACGCCGTGATCCAGCCGAGGTAGATCAGCTCCTCCATGTCCGCAGCCCACCGGTCCCGTAGCATCTCCAGCCCGTCCATGAGGTCCTTGCTGCTCGATAGCTTCCGCATGCTCCTCTCCACGATGATCTCCACGTTCTGCGCCAGGGCGCCGTGCACGGACCAGGAAATCTCGATCAGACGGAAATGGAAGGGGAAAATAATCGATACACCGAAGAAGAAGAAAATGATTTGTTAATTGTGAATACACGTACCTCGTTGCTGGTTCCTTTGTCCTTCTGCAGCTGCAAAACCAGCTGCTTCATCTCCTCCATGAGCTGCTCAAAGCCTTGGCACCTCGTCGCCATCTCTGCTTCCCGGGCATCCAGAGCCAGGATCCTTCCATCGATGGCTTCAAACTCCTGCTTGCTCTTCTTCGTGATCTTCCTGAATTTGTTCTGCAGCGT
Source organism: Avena sativa (assembly GCA_916181665.1). Taxonomy (NCBI): domain Eukaryota; kingdom Viridiplantae; phylum Streptophyta; class Magnoliopsida; order Poales; family Poaceae; genus Avena; species Avena sativa. Next base: position 413,636,497 of record OV702294.1, on the reverse strand, counting down.
ATCAAGACTCGCCCGCATCACGGCGAACTCTTCGGCTGCTGCGCGGATCTCCGCGGCACCTGCTTCAAGACGCTGGTTCTGGGACTCCATCAGCTCCAGCTTCATGCCCAGGCACATGATCTGCATCTTCTGGTATGTTGACTCTTGTTCCTTCATGTCGCAGTAGTCGTGGAACCGCGACTCGATGCCGGCCGCTCGCTCCTCGAGGGCTGACACGGCGCGCTTTAGGCTCTCTACCTCTTCAGGGGGCGGTGCCTGATCTTCCCGGAACTCCTGGTTGTTGACTGAAACTTCTGATGAACTCTCGGTGGCCTGTGCCACCATGATTTCTTCAGTAAGGGAAGCATGCCTTGCATGTCTGCCGCTGAGAAGCCTACCGGTGCTGCAGGGGATCTCTGCTTGCACCAGCTTCCGCGACTCCATTTCTGCTCCTTCCACTTCTCCCTGGGTCGAACTCGAACCGTATGATGATGGTTGATCTAATTGGACTGAGCTATCAGATGAGTCTGTTTCACTGTGCCTGTTTGTTCTATCTGCTATGAGGCCACAGATAAACGAACCAGCTAGGGGAAAAGCCAAGGGAATTATTATCTTCAGAAGGAGATTCTTGATGTCCTCTGCTTTCTCACTTCCCATTTAGAACATTTCAGTCATTCCTTCAGTCTCCATGAGACAAGCTCTTTAGTACTATATCTAGTGACCCACCCCACAAGTTCTGACTTGCTTTGCCTTCAGGGCTAAACTATGCTAAGTTTCTTCAGGTATAAAACCCATCAACAGTTGTTTTACAAACAACTTTGATCAAGACACACAAATGTTTGCCTCTTCCATGTAATTTGATATTATTTTAACGTAGTAACAGCTGAAGTTTGTAACTACCTGGAATTCATCTTTGCCTTGCAAGGCAAGATTAGTATTCTTATGTTTCTTGCTCAAGACAAGAAAGCAGAGCCTTAGCATGCACAAGATGCAAATGCTCCCCAGTTTGTGTGAACATTTGGACAAGCTCATCTATCTACTGGGCTGGGGATCAGGAAACCTTTCCTATTAGTCAAAAAGGTGTTACCTACGGATGGTGGAAAACTAAAACTGGTGCTGATTCCCAGAATACCTAGCTATAGACAATCAACAACAAATGAGATGTCTTCTGGTAAGATATAGCATATGGTATATACTTGTATATAAGCAATAATAGTAAACTATGTGAAATAGAAAAGGCATCCAGGTAACCTGAAACATAGAACAACTCATCATACACAAACAAGGCTTTGCTACAGGAATAAATATATCAAGTCATTTATAAAGATGAATATGTACTCCTTTTAAGGCCCCATTTTCGCTTTAACTTTACATTTTTGTTGATTACTGTAACTGCTTTGGATAAATGTGTATATACATTCCTGTTTACAGCAGACAAATGCATTAAGATCACATACTGAAACCTAAAAGACAATTGCAGAACTTATCCTTCAACGATCTTCACAGGACTCCTGTAGAGCAGAATGGTTTTCGTTAGTGGTGACAAGACAAAAAAGGTTACAATGCATACTAAAGAACTACCCCTACCCAAATGGACTCTGTTTGATTGATAGAAGTTCAACATCCAGCTGTTGGAGACAGAGAAACATTTAGTAATGGGATAAATTAAAAAAACAAGTTGAACAATGGCAAAAAGATGAAGTATAATGGAATAATTAGTGGTGTAAATGGAATGTGTATAAATTACAGCATACCTCGATAATTGCATTAGGAGGAATTTCTTGAACGCCTTTTTTCCCATAAGCGAGCTCAGGAGGAACTATGATCAACCTCTGAAATTTCATTATCTTCAGATTACAGAACGACACTGTTTTCCACATATAAGAAATCATGACAGGAGCATAATTGTTATGTACGTCCATGTCTCAGAATTCTCTCACATGTATGAAGTGATCACTAAAGATAAAAATGAGTCAGAACTGACAAATGCTTGTTATGTGATCTTTTTGCTGGTATCAGGCTTAAATGCATATGTTTCTTGACATGACGCGGTGCAACATAGAATATCTTATGATCATTAACTAAGGAAACAACATCTAATATAGTCGTCAATACTATTTGTTTGTGAAGCAATCTGCGACAACTATCATGATTCTGTAACTGATATCAAAACATATATTAGCTCTGTATAAAGTCACACAATTGTTCATTTGAAAAGAGAAGTTGTAGAGCAAAATTCAAAACAAAAAGCATAGCAGTTACTCACCTGACCTCCAACTTTCATTCCCTCAACCCCTAGATCCAATCCTTTGAGAACATTGCCTCTTTCGGAATTGCCAACATCAAACCCATATGGCTACAGATGATTTAGACAAGTAAAGACAGTAAACTCAGAAGAATTATATTTGTGATAAAGTGGGTTTCCTGTTATCTCATATATATAGACAATTACACAAGATATACAGGGAAGGAATCTACCCAAATCCTAACCATAATGGCCCGAGTAATAACAAATATCAAGGGATATGACCGAATAATGAGAGATATTCGGTTGCCTAACAATTCGAAACAAATATTACTCTTCAAATAGCACATCAGGCAACTATCAAGAAGTTTCAACAGGTACTAGTTAAGAAACATGTTTGATAAAACGAAAGTCTTATTTTAGACGGTGAAATGGTGAAAGGAGTTTATACAATATAAACTCCATTTCGTGAATCAGTTCTATCGATCCATTAAACCTAATTGTCTTACTATCATACCAAGAAATAAGCAGAAAATATTAAGGCAGTACCGATCCACCAGTGACACCAAGACCCTGCCTGCTTGTCATGAATGTTATGCCCTTCCACTTGGCCACGTAATGTACCTACACTAAGATAGGCAATGACCACCATACTTGAAAAAATGAACTGAAAAGGAAATTGCAACTTAGGAAAATTCATCATGCTATTGCATAAGTGGATGTTCATTGTCAACATATACATCGCTGCCAGGATGGAACACTCTTACTTAAATTAAGCATCATTTAGGCCAATCTTGCAATTTTTTAGCAGGGGTAATTGACTTATCTGAAATACTATTATAGCTACACATCTGTCAGCGTCCCATATGACTTGATGCATGTTGATGCAATGATCTCATTCCTATGACTTAAAGAAGGTGACTTTAACTCTAAACTGTTCCACATCAAAGCTTTGGCCAGAAGACGGAAGAACCACATACAGTCCATAGGAACGATAATGTACCAACCTCAATCCAGAAAGAGAAGAAGCAGATCATTTGGAACCATTTCAACGAGCTGATTGTTACCTAACACCCAAGGCAAGCCATCATTAATCTCTCCAGCTTGGCTTTCCCCGAGGTGGACCAGTTCTGCCTTGACACTCCTATCTCTGAACAAGAGGTAAAAGCTGCCATCTTCAATATGCACCCAGAAAAATCTCTTGGTCCAGATGGCTTCACTGGCCTGTTCTTTAGGCACTGTTGGGATGTGGTGAAAGATGACCTAATGCTTGCTATCTGTAAACATGGGAGGGCAAATTCACAATCCCTTCACTTCCTTAACTCAGCCATTATGATCTTGATGTCCAAAAAGGCAGACGCCTCTATCCCTAAAGACTACAGGCCCATTAGTTTGGTACATTGCTTCGCCAAGATTGTAGTAGAAGTCCTTCCTTCACGATTACAGCCGTTGCTTCTGCAATTAATCTGCCTTGCCAGAATTTCTTTTATAAAGGGACGAGCTATACATGATAAGTTCATGGATGTGCAAGGAATGGCAAAGGATCTAAATAAAAGTAAAATTCCTGCCCTTCTACTGAAGCTGGACATTTCAAAGGCTTTTGATTCGGTTTCTTGGGAATTTCTGCTTGATCTTCTACAGCACCGAGGTTTCACCTCAAGATATTGAAATGATTGCTTGCCTCCTCTACACCACTTCTATCAGAATTTAGGTCAACTCTAAGCTCACCAATGCTATCAACCACACGAGAGGCTTGCTGCAAGGTGACCCTCTGTCACCCCTTTTATTTGTGTTGGTAATGGGTCACTAGGAAGGCCAACTGACTGAGCACAACATGAGGGTCTGTTCTCCCCCTAGGTCCTCTCCCCATCAGATTTAGATCCTTCCCTATATGCAGATGATCTCTTATATTCTGCAAGCCGTCCCCTCTGGAAATTGAGGTTGTCATGCAGACTCTCCACCTCTTAGGTTATGCAACTGGGCTGAAAACTAATCTGGCTAAAAGCAGCATTTTACCTATCTGCTGTGAAGATATGTACTTGAGCTTTTTTTTTTTTTAGAGAAAACGCAAAGGACCTTTGCGTTTCATTTCATTGCATAGGTAGAGTTAAAAGGTACAACCTCACGGGGAGGCAACATACAGGGTGTGGGAAAACGAAAACTAATGAACGTCCCAGGTGGACGGCAACACAACCCTTAGGCCTTTGGCCCCAGCCCTGGCCCACAAACTAATCTCTTCCTTAATCTTTGCAGCAAGGGAGGATGTAGAAGGCTGGGCGCCGTTGAAAACGCAATCGTTCCGGTGTTTCCAGATCATCCAGGGGATCAGGAGGGCCGTGGAGGCGAGCGCACCCTGGAGCGACTTGGGGGTATCGTGCTTCGCTTTTTGCCACCAGTCCATGAGGGATGGTTCGCTGCTCGGTGCGGCGGCTGTCATCCTTAGCCAGGCCAGGGTATCATGCCAGACTTGCCTAGCAAAGGGGCAGGTCAGCAGCAGATGCCGAATAGTCTCTGGCTCCTGGTCGCATAGGAGGCAGCAGGGGTGGTGTTGAAGCCCATGCCGTGCGAGGCGCTCGGCGGTCCAGCAGAGATCTTGCTCGGCTAACCAATGGAATAATTTGACCCGTGCGGGTGCCCACGTTTTCCAGATCAACTTCTAGGAGTAACAAGTGGTTGATCCACGGAAGGTGGCCAGGTAGCAGGAGCTGGCTGTGTATTCGCCGTCGTGAGTCCATTTCCATTGTAACTTGTCAGGTTCGTCGGTGAGGAGTGTGTCCTGGAGCAAGTGCCAAATCCTGAGGTATTGGCCGATCTCATGAATGCCAACCACGCCTTGAATGTCGCGAGCCCAGCTGTTCCCATGTAGGGCCTGAGCGACCGTCCTGATCCGCCGGCGCCGTTTGGGCACGCAATTGTATAGGAGTGGCGCAATCTCGCTGATGGCGCGGCCACTGATCCAGCGATCCTCCCAAAATAGTGCATTGTGCCCGTTGCCAAGCATCATGGAGGTGGAGGCGAAGAAGAGTTGCCGTTCCTCAGGCGAGAAGTGGAGGTCGAGTCCGCTCCAAGCACGAGTGTCGTCGGTGCGGGCGAGCCACATCCAGCAGATCCTTAGGGAGAGACCGGTGCGTTCCAAGTCGCGCACCCCTAGGCCACCTTGCTCGATAGGGCGACACACACGCTGCCAGTTGACATGGCAATGCCCACCTTGGGCATCGGCGCGCCCAGCCCACAGGAATCCACGTTGTAACTTCTCGATCTGCTTGAGTGACTTCTTAGGTGGCGCGATGACGAGCATCTGGTGCAGGGGTATTGCACCCAGCACGGATTTCACCATGGCTAGTCTGCCGGATTTGTTCATAAGCCCCGACATCCAAGTAGGTAGCCGGTTAGCAACCTTGTCCACGAGTGGCTGTAGCTGAGCGGTGGTGGGGCGGCGGATGGTGAGTGGGATCCCCAGATAGGTGATCGGCAGGTCCACAATGGGACAGCCCAGAGTATGGACAGAGGCCGCGTCCTCGGCATTGCAGCGAAGCAGGGTTGCCGAGCTTTTGGTGAAGTTAACCTTGAGGCCGGAGCCAAAGAGCTGGAGGATCGCACGCACGGCTGCAACGTCGTCGGGCTGTGGGCGGCAGAAGAGGACGACGTCGTCGGCATATAGGGAGATGGGAGGGATCGCCCGTCGTGGGTGGAGCCTCTGCATGATGCCAAGCTCGGTGGCGCGTCGGATCAGCTTGCTCAAAACGTCCACCGCAAGGACAAACAGCTGCGGGGACAGCGGGTCACCCTGTCGGAGACCTCGACGGTGCCAGATCGGCGGCCCAGGCACGCCATTGAGGAGGATGCGGGTGCTAGCCGAAGATAGGAGGATGGCCAGCCATTCGAGAAACCGGTCGCCAAAACCATAGTGTCGCAGCACTTCGAAGAGGAAGGGCCAGGCGATGGAGTCGAAGGCCTTTGTCAGGTCAAGCTTGAGTAGTATCGCAGGCACCCCAAGGTGATGTAGGAGCTTGGCAGATTGCTTTACAAGGACGAAATTGTCGTGGAGGCTTCTTCCTCGGATGAAAGCATTCTGGCAGCTGCTGACGATGTTGGCCAGCTTAGGAGCCAGTCGAAGCGACAGAATCTTGGCAAAGAGCTTCACGACTATGTGGATGAGGCTGATGGGGCGATAGTCGCCGAGAGAGCAGGCCTCGGCCTTCTTGGGGATCAGCGTGAGGAGTGCCTGATTTAGCTTGTAGAAGCCGCGGCCTCGCATCTCATACAACTGCTGGAACACGGCGCTAATGTCGTGCTTGATGATGTTCCAGCAGGCACGCAGGAATTCAGCAGTGAAACCATCTGGCCCAGGGGCTTTTCTCGCCGGCAGGCTCTTCACAGCCTCCCAGATCTCCTCCAGGCCGAAAGGCGTCTCGAGATCGTGCAGGTCATGCTGTTCAATCAGTGGGGAGAGCTCCAAAGTGTGGTCGCGCGAGATAGCCGTGCCCAAGAGCGCATCATAGTGGTGGTATGCAGCCTCAGCCATATCAGCATGATCGGTTAGCACCTGCGTGCCGACGGAGATGCTGAAGATTCTTTTCCTTTGCTGCCGATAGGTGCACTGTCGATGATAGAAGGCGGTGTTGGCGTCACCGTCTTTCAGGTTCGCCAGGCGAGCCCGCTGCCGAGCGATCGTGCGTTCAAGGGAGGCGAGACCAAGGTACGACACCTTCAGCTGTTTGCGCAGCTGATTCTCGTCGGGCGTGAGGATCCGGTCTTCCTGGGCCTTGTCGAACCGTGAAATCAGCTCACGGGAGATAGCCATCTTTCTCTTTATATTGCCAACAGATCGTGCGCTCCAGCTAGTGAGCTTGCGTGCCGTTGCTTGTAATCTAAGCATGAATATGTGGAAAGGGTCCTCGTGCATGATGGAGTGCCAAGCCTCAGCCACGACCTCCTGGAACCCATCAAGGCGCAGCCAAAAATCCTCAAAGTGGAACCGTTTGTGCAACATCGGCATTGGGGAGCAGTCCAACAGGAGGGGGCTGTGATCAGACACCACCGATGCAAGGCATCTGAGGTGACACTCGCCATGGATGTCGTCCCAGTCAGATGTGCAAAGGATCCGGTCTAGGTGGACCAGCGTGAGGGGCGACTGCTCATTGGACCACGTGTATCTACGTCCATTCAGGTAGACTTCTTTGAGGGCAAGGTCATTGATCAATCTCCGGAACTTGCCCATTAGCCGCCGATTCAGGTTGTTGTTGTTCTTATCCGCGGCCTGGTAGATGAGATTGAAATCTCCGCAGAGCATCCAGGGGCCCGGGCAATCGTCGCGAATGTCACGAAGTTCCTGGAGGAACTCAATCTTATCTGCGTCGTCCTGTGGCCCGTAGACCACGGAAAGCCACCAGGGTGTGCCCGAGGCAGAGGCGACCTTCGCCGTGATGGCGTTCCTGGTGAACAGTGGGTCAGTGATAGACACTGCCCTGCTCTTCCAGGCAAGGAGGATACCGCCTCGCGTGCCATCCGTGGGAAGGTATGTGTAGTCATCAAACTCAGACCCTAGGGTTTCAAGGACCAGGGACGAACAAAGCAAAGCCACCTTAGTTTCCTGGATACAAACAATGCTAGCCCCTGAGGAAGAGATCAAGGATCGGATGGCTAGGCGCCTAGCACGAGCGTTTAGTCCGCGAACGTTCCACACAACAATTTTTAGGCCGTGATCCATTAAGGCGAGATCGGCGGGCCTGACAATTTTTAGGCCGTGATCCATTAAGGCGAGATCAACAATCTGGGACCGAAGAGACCAAGGATAAAGCACGGTCCTGGCTCTGGTCCTGGTTCAGATCCTGGCGAGGGGGCAGCTCCTGTCGGGGCAAAGTGCGGCCTCTCTGTCGCCAAGCGCACAAGACGACGTCGATTTTGAACCAGGCGTGGACTCGGTCTCGCATGGTCCAGGGGATCCTCCTTCGGGCGCAGATGGGGACGGTGGTTCTTGGCAGGAGCTCGGGCCCACGAGCGGAGGGGTGGCCATTGGTGTCGCGCCAGTAGTGCAACTGGGGTGATCCTCCAGCCTGGGATCTGGCATCGGGACGGAGGTGGGTGCAGCCACGTCAGCCATGACGGGAGCAGCCCCAGCCTGTCTGACCTTGCGCCGCCAGACCAGCGTTCCACGGTCAGGGCGTCGTGCAGCGCGGGCCCCACCCAGGTTGGACCAGGGCGCCATCGTACGGCGCGAAAAGGCGCCGGAACGGACGGGGGAGCGTGGCGGCGCCGGCCGGCGGGCATCCGTCCACGTCGCGTCCATCGTCAGGCCATCCTCACGGCCGCCACGGGGCTCGATGAGCAGGGCCTCCGTGTCCATCTCGATGTCCCCGGTGTGGCCGGACTCTGGGGCGGCGTCGCTGTTGGGGCGGCGGCGCTTGCGGTTCCGCCGGCGAGGGGGACGTCTGGGCTCGGGGACGGTCGGGACGTCGTCTTCCAGGCCGCCACCGTCCCCAGGATCCTCGTCACTAGGGTCAGCATCATGGGGTGGCGGGGCGTCGATCGTCGCCGTACGCACCGTCTGGATCGAGACGGGGTACGTGAGGGTACGCACCGTGGGCTGCCGGAGCGGGTCGGGTGAAGGCACCAGCTCCACCACCTCGAGCACCGCATGACGGGGGATGGCGGTCGGGTCCGGCGTTCGCGCCGTGAGGCGGAACACAGACAGGTCCGTGCGCGAGCGGGTCTGCTGGTGGACCTCCTCGACCCAGCAGCTACCTCGGAGCAGCGACTCCACCGTCGCAAGGTGCCAGTGGTTGGCAGGGAGACCGCGGAGCTCGAGCTCGACACGGAAGTCCAAGCTGCCCACACCAGCGTGCGCGAGCCTGCACCATGGACGGAGCGACAGCGAGAAGCCCACCGAGGAACTGCCGATGATGTGATCGCCGGAGATTTGATCCTTGGTGCGCTGGGAGCCGCAGATGATCAGGAAGTCTTCGGGGTGGTGCAGGTGGATGGTGAAGTCGTCGATGTCGAGGCCGAACTCGTCGCAGACCAGGTTGGCAGCGGCGTTAGCGGAGACCTCCGGCCTCGTGCCCGTGATGGTCGCAACCATAGCCCGGCGAAGCACCCTCTCAGCATCCTCCACATCCGCCGTGCGGGGGACAATAACACGAACCGGATCCAAGGGATCGACAGTTCGCGTCATAGTCGCGGCCTGCGCACGTTGGGGGGGCGGCGGAGCCGTCGCAGCGGCGTGCTCGCGAGGGGTGGTCTGCATGCGGGGAGGCGCTGCCGCAGCGGCCGCACTAGGTGCGGTCGGGGGGCACGGCGGTGGCGGCGCAGTGGTCGCGCGCGGCGCGGACGGGGTGCGCGGAGGCGGTGGAGGCACCGTTGCGGGGACATCCTGCCGTCGGGGGGGGGAGGGGGCGGTGGAGGGGGAGGGGCCTGGCGCGGCGCGGACGTCGTGATGTGGACATCCCTTCTATTGATACAACCGTTGTACCTACAGCTACACACATACAAGGACCCATCACAAGATCTCGTGCCAAACAACTTAACTATCAGGTACTTTCGTTTCTTGGAACTATTCCTCACATACATGAGACTATGATGCTGCCTAAATCAGATGTATTTCTTACTCTTAGGAATGATGGACCAAGCATGGATGAGAGGGACAAGCATTGGAGAATGGCCATGCATGGAGATGGCAGCAAGCATGTGATGATCCAAGAGAAGGCCACGGATGGAGATTTCAGAACTTTGAGGCCACCATAATGAAGAAAGAAGGCTTGGACGAAATATTCAAGATTAATACTTCACGAATTCGTCCATAGCTTAATATGTGCTGCGACACCTTTATTTTGGGCCAGGCCCATGTAATTTTCGCAGGATTTTAAATAGCCACTTTTTAGAGTCCGTATTTGAGGGGAAAAGGACTTCTAGGGTTGGATTCGGCCACCACTTTCATGGCTGGCAGAAACCCCACCTTTTCCTCCTTAAATACTCCCCATAGCCGTCACCCTAGACTCGGATTTTGTTTAGACATTAAGTTAGCCATCGTAGCAACTTCGCCAAGGCTCGAGTGTCGCAGAGGCCTCTTGTATTTCGCACCTATTCAGGATCCCACATTTTCAATAAAGCTTTCCTATTAATCCGCAATATCTTGATTGCAATATTGGTTCTTACTTGTTCTCGATTTTAGGTAGGAATTAAGACCCTCGCTGGTCAGGCTGATCGTGTTCCCGCAGGATCGGTAACCTCGAGGAGATTGGCCTAGCGATTGCATTGGCGCTCGTGCTCGCACGTGTAGTCGGATCGTCAAGCCCGAACTCCACCAAATCGATTATCGCCATCTCATCGAAAGATCGGACACCTTTGCCCTATCAAGTGGTATCAGATTTCAGGTTGCTCGGTGAGATTTTACTGCTTTCGTAGATTAGATCTATTTTTACCTATAACCCACGAAAAATCCAAAAACACAGTTAGAGTTTAGATCCATCCCAGAACCAATCTACGCCTCGCATTATCTTTTCAGTTTTTGCATTGTTGAATTTGTGTCTACATCGTCGCGTCGAGTTGCTGGTCTTAGTGTCTCGTCCCTTAGAGTTTCGAGTTTTGATCATAGTAGTCACCGCCACACTCGCCGATCACCGCCACCATATTCTTCCACCATATTCCGCCGCCATACACCCAGCCATCATAAACCCTAAAAACTCCGCCACCGCCTTCCTACCGCGACACGGATCCGATCACCTATCCTGTCGCGGCACGAGTCCGAGTTGAGTCATTATTTCCTAGTTATTTCTTTTTACTTTCCTTCTTTGTTGTTTCCGTGTTAAGCTAAAGTCTGAGTCGAGCTCCGAGTTCGGTCGTAAGTCCAGAAGGAAAGCAAAAAAGTCTGAAACCGCCTCCGAAAAAATTTTCTGGCTATACTAGTTTTCGGCTCTGGGGATCACTTTTCTCCATCGGCCGTTTTAGCGATATTTTTTTGGCGCCTGCGCGCTTTCCGAAGCAAAATAAAAAAAAATCGAATTTTTTTTTTGAGACTAACCTATTTTTAGACCCCGTAGATCAGTTCTAGACACTCGCCATCATAGTGATTTTCCACCTCTCGGTTCGCTTTTCAGGGTGCCATATCATCATACATTGCTTGTTGTGTCGCGTCGTGACATCGTTGGTGATCTAGGCTCGCGTCTCTAGTACGGTCTAGCCTAGGACCAGCACAGTACCGTCGTTGAGCATTCTTTCAACTTTTGCATTGCTGTTTTGATAATTGCTAACCCCCCTTTGCTAAGCCTTTCCAGAGCTCCACAGATATTCTCCACGTACGGTGTCTCGACTCCTGGTAATCGCTTGGTTCAATCTCTGGATCCACTGATCCTCGCGGTTGCACATCGCCTTTTCCTGCTGTTTGGTAAGAACTTGTAAGAGCTTCGTATATTGCTTGACGGATTACGCGTGACTTCCACCATCTTTCCGTAGTATATGCCTGTGCTTTTTAAAGGACTAACCATGACAGATACTTCGCAGAACCCTGCCACAATGACGAACGAAGAACTACATGCCCACTTCTCCGAGCTCTTGGTCAGTCGCGCTGAAGACGTGGATACACGCCTAGGGGAGTTTGACACCAAGCTCACCAACGCCATGGACAAGATCGATGGACTCGAGAAATCCTTCAACGCCAAGCTTGATGCTCGGTTCAAGGAGATTTTGAACAGATTGCCCGCACCCGCACCCGTACCTGTCGCACGACGCATTCCGATCACGGGTCGGACTGCTGGTTCGGCTGCCGCCGCACCCCAGGCGGCTACCACTGCGGCTGACGCACCTCAGACTTCCGCCGCGGCTGCTGCTGCGACATTGGGGACAGACGACGGGTACTACTACGACCCCGACGACGACGATCTGTTTGACGAGGAGGTTGAAGAACCTCCACAGGTACCTGCTGGCCGTCCCCGACATTACTACCGCAACGCTCGACCACCGGTACGTGATGATGATCATGTTGCAAAGCTTAAATTAAATATTCCATCTTTTGAGGGTAAATATAATCCTGATGCATATCTTACATGGGAGATGGAAGTAGAACAACGTTTTGCATGTTTAAAATATCCTGAGAATATGCGTGTTAGTGCTGCTACATGTGAATTTACTAAATTTGCTTCTCTTTGGTGGTCTAAGTATTGTCGTTTAAATCCTACTACTATTCCTAGTACTTGGACTTCTTTAAAAACTGCTATGCGTGTTCGTTTTGTACCTCCCACTTATCAACGTGATTTACTAAAGAATCTGACACGTTTAGAGCAAGGGAAAAATTCTGTAGAAGAGTATTATCAGGAATTGCAAACGGGGATGGTTCGGTGTGGTCTTGTTGAATCTAATGAACAAATGCTTGCACGTTTCTTTGGTGGATTAAACAAGGACATTCAGCACATATTAGATTATAAGGAATATAATTCTATCACTCGTTTGTTTCATCTTGCTTGCAAAGCTGAACGTGAAGTGCAGGATCGCCAACCACCATGGAGGAGGACTAATAATTCTGCAGGTCGCACATCCACTTGGACATCCCGACAATCAGCGCCTCCTTCTCGTGATTCGCCACCAGCTACTACCACATCCAAGGCCACCACAAGATTTTCAGCTGCTCCTCCACCATCATCCAATGCTCCTGCTCGTAGTGCATCTTCTATGGCTTCCACTGGTAAGACAAAGGATATACAATGCCGCAAGTGCTGGGGTTTTGGTCATATTGAGAGACAGTGCACAACACAACGTGTGATGATGGTGCGGGAGGATGGTCAATACGATTCAGCAAGTGACTTTGATGAAGATACATTAGCCCTTATTTCTGCTCGAGATGGAGACAATTCTGATGCTGATGAAGAGACAGAGGTAATGAGAGCTGAAGCTGCTGATCAATACAAGAGTTTAATTACACAACGTGTGTTGAGTGTGCAATTGAGCAAATCTGAACAGGATCAACGCCACAACCTGTTCCAAACACGTGGTGTTGTCAAGGAAAGAGCTATACGGATCATCATTGAGGGAGGGAGTTGTAACAATCTGGCTAGTGTTGACATGGTAGAGAAGCTTGCACTTCCAACAAGACAACGCACACATTCATATTACATCCAATGGTTTGAGAGTTCTCACAAGATCAAGGTAACAAGAACGGTACGCGTGCATTTTACTATTGGTACATATTCTGATTTTGTTGATTGTGATGTTGTACCTATGCAAGCTTGTTCTTTCTTACTTGGTAGACCATGGCAATTTGATAGAGAATCTGTTCATAATGGCAAAACTAATCACTATTCTCTTATGCATGATGGAAGAAAATTGGTCTAAAACCTATGACTCCCGAACAGATTTTAAAAGATGATCTTGCTAGAGCTAGTAGAGCTAAAACTGAGGAGAAAATAAAAGTGAGAATCAGATTGTTGCTGCAGATTTTGTACCACCAAAGAACAATAAATCTGATTCTACACATACTACTGAAATTCGTTTGAAGAGTCCATGTATGCTTGCAAATAAAATTGATATTGCTGAACTAGATGTAAACAATACTCAATGTTATGCAATTGTCTGCAAAGAGGTTTTGTTTTCATTTGAGGATATGCCTTCTTCTTTGCCACCCGCTATTGCTAACCTTTTGCAGAAATATGAGGACGTCTTTCCCGCTGAGCTGCCACCAGGACTACCTCCTATTAGAGGAATTGAGCACCAAATTGATCTAATTCCTGGTGCTACGTTGCCCAACCGCGCGCCATATAGAACCAATCCAGAGGAGACAAAAGAGATACAACGCCAAATTCAGAAACTACTCGATAGAGATCATATTCGTGAGTCCCTTAGCCCCTGTGATGTTCCTATTATTTTGGTTCCTAAGAAAGATGGTTCTTCGCGCATGTGTACTGATTGTAGAGCTATCAATAATATTACTATTCGATATCGTCATCCTATTTCACGTTTAGATGACATGCTTGATGAATTGAGTGGCTCTACCATGTTTTCTAAAGTTGATTTGCGTAGTGGTTACCACCAGATTCGTATAAAATTAGGAGATGAATGGAAAACAGCGTTTAAAACTAAGTTCGGTTTATATGAGTGGTTAGTAATGCCGTTTGGTTTAACTAATGCACCTAGCACTTTCATGAGATTAATGAACGAAATTTTACGTGCTTTCATTGGACGTTTTGTGGTAGTCTACTTTGATGATATTCTGATTTATAGCAAATCTTTAGAGGATCATTTGGACCATTTACGTGCTGTTTTCAATGCTTTACGTGATGCACGTTTGTTTGGTAACCTTGAAAAGTGCACCTTTTGCACCAATCGAGTTGCGTTTCTTGGCTATGTTGTTACATCACAGGGTATTGAAGTGGATCCAGCCAAGATTGAAGCTATTGAGAATTGGCCGCAGCCCAAGACGGTCACACAAGTGAGGAGTTTTCTTGGCCTCGCTGGTTTTTATAGGCGCTTTATCAAAGACTTTGGATCAATTGCCGCACCGCTGAATGAGCTTACCAAGAAGGATGTGCCCTTTGTTTGGAGCGATGCACAACAACAGGTCTTCGTCATATTGAAAGATAAGCTAACACATGCTCCCTTACTCCAACATCCTGATTTTACTAAGACTTTTGAGCTTGAATGTGATGCTAGTGGAATTGGTTTGGGAGGGGTGTTATTACAAGAGGGAAAACTTGTTGCATATTTTAGTGAGAAATTGAGTGGGGCTAGTCTGAACTATTCTACTTATGATAAAGAATTATATGCGTTGGTTCGGACATTAGAAACTTGGCAACATTATCTATGGCCTAAAGAATTTGTTATTCATTCTGATCATGAATCTTTGAAGCATATTCGTAGTCAAGCTAAGTTGAATCGTCGCCATGCAAAGTGGGTTGAATTTATTGAGTCTTTTCCTTATGTTATCAAACACAAAAAGGGTAAAGATAATATTATTGCTGATGCTTTGTCCCGCCGTTATACTTTGTTATCTCAACTTGACTTCAAAATATTTGGATTAGAAACTATTAAGGAACAATATGTGCATGGTGCTGAATTTAAAGATGTGTTGCAGAATTGTAGAGATGGTAGAACATGGAACAAGTTCGTCTTCAATGATGGATTTGTGTTCCGTGATAACAAACTATGCATTCCGGATAGTTCTGTTTCGTCTTTTGTTGTTACAGAAGGCGCATGGAGGAGGATTGATGGGACACTTTGGTGTCAAGAAAACGGAAGATGTTCTTGCTGCACACTTCTTTTGGCCACGTATGCGTCGAGATATTGAGAAATTTGTGGCACGTTGCACTGCTTGTCAAAAAGCTAAGTCTCGCCTTAATCCACATGGTTTATATATGCCTCTTCCTGTTCCTAGTGTTTCTTGGGAGGATATTTCTATGGACTTTGTTTTGGGATTGCCACGAACATAGAAGGGGAGGGATAGTATTTTTGTTGTTGTGGATCAGTTTTCTAAGATGGCACACTTTATTCCTTGTCATAAAACGGATGATGCTGCGCATATTGCTGATTTGTTCTTTCGTGAAATTGTTCGTTTGCATGGTGTGCCAAATACTATTGTCTCTGATCGTGATACTAAATTTCTTAGCCACTTTTGGAGATGTTTATGGGCTAAGTTGGGGACTAAATTGCTGTTTAGTACTACATGTCATCCCCAAACTGATGGACAAAAATAGAACTTTGTCTACTATGTTGCGGGCTGTTTTAAAGAAGAACTTAAAATTGTGGGAAGAGTGTTTACCTCATATAGAATTTGCTTATAATCGTTCGCTGCATTCTACCATAAAGATGTGCCCATTTGAGATTGTGTATGGTTTTGTTCCTCGTGCACCTATTGATTTACCTTTACCTTCTTTGGTGCAAAATAATTTGGATGCTACACAACGCGCTGAAATGATATTAAACTTGCATAAGACTACTAAAGATAACATTGAACACATGAATGCTAAGTATAAACTTGCTGGGGATAAAGGGAGAAAGCATGTTGTGTTTGATGTTGGAGATCTTCTTTGGTTACATTTGCGTAAAGATCGTTCTCCTGATTTATGCAAGTCTAAGTTAATGCCGCGTGCTGCTGGTCCCTTTAAGGTGTTAGAGAAAATAAATGATAATGCATATAAACTTGAGTTGCCTGCAGACTTTGGTACGGTTAGTCCTACGTTTAACATTGCAGATTTGAAGCCTTACTTTGATGAGGAAGATGAGATTGCGTCGAGGACGACTTCAATTCAAGAAGGGGAGCATGATGTGGACATCCCTTCTATTGATACAACAGTTGTACCTACAGCTACACACATACAAGGACCCATCACAAGATCTCGTGCCAAACAACTTAACTATCAGGTACTTTCGTTTCTTGGAACTATTCCTCACATACATGAGAATATGATGCTGCCTAAATCAGATGTATTTCTTACTCTTAGGAATGATGGACCAAGCATGGATGAGAGGGACAAAAATTGGAGCATGGCCATGCATGGAGATAGCAGCAAGCATGTGATGATCCAAGAGAAGGCCACGGATGGAGATTTCAGAACTTTGAGGCCACCATAATGAAGAAAGAAGGCTTGAACGAAATATTCAAGATAATACTTCACGAATTCGTCCATAGCTTAATATGGTGCTGCGACACCTTTATTTTGGGCCAGGCCCATGTAATTTTCGCAGGATTTTAAATAGCCACTTTTAGAGTCCGTATTTGAGGGGAAAAGGACTTTTAGGGTTGGATTCAGCCACCACTTCCATGGCTGGCCGAAACCCCACCTTTTCCTCCTTAAATACTTCCCATAGCCGTCATCCTAGACTCGGATTTTGTTTAGACATTAAGTTAGCCATCGTAGCAACTTCGCCAAGGCTCGAGCATCGCAGAGGCCTCTTGTACTTCGCACCTATTTAGGATCCCACCTTTTCAATAAAGCTTTCCTCTTAATCCGCAATATCTTGACTGCAATATTGGTTCTTACTTGTTCTTGATTTCAGGTAGGAATTAAGACCCTCGCTGGTCAGGCTGATCGTGTTCCCGCAGGATCGGTAACCTCCAGGAGATTGGCCTAGCGATTGCATTGGCGCTCGTGCTCGCACGTGTAGTCGGATCGTCAAGCCCGAACTCCACCAAATCGATTATCGCCATCTCATTGAAAGATCGGACACCTTTGCCCTATCACGTCGTCGTCGTGGCCGCTGAATGGAGCTTCGGAGGGGGGCGCGTCTCGGGGGGAGGCGGGCGCGGGTGCGGTCGAAGTCCCGCTGTGCCGGCGAGCAGTGCCCTGAGCCATGGCCAGAGAGCAGGCAGCGGCGGCAGCGAACTTCGTTGATGCAGTCGCGCACAGGGTGGCCCGGCTCAAGGCAACGGAAACACAGCCCCGCTTCCAGCTCCGGCGACGGGCTGCGACGTCCCTGGCGTTGCTGGCCTCCACGGGCCCAGCTCGGGCGGCGCCGCTGATGGTGGCCGCGACGGGGCTGCTGCCAACCCTCGGCGTCGGCGCCGCGAGGTGCCCTACCGTTGACACGGTGGACCTCCGAGCGGGGGCCGAGGCGGGAGCCGGCCGGCTCGCGGTGGGCGGCGGTGGGCGCAGCCGCGGTCGAGGGCTGGGCCGGCGCCTGAGGGGCGCGGGGTGGAGGCGGCGGTGGGGGGGGATGCTCGCTACGTCGCTGTAGCTGCGGGGGCTCTGGCTAGGGCTACCATCTGCACGCCAGCGGTCCTGCCGCCGGTGGTGGGTGTCGCCGTGGGACGCGTCGGAGGACATGGTGCCGGGGGAGAGGGGGAGGTGGGGCTTGAGCAGGGGCTCTCTGGAGGGCTACCGGCGTGAGCACGTCGGCGGCGAGGCTAGTGGGAGGAAGGGGCTAGGGGGGAGGGGGGAGCGGAGCGGAGCGGAGCCATCTCACCTATACTCTTTCTTGAACAGGTATACCCTATGTACTTGAGCTTGATCCAGCAGATTTGCAACTGTTCCATTGGCAGCTCCCCTGTACTTACCTTGGATACCTTTTTCAGTCAAGAAACTCACAAAGGCAGACCTTCAAGGTACTTTTGATAATCTGGCCAAGAAATTGTCAATTTGGAAAGCGAGGTGGATCGACATTACATGACGTCTTATTCTGGTTACGGTAGTTCTCTCTTCTATCCCTATTCACCTCATGCTGGCCATTGATTTCCCTAAATGGCTTGTGAAGGCAATTGACCGCATTCGGCGTGCTTTTCTTTGTTCTGCGTCTGACAAGACTTTAGGTGGAAAATGCCTTGTGAGCTGGAAGCTGATATGCCGACAAGACTAGGTATCTCCAATCTGTTGTTTCAGAGCTATGCCTCAAGCTAAGATGGCTGTGGATGCAGTGGAACGACTCAGACCAGCCCTGGCCAGGCCTGCCTATTCCACCGGATAAAACCCTCCTTGAGCTGTTCCATGCATCCACCAAAATCACCATAAACAATGGCTCTGCCACCTCATTCTGGAATCATCACTGGTTTGACAGCGTCATTCCTTGCCACCATCTTCCAGTTCTGTACAAGCAAAGTAGACAGAAGAAGATCTCTTTCAGAGAAGCTCTTATTAATAATCACTGGTTTCAGCTTTGCTGCCCTCAGCTCACCTCTGAATTCCTCACAGAGATTATCTGGTTGCGGAACAAGATCGACAAAATGATTATCACCTCCAACGAAGAAGATCTCATCTCCTGGAAATGGACTGCTAGTTGCCAGTACAGCGCCTCCTCTGTGTATCTTGCTCAGTTTCAGGGAACAATCCCTCCCCTGCTCTCCCAGGACATCTGGCGGACTCTAATCCCTCCCAAATGCAAGTTCCATGTGTGTCTGTTAATTCAAGGCAAGAGCTTAACTGCTTACAACCTGATCAAGCGCGGACGGCCCAACACCCCGATCTGCACACTCTGCAACTCCGTTCCTGGGACTGGTCTGGCTGCAGTTACTCTCAAAAGGTTATGTGACGGCTCCTGATTTCGTTTCATTTAAATGATTCACTTGCGCCAAACCAGCAGTCCAGCAGTCTCGCCTGTTGGTGATTCGGTATCATCCAGCGCTCTTCTTCTTCAACTCCTTCTCACAAAGCCTGGAATTCGCTGGTCATGGCCACTTGGTGGTTCATATGAAAAGAGCGAGATGCTAGATTTTCAACAATATATTTTCAACTGAGGAGAAACTTGCTGAAAAGATCATGGGCGAACTTCTGACATGGAATCAAGCTGGTCTCAAAGGGGTGACGGTGCTGTTTGTCAGGCCACCAGACTAGTTCTGGATCGGCTTTCTGTTAGTTTTTTTATCCCTGTTCTTTTCTCTTTCTGCCTTGGGATGTAAATATTTTTTTTTGAATTTGATGATGTAAATATTTTTAAACCCTACCCTTCATCCTCTGGCTCTGACCAGTTCCCTTAATGAATGAAAAATGGAGCTGCTACATTTCTTCAAAAAAAAAACTGTAACATGCATCAAATTGTGTGGCATTTGTATTAGAGGAACACTTAGAAGATGCCAAACTAACAAGACTGTAAACCAAAACCAAAAAAACTCTTAACAAAAAAAAAATGACAGTGGTACGCATGGTTGAAAAAGAATGTTTATACAATTATAAGTTTTCATTTTTTATGTGATGATTTAGAGTATAAATCAGAGAGACAAATTAAAGTACGTACATAATTTCAAGAAGGTAAATGGAAAGTTTGCACAATTCAGATTTCCCATTTGATGGGACCTCGGCCTAGTCAACTCTACTCATCAATAGACATCTATTTATTCTGTCACATTAGTGGTTGCCAGTGTGAATGCAAATGACAATAAATTCTTCACAACATAGCATGATTCTAGAAATGCTAAGTTTGATCAAATACAGATAGTGCTGGTGATACGTACTGCGACGCGGGATCCCTTAACAGCTTTAGCTCCGCCTCCTACCTTGATGTCATAGTACCTGCTCAACACTTGATAAGTTGCGGTCCATTCATGTGATGGCAACTAATTAGAAAATCATGATTTGGCATTCAAGTCAAACAAACGAAAAATATACACCAGATCTTCAGCAACTATTTTCTCATACAGGAACAGATTTGATCTTATTTGTAAGATCAGTGGACCTTGCCTATCAGTAAAAGGTACTGTATTTGACTTAAACGCCTTATGTAGGAGAGTATGACTATCAGGGTAGGAGCTACACATCCACCAAAACACCATGTGATTGGCCTGATGTACTGACCATTCTACATTCTATAAAGCTTACTGATTGCTGGTCCAAATTACAGG
Organism: Avena sativa; assembly: GCA_916181665.1. Taxonomy (NCBI): domain Eukaryota; kingdom Viridiplantae; phylum Streptophyta; class Magnoliopsida; order Poales; family Poaceae; genus Avena; species Avena sativa. Next base: position 413,616,023 of record OV702294.1, on the reverse strand, counting down.
CTTATACACCTGAAGAGCACAAGAGCTGAGGAGCACAATGAGCGCTAGCTAAATGAGTAGTGAAGCGTACTTGATGCCATTAGGCAGGGTGGTGAAGTCGCTCTCGGGAATCTTGGAGCTCCTAAACTGCCCAAATGAACGAAGCAAACAGCATGAATCTCAGTCCAATCTCATCCGATGCTAAAACCTGAACAACTGAAGCAGGAGATGACACGATCGAGCACAAGGATTCTTACAACTCTCCTGCTTGTCGACACGGCACCGGCTTCCCCTCCTCCGGCGACGACAATCCTCACGGCTGCAGCACAAAACCATCAATTAGAACACACGAGCTGATAAAACTGAACCCGGAAGAAAGTGTCGAATGACGGAGAGGGTATTGAGAACCTGCAGTGGCGGCCGCTAGCGAGGCGAACCATCGCCGGGTGGTTGCCCCTTCCGGGGAGGCGTCCGACCGGCAGCAGCGGCAGGCAAAGGCTGCTGGCCGCCGCACCGTATTGGCCGCGGGGGAGAGAGAGAGGGAGAGGGGGAGGGCGCTGCGCGGGGACAGGGAGGGAAGGAGTGAGGAGAGCTCCATTGATTTGTTTTGGATATTTTTTCTGAGTTGGATGACTTTACGTTCGTGGCCTCTGAATTTCCAACCTGAACTGGCCCAGGCCTCTTCCGCGAGAGGTCGGGGGACGTCGAAAAAAGAGTACTCTTCAAAAAATTGCACTTAACATCACTCGTCGTTGTTGCACAAAACAGATAAACAATATCTTTTTTATAACTAAGTAAAGATGCACGTACACATGCACGTCTATATTTGAAACACGAAGATCAAATTAAAAATAAATTATATAATAATCTATTTTTGATTGCACATCCGTAGAGTTACATGTCATACTCATTTAAATCATATATTGTTTGAGTACAATGTGATTGTACACGGACATATAATCCCCTGAATTTATTTGACATCCTTCACGACGTTTGACCTTTTTAAATTTATTTTCCATCTTTGCAGAGGTCTAAGGTGTCCTCTGAAATATGTAGTTGAACATATATTTCACGGATCGCACTTGCACGGTAGTTCAACGGTGTCTTGTTCGTTCGCCAGCTTTTGAGCATCCCTCCTAAGAAGTACTACATTTTTTACCGCCTCACGGATAGATGAATTATTTTCAATCTGTTCACGCAGACCTAAAATATAGAAGATTTAGTTCATATAGTAATCAAGAATGCTGAAATACTAATAAAAACTCTAGTCACCTTGAAGCAAGTCATTGTGTCTTAAGCTCTGATGAAAGGTGATAGTGGATGCAGCCGTACTTATAAGACTTCCTGTTTATGAAACCTCCGGTAAGTAAAATATGAGAAATGAATGAGGTATATCAGATTTCATAATTCAGACTTACTTGAGGCTTGGTCAACCTTCATAGAGGTTGCCATGAGAAATGTAGCATGCCTTTCACCATATAATAGTTGTTCCCTGTGGCGCTCAGCAAGTTCACCCAAAAAGCGGAGGAACACGGTATAATTATTAGAATCGACCACGGCTACTTCCCTCATGGATACAGGGAAATATGTTTCGTGCTCCAGAGGAGTAACAAACATAATAACGCCCATGATATCTACAATTCATAAACTGTATTATTATATAAAATATAAAGTTGACACCAGCTAGAAATAATGTATTAGTTTAGATAAGCTTAAATACCAGTGGTTGAGCCATCGGGTAAACTGAACACGTCACACACATCTGTTCATGTAAACACCAAAAGGGTATATTATTAGCCATAGCAGTTACTATTCAAAATCAAAAGTAAGAAACAAAGCATTTCTTGTATGCACCAAGGTTTAGTGAACGAAACAACAACTCCTAATAAAAAGCATGCAATGATCTATACATATTATTTAATTAAATAATACCAGTGTATGATTCATTTGGGAGTGTGAACATGTTAGCCATGTTGTTCCTGTAAATGGAGAAGTGTATATGATTAATTAGGAAAAATCAAACATAATATAACATATGTTTGAGAAAAAACAAACAAAATTTTCTTGTTACTTATCAAAAGATTCTGCGAACAATTTGATCTACCGAGAAAATCACCAAATATTATTCGTTTTTTATGTAAAACAGTGTATGGTTTACCTCGACAAAGTAGACTCTGGAAACAACACCAACTGAGAGAAGTGTCTGCAGTAGTTTGCTCTCTGGCGGCGACCCACGTCGAGGGTGGAAAAGATCTATCAGTTGTGGTCGTAGAGAAACGCTAAGTCAGGTATATATAAGTCTAGATAGGCATTGGCAGTTACATTTTCAGTTCCAAGGCAAGTTCCACCATACATTTCTTCTTGCATGCATAGCCGAGTGATTCCATCGTTCTTGCATCCAAGCGAAGGAATAGGAGGCCGCATGTTGAGAGGTTCAGATGGCAGATAATCCGATTTTTGTAATAATTAATTTTCACATTTAATCACCTCATAGTTTAGCTGTCAGATAATCTGATTATACCGTGCTTAAATCTCATTTAGTTACATTGCTTGTCATACTGATCCTGACCCAGTGACCCGTACATCAGCACCGTTAATTTAAAAAATGGTTTCGAACTCACTTGTCGTGTGCATGTTTTATTTTAAATCCATTTGGTAAGGAACATTACTACATTCACTATCTACTCTCTACTAACATGCAATCAGTATGTAACAAGAAGATTCAGATAAAGTGCTCTGTCCAGGCACGTGCACATGCTTGTTCTTCTATCAGAAAAATATGTGGAAGTATGAACTGATACATTACAACAGACCTTATGCGTTCAACAAAAAAGTACAATTAGATAAATCTCATTAAAAAGATGAAGCCACGTGTTGCTTCTAGGTTAGATGCACATGGTCCATGTCAGCCCAGGAAAAGCTAGGGTCCAATAAGGTCGATCATTATGTCCCGAGGGTTGACCCATACCAGCCCTCCATCCACCAGCTTCGTACCATTATGTCCCGAGAATTAGAGGCCACCCTCCACCCTGGTACGCCGACGTCTCCCGCACTGGTCACCCTCCACTAATTTCTTCAGGTGTGGCTTCTTTAATTTGAACAGAGACAACTGTATTTAAACAGAATAAATGGATTTTGGTCATTCTAATTCAAACTGAAGAAGAAAACATATGTGAACTTTATGCATCGTTACAGTAAATGAATTGCCAGGCATCTATATGTACAGTAATGTACAGTAATATAAAAAGGCCCAGAGGGTCAAATCGAAATAACATCAGCCGTAGGATATCTGAATCCGACGCTCCAGGCTCACCCAATGCACGTGAAGCTCTCGTCCTGCACGACGCCACACTACCACAGGGAGCCTTCCGCCCCCGTCACACGAGCCTAGCCTAGCCGTCGGCGCCCGGCGCCCTGTACGTGATGCCACCACCCTGCCTGCCTGCCGCCGCGTGACCCTGTCTGCACTCCACCCGACCTGCACGCAAAGCCCCCGCCATCGTCTGTTTTTGCAAGTACAATCAACTCCCAGGTTTGGTAATCAGTATTTGGTTTTGACCAGCAAACAATGGATAAGTACTTACGATTTGTTACAAACACTATTAAGGTTTGATAATCAGTACATGGTTTTGATTATTCAACTATATTCACGTTGAGACACTAATATGTTTTTTTGGTAGATCGCTGGGCTGGGCATGCACAGGTGCTAACTTGTTATCATGATTATCATTACCCTAAATATTGGATCATCTAGGCAGCCAGGTCATTGCACACTATTGTTATTGAAAAGATGCCGATGAATAAACTGAAAAAGGTAGGTTTAGTCTTGTCCATGATCTATGCGGAAATGTGTGTATATGCATACACAAATATATTGGTTTTGCTTATAATTCATTTACCCCACTCCAGATATCATTTGTTGGACTATTTATCATGTTTTTTAAAAAGCTATTTGCAACAGACTTACTTAAATTTGGTAATGACGCTTGTCTTCAAGTAAGTCCTACATGATCTTTAGACGTGAGTATATAGCAGTTTCATGGTGGTTCACTCCACTTCACTTTCAGCCAGTCCTGCATGAAATTTAGCGTGAGTATATAGCAGTTTCATTGATTTATATAATAGTTTTTTTCAGATCAGAAAATTTTAAAATTATGTCTCTTTAGCGCGAGACCTATCTTAGAATGAGTAGGTAAAGTTCATTGATGTATATAGCAGATATTTCACAAAGCCTTAAAGATCTGTTTACCCGACATAAATTCCAAATTATAGAATGAGTAGGTAGTTGTTTTTCTATGCAATATATCTAACAACATGATTGTTGCCAAGTTCAAAAGTTTTGATGTAATTTATAAAATTATTCTTCGACATATTTCTTACTACTCCCTCCGACCCATATTAGTTGACCCATATCTGTTCATGAACCTATATACTAAATGATCTATAGATTCATCAAATTTAGACAATCCAAACATGCCTATGAATATTTATAATTGGCCACTTCAGTGAAGTTACCATAGCCTACAAGTTGTTACTGACATAGAATCGGAAACACAAACTGTTCTCTCTTTTATCAGTTTCCTGTTCTTTTTAAATCATTTTGAAAAATGCTGCAGTACACCAAGAGATATACAATAACAATAGGGTTTCTGTTAAATTTTACTTTAAGATAGTAAACAGCAAAACATAAAGGAAAAGTAGTTGAAGGAAGAACAAACCTATTTCATCCCTCCAAGACATCCTTGTACACAATATTCTTTGTGCTTTTCCCCGTTGGATCTATGTCTTTATTAGGCCTAGCCAAAATCCGAGTGGTCTGCCTTGACACACCCCTTGACAGTGCAACATAAAGCTGGCCATGCGAGAACACGGGCTCTGGAAGGTAAATACCAACAGTTGGAATGGTCTGTCCCTGAGCTTTGTTGATGGTCATTGCAAAACTCAGCCGAATTGGGAATTGTTTCCTTTTGAACTTGAAAGGAAGTGAAATGTCCTCCGAAGGCGACAAGGGGATCCTCGGTATGAACACTCTATTTCCAGCATGTTGTCCACCAACAATCTCTGCGTCGATTGCATTATCTTGGAATGCTCTAATCATCAACCTTGTTCCATTGCACAACCCGTTGTGAGGGTCGAGATTTCGGAGAAGGATGACGGGACAATTGACTTTGAGTTTCAAAACATGCGGGGGCAGGCCATTTGGAGTGATGTTGTTTAGATAGTCAATTGGGTAGTTATTGACCGCATCATCCTCAACTGAGTCAAAGCTATAATACACTTTTTCTTGGCCAGGAAACCTGTCAATCATCTTTGTATTTAGATTGTCCACATGTTCATTCTTGGTTGAAAGAATGGCTCGTGCGCTCATGTAAGAACCAGAAGCGGCGTTCTGATGAAGCGATGGGAAGACATCTTCAATAAGCTTGTTCACTGGTTCATCAGTGGGAGAGTAAGGGATAACAATGTCATCTGGAAGACGTACATAATCGCCACCGATAGTCCCCTCTGTTCCATCCCCAATTCTCAGGAGGTAATTGGAGAACCACTGGTCGGTTTGTGCCCTCATGTTATGCTTGAGGCGTATCTTCCTAATATTCTGCCATAAGTAAGATCTTTGGAGAGTAGTGTCAGTGATTTGTGCTCTTGTTCCACGCGTCACCACGGGAAGGACCTGCCTAAAATCTCCTCCAAATACGACAACCTTCCCACCAAAAGGCAAGTCACACCCCATGATGTCCTGTAGGGACCTATCAAGTGTCTCAACTGTTTGACGCTTTGTCATGGCAACTTCGTCCCAGATTATCAAAGATGCCCTAAGAAGCAGCTCTGCGGTATCACTTTGTTTGGTGAAATTGTACATGCTGCTCTCCGTGAGCCTGATTGGTATTTTGAACCTAGAGTGGGCGGTGCGTCCGCCAGGCATGATTGATGCTGCTATACCAGATGTGGCTGTTGCAATAGCTATCTTTCCTAGGGAACGAACCTTAGCAAGGAGTGATTTGTATAGATATGTCTTCCCCGTGCCACCCGGACCATCGACAAAGAAGATCCGACTCCTATTGTCGATGATGTAAGAGAGGATTTCATCAAAACCAGCACGCTGCTCGGTGTTAAGAGATGTAAACAAATTTACATCTTTGTCCTCTGGAATGATCAATAACTCCTCTTCAACGTCTCTCGAATGACTGCTGGTATACTCATCATCAATAGGATCCAAATTCGGGAGGCCATAACTTTTGATATCCTTCCCCATGGAATGAACCAGATCCCTAATGTTTTTTAGTACCATCTGCTCTAGTGCGGCCTGGTTGGGTTGGTTACGACGGTAGTCCTCAGACATCGCCTCGAGGTGTTTCTCCCACAAGCTTCGGATGTTGGTCGCCTCGCAAAACACAAGAATTGTTGCAAAAAGCCGCCTTAGAGCATATGGCATCTGGAAAGTTGCGGCCTCAGTTAAGCAGTCATCAATGGACTTGTCAGCCTCTATGAGACCTCTTTGCTCACATGATTCTCTGAAATTTGAGCACGACGGCCTGCCATGCACATTTCTTAAATCCTCATATGATGTGGCACCTCTGACATGATTCAAGAGCACTCTTAGAAAGTATCTCTCACCTTCAGCAGGATGTGCATACACAATTCTTCCAACCTGCCCCCGACCCTTTAGTTTTCTTCTCTGCCACTTGCTGGTCTTACCCTTAATCCACCGATAGAATTCTGGGAACTCTTTGTATAAGAAGTTCCTAGCGTAAGGATCTATCTGGTTCATCTTGAAATACTCAGTGAGCATAGTACTGGAAGAAGACGGTCGATTGATGACATCCTCTAGATTATCACCCTCTCTGAATGCAAGGGGTTGCATATTTTCCAAATGGAGTTGAAGTTGGAGAACAGCGGGAGACACACTATACATTGGAAAAGCGCAAATCCTGTAGATAGACTCTTGTGGTCCCACGAACCTAGCATCTCTGTACTGTTTAATCTCATTGATATCTCCACCGTCATTATCTGATGCTGGATCGACCGAGAAAGACGCTCGATCATGTCCTTTATAAATATACTTGAATAAATACTTAACTGCCTTTATGCTAGAGCAAGCTTCAACGTTGATGTGACAATTAAACCGCATAAGAAGACCAGGGTTGTATGGGACAACCCATCTATTATCCAGCTCTGCTCCTCTGACCTTCACTTGACGACCATCAGGCCTCCTCCTATAAATAGGATATGAGTCCTTTCCTTGTTGTGTAGCATCACAAAACTGCCGAGGATAGCGAAATCGACATTCACCATCTATCATGCAAGGACAGTTTTTCTTGAGAGCACCACATGGTCCATGTAGCATATGTTTGACCACCAGAGCATGCAATACAGGGTACCTATCCTTGTCAGGAATTTCTGCTGATATAACCTTGTCGTATCCGTCTGGATTAGTTATCTTGCTATCCGAACGCATGATCAGAAGCATGTGCTCATGTGGCAGCCCTCTCTTCTGAAACTCAGTAACATGTACATATGCAGCAACCTCACCAAAGTATTTTTTCTAGATCAAGAGCTCTTTCATACTTCGTAGTTTTGCCCTGTATACTCTGGCTACAAGGTCTGGACGGTCTTGTGGCGTCTGCCCAGGTTCAAGTCTGGATGTAATCTCCTCCCAGTGAGGGTTGCAAATCATCGTGATGAAGTAATCAGGCTTCCCAAAACGTTGGACTATTGCCATCGCGTCAAGAAATCTTCGCTGCATGTCTCGATCACCTCCAGGAAAAGTCCGTGGTAAGATGATTCTCTTGCCAGCCTGAGAACCACGTCCCTCGCCAGCATTAATGACATCAACAACACCCTATGAAACAAAGAAATCAAAATGAGTTCCTCTGGTTATTGAAAATAGTTTATACTGTAAGGCTAAGCGATGCATGTCTAATGTAGCATGAAAAGTTAATGACTGAAGAGCACAATTGTACCTGGTATAGATCAGCACGAATGAGCTTCTGATTATTTGGCTTGGAGTAGAAATCAAGTCTCATAGTCTCCATCTTGATGTACATATCGACAGCCCATTGCTGGAACGCGCGAGCACCGAACAATATAATATTAAAAAGTTTTCTCCTAACTTGTATCTTGAAACAGTAGTACTCCCTTGCGCTGACAAATTTTCTAGAAGATCCAACTTCACCACCCTCCTGTTTATCTTCATCCTCTGGAACATGGTTAAACATGATTAATCAGTGATCTCCACTAATAATGAAAGTGAATAGTAATGAGTATCACGTTGGTAGCATCCAGATAATTACCTGCTTCGTCATCTGTGTTTTGTTCCACATGTACATCTGAAGTATGATCTTGAAGTTGGGAATCTTCACCGTCGATGCCATTTTCGGTGTTCTCTTGAATGGACGAAGTTGGTTTGGCATATGGCATCCAACGGTTCCATCTCGTCTCCCCTCCCGGAAAGAATAATGGATATGCCAAAGGATCATAGCAACCATAGTATGCTCTAATAAATATAGGGCGGTCCCCTTTGCCGTACACAACAACCTGTCTATCAAAAGTATTATGTGGATCGCTCCCTTCAACCCACATTGCGGCCACCTGGGAAGCTGTGGGGGCATTGTACCTTCGTTGGTCCAGTCTTATATCCGTGTTAAGTGAAATCCGATATTCCTCCAGATTTGGAACGGAGCCAATGCTCTTAAAAGTCTGCACATAGGGGTTGTACTCCAGTATCTTCAGAATCTTTCGAACGATGTTTATATCCAAATCAGGAGACCGCTTCACTCTATGTTCCAAGGTTTCATCTGTATCATATATGTAGAGCTGTAGATGTCTAGGTCCTTGGCCACCAGGAACCAGATCGTCCATCTTATAGTACAATGCCCCTTGCGCACGGAATGTATATACACTTGTTCTTGCCGCATTGCTGACCTTCCGATCAAGGGTGACTCCAAGGCTTGTGTAGGAGAAGTGCGTGTTGAAATATCGTATGTGCTTCCTGAAGTACTTTGCATCATCATCAACCTGACTTGTATACAACCGCTGTAACTCTTGAGGAACTCCAGGTGTAACTATCTTAACCATTCCTTTTTTGCAGCAGAATTCCGGGCCCTCAAATTGTAGCTTCATTGCTCCACAAAAGTCGCAGTCTTTCACTGGCTTCAAAACATGATGCTTGGTTGGAAGTTTGTGATACACAAAGTCATAAGGATCATCGTTATGGTTGCGGTGGGGAACACCAGTTGTCACCCTGTAAGAATCGAACATATTGCCTGCGTAAATACGATACAAAAAGAAGGAATAAGATAGATGCATTGTAATTACTTCAGAATTAAAGAAAAAAAATAGTTAGTGGTATAATTTACCTAAACCACTAAAAATCCTACACTCCTCGTCGTCATCGTCATGCACTGTTTGTTCCTCTTGTATTGTGTCCAAGTAATCTATAGGAAAACAATGTTGAATGGGCTTTAATTAATGGACCAGGTCATATGAAGATATATGAAGGCTTCATAAGAATTTAATCTAAATTAATAATCCATCTTACCTTCCAATTGAACACCTTGTTCAGATGGCTCAAAAATCCCAGAAGGGTCCAATTCTTCATCACTATTTTTTCCACCTGGATTATGCATATAATAGGAAATGAAGGGAAGCATAATTAACTGTTGTACAACAGAAGGCTTTGAAACATTTTAGATGGCAATAACATAAATATACTATATACCATGGGACCCAACAATACTCTGATGGTTATTTGTGGATGATGATGACTGTCCTTGCATGTTCGATGAGGTTTGTGTGGTAGCTGCGGAGCCACCTGTTGCAGCAACAGTGTCGTCGTGGCAAAAATATGAATTGGTTTTTCTTCTGCATTCCTTATACTCACGGTTTTTCCTCAAATATACTTCCCTTTCATCATCCGTCATTAGCAAGTACATTTCTCTGCCATGTTGTCGTCTATTCTCAGAATATGCACTTGGTGTTACGAAGCTCTCTGGGACATGCTTTATTGTAGATGGGGTCAGTTGTTTCATAGCTGAGTTGCTCTCTGGCGTTTGAAGATCGCTGGTCATTCTAGAATGTGCAGTTCCAATCTGCGCAGTACCTAAAGTAGAATTGGTGTGAGCTCATGAGAATCAAGGGTTTCATGTTTGAGGCTGTTAGCAAGTGTCAGTTTGAAGAAGCATGGTAGACGCACCAAGATCCGTAGCCTTTTTTTGTTGCCATGACACCCGCATCTTCATTAGGTGATCTGGTTTCTGCTGCTTGGTTAGTTGTGCATACCATTTTTGGCCACTTAGTCCATTGCCATCTTCAATAATTTCCGGAGTTGGGTGATTCGTACTCCCTGCACACACAGATAAAACAATCAAGCCATAGATCATTATTTCATGTTTTTACCAAAATCGGCCTTTTTTACCTTCTGTATAGGTTTTGGTCCTATTACTAAATGGGGTGTATGGTGAGCTCGGTAAAGTCGCAGCTGATGTTTGACACACCTCGATAGCACTACTTGTTGCAGCTTTCTTTTTTTGTCGGGCTATACGTTGTCTTTGTAGGTACTCAGCTTTCTTCGCGTCACACAACCGAGCATACCACCCTTGACCATTGTGCTGTCTTTTAATTGGAGAACTGTGGTACTGACGATTGTTTGATAGGTCTGTAAGTGGGTCACCCATAGGAGATCGTGAAGAAGATGCACCCATATGTTGTAGTGAAAGATTATTGCTGCCCACAATATCTTCAGGACCTGAACACCTCAAAGAACATGATGTCAGTATTTGAGCATATTTTCAGGACCTCATTATTGCTGCCCACAATATCTTCAGGACCTTATTTCAATCAAACATTGGTAGGTAGAAATTTGAGCATATTTCTGTGTGGAGTACAAGAACATGATGTCAGTATTATCTAACCTTTTAATTGGGTGGATGAACCTTCTTCCGGGGTGATTGTTTGGTCTGTAAGATTAGCTATCACTCCTCGTCGTATTTCATGCATCTTGTATGCATCGCATCTGTGCAATCGTTCGGACTCATCGTCATTGCCCAGAAAAGAGTTAGAGCCATGAGGATCTTGAGATGCGTGGTGCTGAACATCGGGAGCCACATCTATAAATAGATTGCAGCAATAAAATCAGTATTCCATATATATATATATATCAGTAATTAAGAGAACATCAAATTTTTCATCACGGAAGACCTATATGTTGCAAATACATATCACATAGAAGCTGCAAGTATAGAACACATGACCTTCGTTGGTAGCTCTGTATTGTATCTGGGGGAGTACAGAATCTCCAATGGCCTGTGTATGAATTAATGTGTTTTCGTCATTCACAGGCGGCGTTGAGATTTTTTTGATCTCACGCAATTGCCGACGGCGCTTTAAAATCTCATCTTTATTTTTTGCATACCGCTCCCTATCCCTCTGCCTCTTCAATTCTCTAGCATCTGCATACAACACACTTTAGTATATTATAACGTATAATATAAGCTGCGGTTATTATGAAGTACCTTTGATTTCGCCGTTGGTTATATCTCGAAATGGAGCGCGGTTGGAAGATGACATAGGGTTTTCTGCTTTTTATATTTGGGGAATAAACAGGTATTAAACGTTACTGACTTTCTGCTGTGAGAGAGTTTACGTAGGAACAAGTTTAGCACTGAAAGATTAAATCAAAGTTTAAGGAGGTAAACAATATGATGTACGAATAAACACCACGAACATGGAGTGTGAGCTGTATGCCTGAATGTATGATATGTATGCTTATTTAGCAGGACTGTTTGAGCCCATAACTGACTTAGTTAAGAATTGTACTGCTAGAAAACGGATTATGGTGAAGCATCAGTTCCGTAAAAAATGGTATTTAATTTCCTGAAGCATTCGGCAACCTTTACTGACGGTTGATGTGGGAGAACATCCTAAGAAACTTTCGGCAACTTGTTTGAAGGAAAAAATGAGATGTGAAAACACTGAGGTAGAAATAGTACTGCTCCATTTGACCATCAGAAGGGATACGTATATAGAAGTTTAAAATAGCATCCTCTAATCTAATGCTTGTAGCAGGTCGTTAATAAGCACATGATTAACATACTCAGGAATAATATACTGAATTGGGTAGCACATAAGCAACATCGTAAAATGCAGAAATTGTCGGCGCACCAGCGTGAAGGCAGCTTGTTGTCCGGGGATGCAGCGTGTGCTGGTGGTCGCGTACGCGCCATGTGCGACTGAGGCGGCGGCGGATTCGGCTGCGCCTGCAAGGGTGGCTTCGCGTCGGGGCTTGGCCAGCGTCTGGGCGTACGCAGGCGGTGGCGGGACTTGGGCGGCGTCTGGGCGAACGCAGGCGGTGTCGGAACTTGGGCGGCGGGGCTTGGGCGGTGGCGGGTCTTGGGCGGCGGGGCGTGGACAGCGCAGGAGGTGGCGGGGCTGGCACGTCGCAGGCGATGGCTGGCGCGGGTGGCGGCGAGGGCTGGCGCGGGCGGCGTCGGGGATTGGGCGGGCGGCGGCAGGGCTGGCGCGGGCGGCGCGTCGCAGGCGATGGCTGGCATGGGCGGCAGGGCTTGGGCGGGCGTCGCAGGCGATGGCTTGAGCGGGCGGCGGCGGGGCTGGCGCGTCACAGGCGATGGCTTGCGCGGGCGGCGGCGGGGCTTGCGCGGGCGGCGGCGGGGCTTGGACGACGCAGACGGTGGCGGGGCTTGGGCGGCTGGAGTTTGGGCGGAGGGGCAGCACTGTCGGGCGCTTGGGCGGCGGGCGATTGGGCTGTAGGGAGACGCAGCTGCGGGGGCTTTTGGAACTGTTGGTTTGTTTCTAGGAAAGGACGTGAGTAGTGGGGCGGTCGTCGGTGGGTTCTCGTCCTGGGACAGTCCCGCTCGTACGATGAGTCCCGATAAAGACGGAAGTAATGTGTAGCGTTGGATAATTGCATCATACGGACCAGCTTCGCTGGATTTGACCTTCTGGGTCTTTTAATATTAGTTTAGATTTAGATGAAAGATTAAATCAAAGTTTAAGGAGGTAAATAATATGATGTACGAATAAACACCACGAACATGGAGTGTGAGCTGTATGCCTGAATGTATGATATGTATGCTTATTTAGCAGGACTGTTTGAGCCCATAACTGACTTAGTTAAGAATTGTACTGCTAGAAAACGGATTATGGTGAAGCATCAGTTCCGTAAAAAATGGTATTTAATTTCCTGAAGCATTCGGCAACCTTTACTGACGGTTGATGTGGGAGAACATCCTAAGAAACTTTCGGCAACTTGTTTGAAGGAAAAAATGAGATGTGAAAACACTGAGGTAGAAATAGTACTGCTCCATTTGACCATCAGAAGGGATACGTATATAGAAGTTTAAAGTAGCATCCTCTAATCTAATGCTTGTAGCAGGTCGTTAATAAGCACATGATTAACATACTCAGGAATAATATACTGAATTGGGTAGCACATAAGCAACATCGTAAAATGCAGAAATTGTCGGCGCACCAGCGTGAAGGCAGCTTGTTGTCCGGGGATGCAGCGTGTGCCGGTGGTCGCGTACGCGCCATGTGCGACTGAGGCGGCGGCGGATTCGGCTGCGCCTGCAAGGGTGGCTTCGCGTCGGGGCTTGGCCAACGTCTGGGCGTACGCAGGCGGTGGCGGGACTTGGGCGGCGTCTGGGCGAACGCAGGCGGTGTCGGAACTTGGGAGGCGGGGCTTGGGCGGTGGCGGGTCTTGGGCGGCGGGGCGTGGACAGCACAGGAGGTGGCAGGACTGGCACGTCGCAGGCGATGGCTGGCGCGGGTGGCGGCGAGGGCTGGCGCGGGCGGCGGCGGGGATTGGGCGGGCGGCGGCAGGGCTGGCGCGGGCGGCGCGTCGCAGGCGATGGCTGGCATGGGCGACAGGGCTTGGGCGGGCGTCGCAGGCGATGGCTTGAGCGGGCGGCGGCGGGGCTGGCGCGTCACAGGCGATGGCTTGCGCGGGCGGCGGCGGGGCTTGCGCGGGCGGCGGCGGGGCTTGGACGGCGCAGACGGTGGCGGGGCTTGGGCGGCTGGAGTTTGGGCGGAGGGGCAGCACTGTCGGGCGCTTGGGCGGCGGGCGATTGGACTGTAGGGAGACGCAGCTGCGGGGGCTTTTGGAACTGTTGGTTTGTTTCTAGGAAAGGACGTGAGTAGTGGGGCGGTCGTCGGTGGGTTCTCGTCCTGGGACAGTCCGCTCGTACGATGAGGCCCGATAAAGACGGAAGTAATGTGTAGCGTTGGATAATTGCATCATACGGACCAGCTTCGCTGGATTTGACCCTCTGGGTCTTTTAATATTAGTTTAGATTACATTCTCTAATCTATATTAGCTAATATAAATTTGTCTAAATATGGATGTATTTAGACGAAGAGTCAACTAATAAAGATCGGAGGGAGTAGTACAGTTTGTATCTTAACCTTTTGCATCTAGCCTAAATAAACAACATAACTTACTAATAATATGTTAATGAAATAAATTTAGGAAGAGATGGAATTTTTGACTACAACTATACTGATTTTGCTATACTTGTTCTCACTGAGACTACAATTGTATTAAAAAAAGAAAAATGGTATATTAAAGTTCAGACGAATTATGAAAATTGACATTGATACATAATACGTTGTATTATAGGTTACATAAAAAAGTCACAAAATAGGTTGTATTATATGTAGATCATACATGTATCTATATGCAAGTGGAGGTTTGGTACATAATACGGTGCATTATAGGCTACGTAAAAAGTCATGGAATTATATGAAAAGGCAAAAAAAATCTCATTTTATTTCAATATTTTGTCTTTTAGTTGCATATAAAAATATATTTTAATGTAAATTTGGTCATACATACTACATATGTATATGTATAATGGATCAGTGGTGTCCATGGAACTGGAATGTTCCTGGAGATTTGGTTTTTGATAGGACTGCATAGAAATCAGCAATTCATGTGTCTAAACCTTGATTTATCTTTTTTATTCTTTTTTACTTGCTTTTTTCACTATTTTTTGTTTGACTTGTACTTTTTATTGTTTTTTGCTTGAGTTGTACTTTTTTCTAGTTTCCGTTTGTTTTCATATCTAGTTTACACCAACTTGATTGGGACAAAAAGTTTGGTTGGTGTTGTATTTATATTTCGAATATTATGTTGTGATCAAAAAAGTGGGCCCGACTAGCTAGATAACATGTTAACAATATTAAGTTCTTCATTTGGGCCAGGTGCAAAAGATTAAACCATAAACCGTGCTAGCTGCAAAGAAGATGTTGTTTTTGTATTTTGTGCAACGAATGCCTGGTGTTAGATGCAACCTCGGCAAAGTTGGATTTTCAGGGAAAACCCTATAGAGTTATATACACTATGGCCTATGGGTTTGTTTCATTTGAACGGTTTTTCTTGGAAATTTTAAAAAAATGCAAAGATTGTGTTTTAATTCATTGATAAAAAAAGAGAGTTTTGTACAAATATTTACATGCTCGTGACAAGCGAACATCCCGTACAACTCAACCCACTCGACACCGCTAGATCTAAGTTGCGGGTATCAGGGACCTTAGACCCTTTGCGTCTGGGAAATTTGTAGGATTAAATTTTATAGAAAAAATTCTATGATGGTTGTTCTCATGGAATTTTTTTAAGAATTACTTTGTCCTAGATTTTATAAAAAATCAAATATCCACTCATATTCTTTTTCAGAATCCTTTGTTTTTTTGGTGGAGTCAAACAAACTTTAGTTCATATGAATTTCTATAGGATTGGAGTGGGTATGAGATTGCAATATTTTCTTATTTCTATGTTTTTTATTCTATGAATCAAATAAACCTTAACCGTGCTTATACTTGTGCATGCAGGTCGACTTAGTCTCCTAAGTTAAATTTGTCAATTTAACTCAATTTAGTCATGAACTAGGTTTGCTGTCGAAATTGTTCTAACGTAGAGGACACATGTACATGGGTCCCACGTAGGGAGAGCTGCAAAATGTGTTGACCATTTACCGTTTGTTTTCACCTAAATCAAACATTCATGAATCCTTGATTAATCGGTGTAAGTTTTCTGCATGAATCATGAACCTAACAAAAAAACATATAGGCGCTGATTCTACTATGCGAAAATTATCCTAAAGTCGGTTTCTTTGCAAACAAACGATGGCAGATGATTCGAGGTGAGGCTTACTGAAACAAGGCGGCGATTCCCCTTCACGGCGGCAGATGAACCCTCGCTCATCGTTCACGTCGAACGACCGCCACCATCATGGCCTCCTGATGACCCACAAGTATATAGGGGATCGCAACAGTCTTCGAGGGTAGTATTACCCAATTTATTGATTCGACACAAGGGGAGCCAAAGAATACTTGCAAGCCTTAACAACTGAGTTGTCAATTCAGCTGCACCTGGAAAAAGTTGCTCACAGAAGTTTATCAGTAGCAACAGTTTGATAGTAGCAACAGCAAAGCAGCAGCAGCAAAACAAGAGCAATAGTAACAGTAGTAGCAAATAGTAGGATATGAGCGCGGTAGGCATAGGGATGAATGGATGGGCATTGCATGGCCGAGTCTAAACATATAACTTTAAGATCTAGGGCAATTGCAGATAAACAAGAATAAGCATCCAAGTACTAAACAATCATAGGCATGTGCTCCATATATAGTCATGCGTGCTCGCAATGAGAACTTACACAACATCTTTTGTCCTACCAGCCCGTTGCAGCGGGGCCTCAAGAGAACTACTAGCAATTAAGGTGCTCCTTTTAATAGAGCACCGGAGCAAAGCATTAACACTCCGTGAACACATATGATCCTCACATCATAGTCATCCCCTCAGGTTGTCCTAATTTCTGTCACTTCGGGGACTTTGGATCCAGACAATGATATATGTACACAACTTGCAGATAAGATCACAAACAATACTATCATAATGATTCAATAATAAGTTAAGATCTGAGATCATGGAAATTGGGCCCTAGTGACAAGCATTAAGCACAACAAGTTGCAACAAAGTCAAATAGCACTAATAGAGATACTAGGCACCATGCCCTAACAATATTATTCGATTACATGGTATAACTCATCTTGTTGGGGATATGCTATATGGGTATCCTCATAGCATGTCTCCTATCCGGATAACCCGGGTGGCCCACAGTTGGTAGCATGGCCCATGGCCTGCTGGACGGCCCAGTTAGATGGATCCAGAAGGGAGGCCCATGCCGGATAAAGGAAGGCTACGGAGGAGTCACCGACGTACCCGGAGCCTTGGAGTACAAGACACGTTAGACTGATTGTATACTATGTAGGACTCTGTAACCTGTCCGGCTAGGACTGTCCCTGTAACCCTAGGACCTGGCGACTATATAAGTCGGGCCTATGGGAGCCTTCAGGGAACCAATTAACTCATACCTCGCACAACGAACCGATCCCTGTAACTCGGCGTATTGCCATTATAGTGATTTATAGCAGGAGTAGGATTCCGCCACCGTTGTGTGATCTAAACCTGGGTAAGCTATGTTACCTCATACCCGTCAACCGTCCACCTTCCCCCACGTCTCTAAACACGCAATGTGAGGACCCCTCCATGGCGTACTCATCGGCAATACCACGACAATTGGCACCCACCGTGGGGCAAGAGGCGCTTCAGGCTCTACAACGGGCGAGGTCCAAGATCTTCGCGGGAATCGGCGAAACCGTAGCCATCGGCCGCGTTCTCTTCTCCGGCAATGTTCCGATCGTCCCTCCTGACGAGTTCTGGATCCCGGCGAAGACGAACCCTACCAGATGCTCGATCGTCCCCATCGGAGACATCCACCTCTTCATCGGCGAAACCGACTTGGGCACTAGTTCCCTAGGAGTCAGAGGAACATCAAGACCCACACGGACCGCCTACGGGCAGGATACGTTCGCGGAAGGTTCGATGTCGGATCTCTCTTCGAAGTTTGCCGACAAAGATTGGAAAAATTAAAGGCCCAACCAAACTGCCCCTGTGCAGGACATAACGGTGGAAGATCGCTGCAAGTCTGCCGGCTTCGCCCGTGCGTCTGGACGGCAGAGATCCAAGTTTGTCGGAGTGGTGACCATCTTCGATTTGGCGCGTTGCATGCGGAGAGAGGGTGAAAACCCCCGCGATTACCTTGCGAGGTGGCTCCGTATACGGGCCGACCTGGCACATTACCCCAATGATGATGCTATGTATCACTTTGTGGAAGGACTGGACCAGGGTATGCTTCTCCGACATATGCTAAGGCGGCTGCAGGCCTTAGGACGCCTCACCTTCGAAAGCATGGTGAACACCGTCAAAAACTACGCGGAGGCCGAGGAGGCAGCTCAGACAGTGCTTGTGCTCCTTGACGGCGTCCCTCCGCCTCAGCCACCACCGCCACCACCTCCGGCCATCGTCGCTGCAGCTACACCACCACCTCCAGTCATCGTTGCTACTGTTGCACCTCCACCGCCCGTCATCGAGGAAGCCCCGGCACCCTTCGACTCCATGCTCGACACGCTCTACGCCGACATCAGAGCTGACTCGGAGGAGATAGATTTCAGCCTGGAGGAGCTAGACTCTGCTATGCAAGAGATGGAGGAGGATTACAAGCGTGATGAGCAAGCCAACAACGTCGTCGCATCCCGAGAGGTGTTCGTCGCCATTGGGACTGCGATGGATGAAGATCAACCCGGACGAGCTCCGCTTACAGAGCTGGACAAGGGGAAGGGACCACCTGTTGCTGCCGACAATGATCGCGCAAAGGTCATGCCCCCTCCGCCTAACCTAGTGCAGCAGCCGCAGGAACTTGGCACCGGTCCGAGTAACAACAACACCGCAAACCCATCGCCTCCGGCATCTATGTATGCTGCTGCCAAGTCACTCCAGCTGATAGAGTGATGTACGGCAACCTACTCGTCGAGCCCATGACCGTGGATCATATTCAAAACGTAGTCCAACTTGACGAGAAGCGCCAGCAGCTGCTGGAGGAAGCGCAGGCCATCGCGGAGCAAGGCGCTAAGCTGGATCGAGATCTGACCAACATGCAGAAGTCAATAGAGAAAGCTAGAGCCATGGAGGCCGAGTACAAGACTCTGCTACAGCAGCAGAAAGCTAAGAAAGCTCTGGCTCGCGTTATCAATGACCCCAGTGTACGGCGAAACTTGGGATGGGCTCCCTCGAAGCCGGCGCAGGCCAAGCCATACATTGACAGCGAAGGCACACAGGTGATGCCCACCCCTCTTCTCAACCTCGCCGTCGCCAAGACCCTTCTGGAGCAGGATAGATCACCGGCATATGTGGATCAGGTCTATGACATTGTGGCTAAGGCGGTGAAACAACAAGAAAAGGCCACCTCTCAGAGGCTTGAGTCTGACCCAGCGTTTTGCCAGTCTAGCCAGCCTAAGCTGCCAAGGGACTGATCTCCTCATGATGTCGGGACCCAAACGGGTTTGTCAGAACGAAGACGGAGGCATGCACGCAACAGGAAGGACGCTATCCCCATATCCTCCGACCATGGAGGCAAGGCTCAATGTTGTCGCCCATCTCCACCGCCCCGCTCTCCCTGACATCGCGAAGACCCCAAGACTCACCGTCGTACGGATATGCCTCCGCCAAAGCAGAGCGGCATCGTCATCTGCGACAACACGGTGCAGACCCGTCATGATGGGGAGCACAATCAAGGACACAAGAGCAGGTCGCGCCATGACCCTCCGCGTCCGACAAGCAACCGCGACAAGCGTGAGGCGTCACAGGAGGGTAACAACAAGAAGTCTAACCCACCACCACCACCTCTTCCTCCGTCGCCCCCTAGCAGCCACCATGGTGAAGGAGGCCCGCGTCATTCACGCAGCCCATTCCCTGATGGCAAGAAGAAGAAAAGAAGCCCGGAGCCATACGATGCATGTTCGCGCTTGGACAAGATTCACGAGGCCCGGGAAGGACAATACTTGGGACCACGTTGCTTTGGACCTGTAATACGGACCGCAACTTACCTCAAGAGTTTCCGGATCGACAAGACCATTAAGCCCTATGATGGCACCGCCAAGCCAGCTACATGGTTGCAGGATTACGGCAATGCAGTGAAGATCACCGGGGGTAACCCCAACGTTGCTGTCAAGTACCTCCCATTGATGTTGGCGGGCACAACCCGACAATGGATTGATGACTTGCCGGAGAAATCCATCTGAAATTGGTTGGACATGCAAGAGGATTTTACCAAGAACTTCCAGGGTACGTATAAGCGTCTCTGTACTGTTGGCGATCTACAGCGGTGCATGCAGGAGAAAGATGAGTCATCTCGCGCCTACCTCTCTCGCTGGCTGGATATGAAGAATTCCTGCGCAGGAGTGCACGCTCAGACCGCCATGGCCGCTTTCATCGATGGGTTGGGGAAAGGTACATTGCTCCGACATAAGTTGAAGCGCTTGCAGGACAATCACCGGCTAGATCTCAACCAGATGATCCAGCTAGCTAGTGAGTTCGCAGCTGCCGGCGACGATGCTCGCGGCTCCCTGCCGGCAACGGCCATTCGAACTCAAGCTAGGAGGAACAATAGCACCAAGAGGAAGAGCCCGCCAGAAGAAAAACAAACCTCCTACATGGTCGCCATGACATTTGCAGGACGAGGTGATGGCGGACAGCATGGCCGAGGACGGGGGGCTGGTCGTGGGCAGCAGCGAGGCAGTGAAACTACCTCGGCAGCGCTCCATTTTCCCCAAACCTACGAGGAGTACCGCGATATGACGTGCCTTGTACACCTCGACGCTAGCGGCAAAGCCACTCACACCAATCGCCACTGCAAGTTCGTCAATGATAATAAGGAGGACCCGGAGTCCGGCTAGAAACGAAGTAGGAAGAACAGACCGCGAGGCAAGGGCAAGGGAAAGAAGAAGAGGAGTCCAAGGATTCAAGTGACATGGATGAGGATGTTGACCCCAAGCACGCCGCCAAGAGCGATGGCAAGGGCAAGAACCCCTTAGAGAAGAAGGCGTCCGTTTTCCACACTTTCCTTAGCACCCCCACTGTCCGACAACAGAAGACCTCTATGAGGATACTGATGGCCACTCTACCCCAGTTCCCCAGTACTTGCGCTGGTCGGAGATTCCAATCACTTGGGATAGGAATGATCACCCAAACCTCATCCCTACGGAGAACCAGTACGCCATGGTCATCAACCCCTAGATTGACGGCAATGAGTTCACCAAATGTATGGTGGATAGTTGAAGAAGCATCAACATCATGTACCTAGATACACTGCACAAGATGAATTTGATGGAGGCTAACCTAAGGCGGACCAGAACCATCTTCCACGGTGTAGTTCCTGGTTAGGAGGCTCGGTCCCTTGGGTGCATCACACTTCAGGTTGTTTTTGGCGATGTTAATAATTACCGCCAAGAATGCATGAACTTTGAGGTGGTCCCCTTCAAGAGCATGTAACACGTCATATTCGGTCGTGACATCTTCCACGCCTTCATGGCCAAGCCATGCTTCGTCTACAACAATCTCAAGATACCTGAACCAAACGGTGTCATCACCGTATCCGGAAGCTTTACCAAGGCAAGGGAGTGCGAGATTGGAGAAGCAGCCTTTGCAGAAGCTGTCCTCTACAACAAAGAATTCAAGGAGATCCAGAGCAAGGTCGATGCCTCGGAGATGCCAACGTCAAAGAAGCATATTTCTGACTCTGCCCCAGCTTTCAAGGCCGCCATCGAAACCAAGCCAGTGGAACTTGTGGTAGGCGATGCCTCCAAGACTACCGCCATTGGGACGAACCTGGATCCCAAATAGGAAAGCACGCTCATTGAGTTCCTCTGTGAGAATAGGGACATCTTTGCTTGGCAACCCGCCAACATGAAAGGTGTACCTAGTTAACTTGCCGAGCACAGCTTGAATATTGATCCAAAATGCAAACCGGTGAAACAACCTCTACGATGCTTCGGAGACGAGAAGAGACGCGCCATAGGCAAGGAGATAGCTAGGTTACTTAAAGCTAGTTTTATCCGAGAAGTCCTTCACACCCGATGGATGGCCAATCCTGTACTTGTCCCCAAAAGGGAACCAAAGAATTAAGAATGTGCGTTGATTACACCGGCTTGAACAAACCGTGTCCCAAAGATCCGCTTGCTTTGCCTCGCATTGACCAAGTCATTGACTCAATGGCTGGCTTGGAGCTTTTGTGTTTTCTTGATGCATACTCAGGATACCACCAAATTAAGATGAGGACGTCGGACCAATTGGCCACTTCATTCACCACACCTTACAACACGTTTTGCTATGTCACGATGCCCTTTGGGATGAAAAACGCAGGTGCTACATACTAGCGAACAATGCAGCATTGCCTACATGATCAAATTGGTCGGAACATTCACGCCTATGTGGACTATATAGCGGTGATGTCTAAAAAGTCAAACGACTTAATCTCCGACTTAAATGAAACCTTTGATAATCTCCGGAAATATAACATGATGCTTAACCCTAAGAAGTGCGTCTTCGGGGTTCCAGCCGGAAAATTGTTGGGCTTCATCATTTCCCAGCATGGAATCGAGGTGAACCCGGAGAAGATCAAGGCCATCCTGAACATAAATCGTCCGACACGCCTGAAGGACATACAACGACTGACAGGTTGCATTGCAGCAGTTAGTCGGTTTGTTAGCGACTTGGAGAGAAGGCTCTGCCACTATACAAGTTGCTAAATAAGGCGGACAAATTTACATGGACGGACGAAGGAGATGCAACACTAAAGCAGCTAAAGGAAATACTATCCTCGACGCCTATCTTTGCAGCACCCGAGCCTATGGAGCCTATGTTAATTTATATGGCGGCCACCAACCAGGTAATCAGCATCGTCATCGTGGTAGAGCGGAAAGAACCAGGGCATGAGTATGGAGTTCAACGACCAGTTTACTATGTAAGCGAGGTCTTGACAGAGTCCAAGCAGCATTACCCGCAGTACCAGAAGATAGATTATGGAGTGTTCCTTGCTTATCGGAAGCTAAGGCACTACTTCCAGGAGCACCCTATCACAGTCGTGAGCAAGGCTCCACTGTCTGACATCATCAACAACAGTGGCGCTACAGGAAGGGTCGCGAAGTGGGGCATTGAACTTGCCGCCTTCGAGATCACCTACAAGAGACGCGACGCTATCAAGTCACAGGCCTTGGCGGATTTTATTGTAGATTGGACGGAGATGCCAGATGCTACCCCTATGCCAGAGCCGTAATATTGGGTGATGCACTTTGACAGATCAAAGCTACTCAATGGCTCGGGGGCTGGTGTACTGCTATAGTCACCAACTGGGGAGAAGCTACACTACGTTCTGCAGATCCACTTCGAGGCTACAAACAACATGGAGGAGTATGAAGCACTCATTCACGGACTACTTGTAGCCAAGGATATTGGCATCAAGCGCATAGTTTGCTGTGGAGATTCTGACTTGGTTGCCCAACAGGTGGCTGGCACTTGGAACGCGTGGAACCCTATAATGGCGGCATATCGAGACGAAGTGGACAATATAGCCAAGAGCTTCTTGGGCTACGAAGTCAAGTATGTGCCTAGGGAGAAAAATGAGGCGGCTGATCTACTGTCTAAGCTTGGATCAGGGTGCAAACGAATTCCGCCTGGCGTATTCCTGGAGCATCTATAGACACCATCCGTGAAGGGAGCAGACATCGACAACCCGGATAGAGTTTACTCTTTCGTCCATGCAGTGACAAAGGTCACTCCGACTTGGACACAACCGTTCATGGAATATCTCGTACACGGAACTTTGCCCGACAACGAGGTCGAAAGACGGCAAATAGTATGTCGAGCAAATGGCTATACCATAATCAATGGACAGCTCTACAAAAGAAGCACCACTGGTGTATACCTAAGTGTGTTTCCCATCAAGAAGGTATTGAAATCCTACGTGAGATCCATCTCGGAGATTGCGGGCATCACGCCGCTCCTCGATCATTGGTCTTCAAAGCCTTTCGGCAAGGATTCTACTGGCTGACCACGAAGGCGGACACCGACAATCTGGTGCAAACATGCATGGGATGCCAGTATTATGCCCGACAACCCCATGTTCCAGCTGAAGAATTGTGAACAATACCAATAACTTGGCATTTTGCAGTCTGGGGGCTAGACATGGTTGGTCCATTATAGAAGACACCATGTGGGTTTACGCATCTGCTAGTAGCAGTTTATAAATTCACCAAATGGATAGAAGCTAAACCCATTAGAAAGCTTGATGGGGCAACTGCCCTTAGGTTTGTTCGGTATCTAGTGGTGAGATTTGGTCTCCCACATAGCATTATCACCGACAATGGCAGCAACTTGTCACTCGGAGAAGTGGAAGCTTATTGTTGGGACAAGGGTATCCGACTTGATCTAGCGTCTATGGCACACCCACAGTCCAATGGCCAAGTTGAGCAAGACAATGGATTAATTTTGCAGGGAATCAAGCCACGTCCTGAGGCACCACTACATAGAGCAGCTGGAGCCTGTGCGGAGGAACTACCATCTGTGTTGTGGATTTTACAAACTACACCCAATAGATCCTCCGGCTACACCCCTTACTTCATGGTATATGGAGCAGAAGCCATCCTGCCTTCCGACATCCTTCACGATTCACCAAGAGTTGCCACCTACGACAAAGATGACGCTGAAGAATCCAGATGCCTAGTTGTGGACCTTCTCGAGGAAGAGCATGTTTTGGCATGCCAAAGATCCGCCATCTACCAGCAGAAGCTACGTAGCTACCATAGTCGCCGCGTTCGGCACCGCTCTTTTAAAGAGGGGTATCTGGTGCTCCGACTTAAGCAGAAGAAGTCACACAAATTATCCCCGCCATGGGAAGGACCATTCATCATAAGCAAGGCGCTGCTCAATGGGTCTTACTACCTCGTTGACAATCATGAACTTGAGGATAGACCCAGCGAAGATCATAAGCGTAAGAGGCATGACCCGGATGATGACTACCCGGAGCTTGATCGGCCATGGAACATAGCACAACTACTTCCTTTTTACACTTAGCATATTGTTTATCTACTGTGTACCTCTTATATGATCAATGAAATAAAGCTCTCTGGTTCACTCATATTTCTGAGTCTTTTACCTCCTTTAGTGTTCATTTTTGGATCGTATAAAACCTTTATGCGCAAGCTTTGCATTTGCACTTGTGAAAATTCTGCCTACGGGCATTAGCTTAAGTTTTCTGGTATACACGTTCTTTGTTGTTTTTATGTGGATTCTGGAATACTAACTTTTGGCACTTGTTGTCGGTGATTTTGTGCTTAGGTTTTTGACGGTGCCATTGGGCATCATCACCTGAGCGCATGGGTCCGACTACGAGTCTTCTGACTCACGAAAGGTCAAGCATAAAAACCAGAGTAATATATAAGCCAACACTTGCTTAAAAATAATTACAAGCTTAAAAAACCAGTACTTGAGTAGCAGGAAATTACACCTATTGTTTTTCCGCCTTAAGTTAACATAGTTTTTTTTCCGCATACACCAAACCAGAGGAAACAAGTATTACAAAGTGTTTTTTCATTCCTCTTGCGCAGGAGACTTTGATGCAGCATCCTCGGCAGCAGGAGAGTCATCTTCCTCGAAGTCAGTGGTCTTGAGGGACTCATAGGATCTCTGGTGGTCGCCATCAATGATCTGTAGAGGAACGAAGACATTGGGATCGACCAACTCGGCAACCCTAGTGTCAAAACCCGCGAGCGATGACCAGATAGCCTTATGGTCAATTTTCTGGCCTTCATCTTCTACGTCGGGGAGACCTGAGGTCACCGTAGCAATGTCGGCGTTCTCGTAGTGAGCCTTGACCATTGCCAGCACCATCCTTGCGCCAGCCCGGGTACATGAAGCTTTCTATCTTACAATACGCTCGGGGGCTTGACGCAAGATCTCCGAGAACTTCATCACGGACTCCACCGCCTTGATATTAACGTTGAGAGGCTTGGTGATCTCCTTTGACTGCTTGACGACAGTGCTGATGAAGTTGCCGGCGAGGACCATGTAGTCCTTTGGCGAAGGAGGTGACTTGGTTAAACCAATAGGAGCTGCAATTCCGACAAGGGCACACATGAGTTCAGTAACACAAAAGTTCAAAAGTACCTAACTTACAGAAGTACAAGATGGAGAATCACTAACCATAGATGCTCGCCTCGGCCTGCTGGAGCATCTTCGCCATGGAGTCCCGTTCTTGTCGGAGGATCTTGTATGCTTCAAGATTGCGCTGATTTTGCTCATCGGCAGCTTTCTTCTTCTCTTTCAACATCGCAATCTCCTCCTTCAAACGGTTGATCTCCGTATTGGCAGACTCCTGCAGGGCCGCCATGGACTCCTCATGCATCTTCAAGGTATCAGTCCTCTCCTGCTTAAGGATCTTGTTTTCACTATCCAACAACTCAATGTGCTTGGATTGCTCAACAATGTCCTTGGCCTTGGCGATGTCTTCTGCAAGTCGGAGAAAAAGAACAGTACACAGTGAGTAGTCGGAGAGTGATGGCACAAGACCAAGTCAGAGTACGAAAACGGAAGGAAAAACAGACTCTTGCTCTTGGTGATCTGTTCCTTCAAGAAGGCAGTTTTACCCTTTTCGGCTTCCAGCTCTGCGCGCATCTTGTGGAACTTCTCGTTGGTGATGCCTCTCCGAGCATTCTCATTCTATGGAAAGAATATCAGAACCACTTTGTCTACTTGGATCATCTAGCCGGATAACTATCCACCTAGAGGCTTGGGGGCTATAGTGAGAGTTTTTAACTCAGAAGTTGCTTAGTCTTTCTTTATGCATCTAGTCAGAACTAATTCAGTTTTCAACTAGAAGCTTGGGGTCTACAGTACGAGTTTTTAATTCAGCAAGTATGCTTAGTCTTTCTTTAAGCATCTAGTCGGAACTAATTCAGTTTCAACTAGAAGCTCGGGGGCTACAATATCGAATTTTACGAACACTGCGTATGCTACTCTGAAAGTATCTAGTCGAAATAATTCATTCAAACTAAATACTTTGGGGCTACGGTGAGAAGTTTTCTAGCTTAGTCACTCTTAGAGCATTCAGATGCAAAGACCTATGGTTTTTCGTCTAAATCCTCGGGGGCTACAGTGGGATACTCATATGAAATGCAAAAGGCAAATAAAACATACAAGTGCGATGATCTTGAGATTGGTGGCGCTCTTGGCAAATATCTTGCTGAAGGAAAGGCTATTTCCTCGTAGGATATCAGCTTGCCTAAGGAGCTCCTCAAGACCGCAAGTCGGAGAGGTTGGCGCTGCACCAGGATCCAGAGTTGAGCTACTCAGCGTAAGCGCCGGGTAGACTATCTTTGGAAGCTCTGTGGTTGTCCTGGGTGCAGAAGCGCCGCCTTTGAGTGACGTTCCGCCTAGCACCATCGCCTTACTGCTACCGATGGCATCCTTAGCCGCAGCTTCAGCCATTTTGGAAGCAGTACTTCCTTGTGTCGCCTTCTCGCCGACAATGATGAGATCTGCGGAGGCAGCTGGGTCCACTTCCATGGTGGAAGGGCCAGATGCATCCTTAGCCGGAGAGCTTGTTGGAGAGGTGGCAGGCTGGACGCTGGGAGTGGTAGGGGCGATGGCGGGTGACGCGTGGTGCGTCACATCCCGGTGCAACATATCTTTAATGTTTTTAGAAGCCCCCGATGTTTTGGAGGTCTTCTTCAAACTTAAACTGGCCTTCTTCCTAAAACGTGCAAAAGTATAAGTACAGGAATAAGATGAGCAATGGACAATGTCGGAGGATGAGAGGCTTACACAATAGTGGGTGTCTTGGTAAAAGAGACCCCGGTGATCTTTCTATTCTCCGCCTACAGGGCGGCGGTAGTCTTCTTGGAGGCTCCACCCTCCGTCTTCTTCTTCTTGCCTCCGTCGACAGCGTCAGAGGTGGAGCTCTTCTGCTTACGCACCAACGGGGCATCATCATCGGACACGACGGTGACTTCCTTCATCTTGGGGTCATAGATTTGGACAGCCATGTCGTCCTCCTCTAGACTTTTAAGCTGTTAAGTGAAATCCCAAAGTGTTAGATGCGATGATAATGGCTAGACGGAAGAACTGGAGTATATGTCATACACGGAAAATAAATAGGTACCTCTAGGCACTTGCCCTCCTCGAACATGTCGTAGGTGATGGCGAAGCCACGCGTCCTGTCCTTCTCCTTGATGATGTCCTTGAGGCGGAGCTTGATGGATTCACTCGAGAAGTTGTCCTCGGAGATGCGTAGGCTATCCTTCCTCTCCTTGGTGTACTGGTGCATCAGCTTCGAGCGGTGCTACAGAGGCTGGATCCGCCTGACGAACTAGCACATGGCCAGGTCCAATCCGGTCAGAACCGTCTCTAAGAACCACTCTATCCGCCTTATGGAGCGGGAGGCGTCGTTGTCGGAGGGAAGGGTGGCCTGGGATCTCTATGTCGGGGCTTTTGCGGCAGCTCCATCGGCAAAATCCGGATACGTTCCTTCTCGGCCGACCAAAGGGATATCTGGGCCGTAGAAGTACGCCCGTTGCCAGTTCTTACAGGACTCGTGGACGGCGATGTCGAGGAACCGCCGACCAGGCCAGATCTTAAAACTAATTGTCCCGCAATTCCTGAGCTCATCCTTGCTCGCTCTGACTTCCCTCTTTACGGTGAAGAAGTAGATGAACAAATCTAACCTAGGCCTAATCCCTAGGTAACCCTCACAAAGTGCCGCGTAGTTGCTAAGAACGAGGATACTATTGGGGGAAAGGTTTTGAGGTTGAACCCGGTAATGTTTGAGGACAACTACGAAGAATTCGGAGATGGGTAGGGAAACGCCGCATACCAGTTGCTTTGAGGTACACCTTCTCTCCGGCTTGGGGAGAAGGGGTGATCTCGCCAGCCGGCGCGCCCGCCAAATAAGCCCCTCCGTCGCAGGGAGGTAGCATTCGACAAGCAGCTCCTTGATATCATTATTGATGATATCTGAGCCTCGCCACTCCCCCTTGTGGGAGTCGCTCTCTTCCTCCAGCAGCTCTAGCGCCGTTGGGTTATGGTTGCCGCCGGCGGATTCCACCACCGCGGACTTGGGTAGCAACAAGCCCTCTGGGGGCACTTGGACGGAGCTCGCCAGCTTCGCCGTAGCATGGGCCACCGCCGCCATGGAGGGATTGGAGCTGCTGCTCGCCATTGAGAGGGGAGGGGAGGTGACTGGGAGATTGGGAGGCTAGGATTTTTCGCGTGCGCGCGGAAGGCTCGAGGAGATGCTCGCAGGAGGAAGACGATGACGCAGGAGGAGAATGAGGTGAAAAGTAAAAATCCACCGTAGTTGTAATTTATAACCCCTGGCGTCAAGATTTGTGCAAGGTGATCGAATGGTCGGCGCGTGGATGACGTGTGTGGGAGCGTGCGCAAAAATTTCGCCACGTTCCCAACTGTCACCGCCAACGGTTCGTATCCTTTGCACGGGAAAAACGGACATGATTATGTTCTCTACATGTGTGAATTACGAGGCACCACGGATCTATGTCTACGTCGTTCTAGCTGACACGAGCAGGTGAACCATCACATCAGAATATTCCGGCATGGACGGATCCAGTCCGGCTACGAGAAGAGTACGATGGAAGATTCAATATTTCTCCGATTTAGAAATTGAAGACGGAGAGCATTGCAGGGTTCTTGGGAGGACTACAAGATATTGCTTGACGATTTGCCGACATCCATCTAGACGGAGCATTCAACCTGAAGAGGCAAGATGACGCGAGATCTCAGAGTTCTCCAGGGGCTACTATTGAGGATATGCTATATGGATATCCTCATAGCATGTCTCCTATCCGGATAACCCGGGTGGCCCACGGTTGGTAGCATGGCCCATGGCCTGCTGGGCGGCCCAGTTAGATGGATCCAGAAGGGATGCCCATCCCAGATAAAGGAAGGCTACGGAGGAGTCACCGACATACCTGTAACCTTGGAGTATAAGACACGTTAGACTGATTGTATACTATGTAAGACTATGTAACCTGTCCGGCTAGGACTGTCCCTGTAACCCTAGGACCTGGCGACTATATAAGTCGGGCCTATGAGAGCCTTTAGGGCACCAATTAACACATACCTCGCACAACGAACCGATCCCTATAACTCGGCGTATTGCCATTATAGTGATTTATAGCAGGAGTAGGATTCTGCCACCGTTGTGGGATCTGAACCTGGGTAAGCTGTGTTACCTCGTACTCATCAACCGTCCACCTTCCACCACATCTCTAAACACGCACTGTGAGGACCCCTCCATGCGTACTCATTGGCAATACCAGGACACATCCAATCCCTATCACCCCCATAGCCTACAACGGGGGATTAATCACTCATTGATGAGGGAAACATTGATGGTTGATGGAGAGGCGTTGGTGATGACGATGGCGATAATCCTCCCCAAATTCCCCGTCCCGGCAGGGTGCCAGAACGGAGTTTCTGGTTCCGAATCGTGGCTTCTGGTGGTGGCGGCGCAGCGGAACTCTTTCTGGAAAAACGACGAACCCACCGTGGTTTTTAGGTCAGAAGGCAACTTATAGGCGAAGAGAGAGGCCAAGGGGTGCCTGGGCTGGCCACACCCCTCCCAGGCGCGGGGTGGGCCCACCCGCGAGCCAGGGGTGTGGGACTGTAACATCCCAGCATTAGAGCTTAGAAATAAGCTGAACACAGATGTGTGCATTGCATTCATGCATAGAAAATCCGAATAATTTTGACTCTTTTGAATAAAACTTGCCAAAGTGATTGAAGCTTATCTCAACTTGATGGAATTGAAGTAGATCATCAAGTTGACTGTGACAAGTTTCAATATGACCTTTGTTAAAACCTTATTTTGGGTAAAGGATATTTGATTTAAGGGTAGATCAAATGTAATAAAAGTTAAACCCTAATACATTACTTAATGATTTGTATTTTATCCGTAAGTAATCATATCATAGTACTCATTACACAACTCATGAATACCAAGTTATAAATATAACTTAACTAATAGGAATGTAACAACTTAATCTTGATCTATCTCAATCTCATCTACTTATACAATGAGTATCATGGTAACTACCTAACCTTAACTCTTTAGTGACATTGAGTAGGAAAGAAACCATGCCAAGATCATTCACCATATATCTTTCTTCCCATATCAATCCTTGTCATATCTATTGAATCTTATCCTAATACTTGTTGTTCATCAATGTTGAGTAATCAACTATTGATTCACCAATTCTTAACCTATCAATTCTTGATCTATCAACTCTTGCTCTTACCATAACAATAACATTAAATCCTTTAGAGAAGGAGGTAAGAAGAGGTATGTGAGAATGCTAGGTTAAGATATCATCTATAGGATGGGAGTGTTGGAAGAGAATAAGATCAAAGTGATAATTGATGGAGTTAACTCACTCCTGAAATGAAAGAAGAGTTATATGGAATATATAATTATATGGTGATAAAGAAGATTACAAGGATGAATCCTGAAGATAGTTACCAGGAGTAAACCTATTGGATCAAGTAGGTGTAGTCAATGAATAATATCTTCTATTCAGTAAGAGATAATGAGAGGACAATTACAATACAACTGTAGTGTTGTATTGATGAAACCTTGATTAGCCAACTGGAAACCTAAGCCATATATGATCAAATGATTTATAATGATCATGCTCAAGTCACTAAGAGTGAATGATTATACCATGTGTAAGTGACATTGGTGGATAGAACTGATCAAACCCTAGTATAGATATGTTACCCTAGATTAGTCATGACAAGTCATAATGGTATAAGGATAAGTTGCAAAATAAGATACTGGTGTTAAGTAGATATAAGATAGTATGACTAAGCTGAAGCTAGAGTAGCATGGAGTTATGGAAGTAGTGTTATTCCTCTTAAAGGATAGTAAGCTTTTGAGGTAAGTAGTTTGATTTATACATCTACTGGAGTAATATTTGTGATGAGGATAAAGGAAGTATATGAATGGAGTTAGAAGTAACTACTTAATGGATTAGAGGTGATCATTAGTGAAGTAGATGATATAACCAAGTATAGATTTGAGAAGTTTATGAAAAGCTTCAGTGACAAGCTTATAAGATTTATAAGTGAGATTACAGAATAATTTGGGAAGTAAGAGAGTAATCATCCAAGGGGAATTAAATTCATAAGAACTATTCTAGAGATGAGAATTATCTATATGAGGAGATTAAATAGAGCTTTAGTGTCAATCTCATTGGATTTACAAATGGATTTAGAGGAAGAAAGTATTGATAAAAATATTTTTGTGAAGTAAAGCTCATCATGTTAACACATGATGATGGATATGAAGAAGTAATATATCTAGGAAAGGAATACCTTAATTAAAAGTCTAGAATTATGAATGATAGAAACTAGGAATTCTTGGTAAACACTCAACTTTAAATCATTAACCAAACATAATATCCATTTCATATGATTGATCTATCATCTTATTTCCACAATGCTTTATAGGAATATTTTCCTATAGCAAATCACTTAAGCACATCTTTGTCATTTCCCATTATAATAAACATATGTGCTTAGGAGTTATCTTTATCAATTCTTTTCCATAAGACATTCCAGAAAATAACTTTCTATTTTAAAGGGTGATATCATTAAATATCACAATCATAAAGACAATATGTTTAGCCATTAATCTTTATTCACATCAACAAAAGAATATAAGTATATTAAGTACCCTAAACCCTAGGGTAAGCATTTACAATTCAAATCCTAACTCCTATGTTAGTTATAATGAAATATATACCTTGGTATTTCCTAGATTCATGGGAATAATATTAACCATATTAATTTCCTAGAACTTTATGTATCATATAAAAATGAAAGGTCACCATATAAAAATTACTTTAATAATATAAGTTAATGAAAATCAAATCTCTTGAGTTAATAGTAATGCATTCTTTAATAAGTTTATGGATATTACATAAATTAAAATTCATATCAAAAGCCCTTGCAAATACTAAAAGGAAAAGTATATATATAAAGAAAATAAAGAAATAATCACATTATACAATAAAAGTTCACAAATGATACTGAATACATTTTAGGATTGCTGCAATTATCTAGCAGATAAATTTCTATGGGAAATATTCAAACAAATGAGTAATATATAAATCTAAAAGTAAAAATACAAAACAGAATATAGAAAAAAGAGAGAACAAGGAAAAAACAGAAGGAGAGCAGCATGTGGCCTGCAGCTCATTTCCCTCTCTCTTACTCGTCTCCCATGAACAGCCCAACAATAGCCCACTTCGGCCCAGCACTAGCCCACCAGTAGCCCGTACCGCTTCGGCCTTCTGTTTCTCGTCGTCTTCCTTGCCGGCAGAAGCAGCTGCATGGCGTCGCGGCCGTCGTCGACCTTCGACGCGCTACGATGCGCGCTGCCGCTGGTGAGGATGAGGATAAGAATGCCCATGCCTCTCTCTATCCACTCGTACCCGTATCACTCTCTCTCGTGCTCTCTTCCAAAATTCCCCAATCTTGCCGAAAACCTAACCCACCGGAGTCGTTCGTCGTCGCCGTTTGAAACCACCCCAAGGCCAACTGGAGGTGCCACAAGCTCCACCGTGGTGGACTTCGTCTGCTCGAAGAAGGAATCGAGCCGGGAAGCCCGAAATCATGCTCATCGAACTTGTCTGTCCGCCGCTCGCCGACGACCATGGCGATGCCGTTCGAGCTTGCCTCTCCTCACCGTCGCCTCTGCAAGCTCCCTGATGAGCTTATGATTCTGATGGTTCTATATGATTTGCTCCTAGCCGTCTGTAGCGCCCAGTACGCATGAACCCG
Source organism: Avena sativa (assembly GCA_916181665.1). Taxonomy (NCBI): domain Eukaryota; kingdom Viridiplantae; phylum Streptophyta; class Magnoliopsida; order Poales; family Poaceae; genus Avena; species Avena sativa. Next base: position 413,582,281 of record OV702294.1, on the reverse strand, counting down.
AGCGGGCCACCGTCGGAGCTCGTCGGAGCTAGTGCTCCAGTGACCATTCCGGGGTGGCGCAATCATAGTTCGACTCGCCGTTGCGTCCTCTCTCCAAATTGCACAACCACAGACGCGCGCGCATACGGGATTCACCGATCGATCTTCAACCTGTGAGGATCAATCTCGAGTGACGTCAGCGTGACATCATGATGATGTCATATTACCTTTTATTAAATTGTTTTACTGTTGTAGAAATGACATGGCACAGGACCCACTAGTCCGTGACCGGGGTAGGATCAGCGCTGGTGAGAAAACCCCTCACCTCATGCTGACATCAGCATTACCTCATAAACACATTTAATTGTTAAATTAAAAATTCATAAAATGATTAAACCTTATAAAATCAATAACTTTTATTTTATAATTCAGAAAAATATTTTTAATATATGAAAAATTTCATAAAAATAACATCTATAACATTAAACTATTATCAAACATTATTATGTTAACAATTTAAATAACTATTATTTAATAAAGATTTTATAAGTATTAATACTTTGAAAATTCATATTTTTATATCGGTAAATGTTAAAAATATAAATAAAATAGCAAAAATCCTAGAAAAATAAGAACTAAAATTTAAAACTATAATCATGTATTGTTATTTCACTTAATTAAACATTTATTATTTATTATGTATTTATAAAGTAATAAATCTTATAAAAATCATATATTATTATTTATAAATCAGAAAAATAAAAGTAATATACCAAAATGACCATAAAAATAATACCTACATGTTAAAAATATAATATTCCACTTTTGAGGTAAATACAAATTTAAACAACTTAATAACTTGAATTTAAACCTATTTCCTTAGTTGATAATTCATATAAGGGTAAATAAAAATTGCTAATATTTCTAAAATTAGCCAATTGAGTCTAATAAATAGTATTAGTCTTAAATATTGATAATATGAAATCAAAATGGTTCAACACATTTTAAATACAATTTTATTGAATTGCCATTCAACCATAAGTGTAGATTATTATCCAAAAAGATCCTTATCAAATATAAAATCTTCAAGAATAATTTGTGACTAGATAAGACCTTTTCCCTTAATTCAACCACAAGGTTATAAACATACCAAAACACTATAGTGACTTCACAAGTAGTCACTAATATTGTTTACTTATCCATAGACCATAACCACACCTTTATAAGGATATAAATGATTCCATTCCAGTATAAAAATAAGAAATCACTACTCAAATAGAAGTATCACCACTCTTAATTAGATTTAAAGAAACATTACGTGGAGAACAAAGTACAAATAGCATAAACAATACACCTGTAGTCTATCTATGTTCTTAAAGTTAACTTTAAGTCTACAAGCCTTTAAATATAATGCTAAAACCTCGTTATGTGTTTTCTAGTTAACTTTGGTCTGTTATATCTAAGTCGTAAAGCATCTTAAGAACAAACTAACCGAGTAAACACCAAAAGACATCGACCATATTCTATTAACCATCCAGGTTATTTAAACCTTAGAAAAGAAATCTTTTCTTCAAATGTTATTCCTTTTGCCACTTCAAACCACAAATGATAATTAGTAATAATCACATTACCTTATACTTTAGTTGTATACTTAGGATTATTAACACTTAAGTTCTTTATAAATATCATAACTTGTAAAGTAAAGATGAAAGATAGAAGATTCTTATATAAGCAGTCTTTGAGTAGCATTCCACATGTGAGTATCTTATTGTTGTATGATGTTATAAATACATGTTGCTTCACACACACTCACAAGCCTTAATAAGAAGCACAAACGTGAAACTTATCTAAAAGTAGAACACATTCTACAGGAACCATTTCCAGCATCCAAACCCTAAAACAACGTTATCCCCGGGAATTCGAGCTTACCAAATTGCATTACATTACTTATGCATAATAGCATCTTGCTTCTTTAAACATTAGTCCTTACTGGACCAATGATGCTGTTTTCAGATATTGGATCTTATATTGTCTCGAAGACCGTGAGTGCATAATCTTGCAATCACAAAAGGCAAGTTCAAACTTGCTCATGTCCTTTGATTATCTTCTGTAAAGTATTTTGCAAATCCAGTGTTGTCATCACCTGCATTTCAAAAAGGTCAGAAAACATTATTTTCATAATAATATGATTATAGGTTATTTACCATGAGGTAATAACCTACTATGAAAATTCCGGTGGCAAAGGAACAAATTATCTAGGACTTAATAACCAATGTTGCCAGTGATTCTTGCGCCGTATATTATGCGTTAACCATGAGATTTGGAATGGAAAGGAGAAGTCAGCTGGATCTTCCTTCTTTCACATGAACAAGATGTCCATCTCATGACGCTGATGTAAATGAGAGACTCAGCTTGGGTGGGACCCCTTAGTTCCCCGCGATATTGGTGTCTAGACTATCCCTGAGTAAGACCGTCGTAGGTATGTCCTCATAATTGATGGGGGCGACCAGGTTCCGTCTTCTCAGTGGAGTCCACAAGGAGTCAACCATAGTTAACTGCTATGCAGTTTAACAGAGGTCATTCTGCTTGTGGGGTCGTGTTCTATGTGGTGTCGTCAGAAAGGGAAGTGATTGGCTTGGATCATCTTCTGGGCCCCATAGCATAGGAAGTGTGGACGGGAAAGATCGCCCAGTTGTGCAACAAGGATTTGATCTCTCATGGGTAAAGTAACGCAGCTCTGCAGAGTGTAAGAACTGTAACTTGTTACTCCCTGTTCTGGGAAGGAGCTACGAACGTGATGAGAAAGGAACTTCATGAAAGTTCTGGTAAACCCGTGAAGGCTAACAAACATAGCTTTTCAGAATAAAAGCAACCTTTGAAGAAATGTTTACGAAAACCTGCATTGTCTATGACCTATGGTCTGTGGATGTAGATATAGTGCATCAAACACTCCTTTTTTCGTGAACTTGCTGAGTACGCTCGTACTCAACGTATCTTCTTAACCCTTGCTAGATTCTGAAGCCAATACAGACGATGTCTTCATCAACTTATGCTCCAGGAATCCTCATCAAAAGCTAAAGCTCTTCAATGAAGTCAAGAAAGTCAACATATACATCTACTCAAGTGAAGACAAAGTTGCTGATTAGATTGGAATATAATATATCTAGCCATAGAACCTACTTCTGTAGAGTATTGCAATAGCCGCAATACAAGCCTTCATAGTTCAGATACTAGACTATTAGTATATTAGTTAAGAGATGTTTATTTATGATTCTTCTTTGTAAGATGTTTAATTCTCTCTCTTTAACCTAGAGTGTTCTCTGGATCTTATGTAAAGAGTCGAGTTGTAACCTATAGTCATGTATTGGACCTACTGTGTTTCTGTTGTACCACTCTAAGGGATGTAATACTAGTGAACGATGTTTCATTGGTGTTATGTAAACGACTATATTGTACTACATCATGCAGTGGTATGCTGGGTCACGACAGCTGGTATCAAAGCATATGCTTTGACCTTAGGATTAAAACTCTCTTAGGAAGATCTGTAGGTTGGATAGTGACTATAGGAAGCCATCTTATCTAAACCAAATATTTTTATGAATTGTGATGAGTATCCACTTGAGGAAAAATCTTGTCACACTTAAGTTGGATGCTTTGGTCATCTTTCTTAAAAGTCGTTATCCATATTTTCTCGATATAGTGCTAGTCCCAAGATGGTAGAACACCATTAAGAGGCCTTAAGTAAGCTAAAATAGTAATGTAGATTATGACTAAGTTTAGGATATCCTATGGAGTAGTTTAAATGGTGTATCCTAACCCTAGAATTCAAGTAAGGCAGTAAAAATCTTATTGTTAATTGATAACAATAGATAATATAATGAAGACCATTAGAGAATGTATAGTTATGATGGGTAGTAAATCATGTGGGATTCACTTGAGAATTCTACGTGATGAAGTGCAATTATGTTAAAGATCAATGGTAGTGTAATGAGAAACCAAGTCATCATGGTGAGATTAGCTCCGAAACCATGATATAGGTGTAAATATGACAAGTAATTAGTAAATTATCTTGAAGTAAAAGTAAGAAATAATATGTAGAACTATGATAAAAGTCATAGGTGCTAGAAAAGTTCTAATAATCTCTGGTTTAAGAACTCTGGTTAGTCGTTAGGAGAGATTATGTGAGGTTAGTTTACTACTAAAGAAAGGTTGGTTATAGTCAGTCCTTACATGAGTAAGACAAAAAGGTTAGTCAAAACCAAATTGAGACCACTTTGCTTAAATTTATCTTGTTGCAATTGAGCAATTAGGGTAAATATTGAGACAAAGTATAGTTTGACCCTATGTGCTAAGTATCATGATGTAAACCTATACGAGGAGGTGCCATATACTACACAACTAAGCCTAAATTCTAGAGATATTATACTCAACTACTATATGTAGGGGTTCGTAGCATGGAAAACAAAAAATTTCTACCGCATGCACATAAACAAGCCAAGATCTATCTACTAGATTGTAGCAATGAGTCAATTAGAGTACTCACCCTCGAAGATTCCAAAGCGGAACGAGACCATATTCTCGTGGGTGATGTAGTCATACACTTGCCGATCTCAAGATCGCATAGACGATCCTTCCGGCGTTGCGTTCCGGCAGCGCTTCCGCAGTCGGTCACACGTTTAGTACTCGATGAAGACCTTCCTCTCCCTTGTTCCAGTAGGCAGCGGAGGTTGTAGTTCTCCCCTCGCGATTCCGATAGCACGACAGCGTGGTGTCAGAAGTAGAGGGAAAATCCTGCAGGGCTTCGCCTAAGCCGGAGTAGGTTATGGTGGATCTAGGATTTCCGGTGATCTAGGGTTTAGAGGGCCGGAGAGGAGGATGCATGGACGACGACGGCAACGGGGGGGGGGGGGGGGAGGGGGCTAGGTGGAGAGGGACTGGTGTTGTGTGGCCTTGGGGCACCCCTCCCCTCTATTTATGAGAGGGAGGGCAGCTTGGGAGAGGGGAGTTTGAATCCTTCCCCAACTCCCTCTCCTTGTTGGCTTGTGGTGGAGGGAAAGAAGGATTCTTTCCTTCCTCCACCGGGACACATTGTCCCAGTTTGACTTTTCAAACTTGCCTTTTGACTTTCAATTTGGAGCTTGATTTCTTTCTTGCTAATGCCCAACCAAGTGACCTAGGACATGATCCAATCATTCCACTTATCCATGACACATTCATGTTCCCTTCCCCTTCCGGTCCGGTGAACCTTCTAGACCCTTCTATAACCTCTCCGATGAAATCATTAAAATCATTTCCGAACTCCGGAATTGGACTTTCCTTATATGAATCTTATTCTTCGGACCATTCCGGATCTCCTCGTGATATCCTAGAGACCCATCCGAGACTCCAAAAAACATTCGGTCTCCCTACTTACATTTCATATCTACTAAACAACATTGAATCCTTAAGCGTGTCTCCCTACGGGTCGTGAATTACGCGGACATGATCGAGACACTTCTCCGATCAATAACCAATAGAGGAATATGGAAATTCATATGGCTCCCACATATTTCTACGATTACTTTGCGATCGAATGAACCACTTACATACGATACAAATTTCCCTTTGTCTCATGATAGTTTACTTATCCGAGGTTTGATCGTCGGTATCTCTGCATACCTAGTTCAACCTCGTTACCGATAAGTACTATTTTCTCGTTCCTGTGATATGTGATCCCTTGTGTGCCAGTCACATGCTTGCAAGCTAATTGGATGACATTCCATCGAGAGGGCCCAGAGTATATCTATCCGTCATATGGATGGACAAATCCCATTCTTGATCCATGTGCCTCAACACATACTTTCTGAACACTCAATGCCACCTTTATAACCACCCAGTTACGGTGTGGTGTTTGATGTCATCAAAGCATCCATCCAGTGATGGTGATTAGCATGATCTCATGGTCGAAGGATTTATGTTACTATGTATCTGAAAGCTTATAGCAACTGAACTATATTAAATGACTTGATCTTTATGCTATGCTTAACTATAGGAGTATGTCCATCACACCATTCTGCTAATGATATGATCTTGTTGTTAATAACATCTCAATGTTCATGATCAGGAAACCATGATCATATATTAACCAACAAGGTAGTTTAACAAGAGGCTTTAATAGGGACTCTTTTATGTTTACAAATCACACAAGTATTAATGTTTCTGGTTAATACAATTATAGCATGGTATGTAAACATTTATCATAAGCATGAAGATATGGTAATAAACTCTTTATTATTGCCTCTTGGGCATATCTCCAACAGTCTCCCACTTGCACTAGAGACAATAATCTAGTTTCAAATCTTTGTGTATTCAACACCTATGGCTTTCCGGTGTTGTATTTACACGATTGCTAGTGCTAAACTGATCTTCGGATCCAACTCTTTCAGGTCCGTGTGTAATTGCATGTCTTTGCGTATCTACGCATCACTCATTCTCTAATGAGATGGCTTTGTATAAATTTGGACCTTTGGTGAGACCTCTGGTTCCTTGGGGTTAAAACATGTTGATAATATTATCGTACAATATATCTTCATGGTACTATCCCGCTATGAACCAAACCTAGTTTGATAACAAACTACTTAACACAAATTCCCTCTTTTGATGCTATAATAGCAGTCATATACTTAGCCTTTTATTGTATTATCTGTCACAATGTCTTAACTTTGGAACTCATCCAAATCCATTATGGAACTTACTTTCCATTATATTGTGTCACCCTTAGTTTAGATTGAGATAAACTTAATTTGTACTTTGTGACAAAACTAGTATCAATTTAGTACTTTTACAATGAACTAATCATCTATTTGTCACATATACAAAAATAATATATTCTTAGTTCTTCCAAAATATCATAAGAATATCCTTACTATCGTCTAATGATCATCTTATGAATCATTCTGGTATATGCGCATACCATTTAGAGCATAGGACATATCTGGATTTGTACATATCATAGTATGATTGATATAAGTACTCTTTGTGATTTCATACATCAAGTATCAATCTATACTTGAATCTTTGTTTCACTTACCAAGTGTCAATACACTTGAATTTTGATTTAATCCTTTCTATGTGGCAAGAACCTTTCTTGTCATTTCCATATTGAACTCATTCAATATCTCATCTATGTACATTTGGCACAACCATATTAGCGTCTCAATCTATGTATATAGATATTGATGCCAAATATTCAGGTTTTGCCTAAGTCTTTCATCGAGATGAAATTCTTAACATGTGTTAATAAAAGATACATCATTTACAATCAATAATATGTCTTCCATATAATGTATTAGAAATATGTCTTAGCACTCCCACTTAATTTCTTGCAAATGCAAGCATCTTCATCGTATCTGATGAATTTAAACTCTTTTAACAGTTTCATCATGGTGAAGATTCCAACTCCGTGATGCTCACTACAACCATTGTAGTTTGCATACGCCTTTAACATCCTTTGAATTAACAAAACTCTATGGACTGTGTTATGCACACGTCCTAGGTAACAATTCTATCAGAAGAACTTGTTTTGTTTATTCAACTACCACATAACAAAATTATATGTAGTGGTTGCTACATTAATCCGTCTAGACTAAACATCGCTATGAAAGATCAAACCTTGTCATAGTCAACCTTTGAATATTGTTGTGAACTCTTTCCCAACATGTCGACTATTTCATAGATGTGAAACATCCATGTCTATTTCTTTATAGATCCAAACACGACTGTAAAGTTTTACACCTTTCCAGAGGGTCTTTCAAGTTCAAAGCTTGATTTCTCGTGTATGGAACTATCATAGATTTTATGGCTCCAAGCCATTTGACGGAGTCAAGGCCCATCATCGCTTCTTTGCATGTAGTCGGTTCATTATTGTCAAATAATTATTCAACCCTCAAATCTTGGTATTTGATTGTTTATCCGACCTACTTGGTTCAATAGGAACTTAGACTTCTGTGACCACAACCTTTGAGGAACATGAGCCATGAGCATTGTTGCTGCCTCCGGAACACTTTTCGGCGCTGCACAACTTTGCACATATAGCTAAGGTTCTTTTAACCTTATCAAAGTTCTATTGTCCTCCCACTTAAATTTTCACGAAAAATTCCTTTCTCAAAGAAACTTGACGTTCTAAGCGACAAACATTTTTGTCTTTGGTGTTATGGAGGAATACTCAACGATTATTCGAAATAACATACAAAGATATGTTTATCCGATTTTGGTTGCAAACATCTTTCTTATGCATAGCATACCAATGTTTAAGAAAGGACAACTTGGGTTTTATCCCAAACCATAACTTTATATGGTGTCATTTCAACGGATTATGATGGAGCTCTTTTCAGTGGAAAAACGGTAGTCTCTAAAGCTTTAATCTTTAAAATATAATGACAGTTTTATAAATTACACCTTTGATCTTACCATGTCAAACAAGGTTTCATTATATATCTCGAACGCTCCATACTCTTACGGTGTTTCGGGAAATGCAAATCCACAAAACAATTCCTCAAATCTAAGGTATTATGCTAAACTTGTAACTCAAATATCTTCCTTTATGATCCTATCATAAATTCTTTATTTTCTTGTTACATTGATTTTGCACTTCATCTTGAAAGTTTTTGAACTTTTCAAATGTTTCACACTTCATCCTCATTAAGTAAATATTCATATATTCACTCAAATTTTCAGAGAAAGCATATGAAGTTGAAATCCATCGCTCTTGACTACACGTAATAGACTTTATACATCAAATATGTAAAAATTCCAATAATCTAGTCATTCGTTCCCTTTTTTCCTATGAACGGAGTTTTAATTATCTCTAGGAAAGTTTCACAAGCGTCATTTGATCAAAAATCAAAAGACTCCCAAATTCCATCCACATGGGGTTTCTTCATGTTTTCTTTCCAATATAATTTAAAGGGCGATGTCACTTCCTAAGTGATCTTTCAATCAATTTATCTTTCGACATTTTAAGCACTAGTTTTATGGATGTGATTTCTTCAACGAGATTTGTAAATCATCCATCATTTATGGATTACGGTAATTATTTGAAAACCCTTTTGTTCTCATAATACCTGATAAAACAAATTTTGAAGGCAAGCTTTGATTTCAATGAGCAACACAATAACCTTTTATTTGTTCTCGATGAACATCATCACATATTCTTTTGCTGGTTACTTAGGCCATTGTAGTTCATGAATTATATTGTTTCGTATGACGATTCACACCAACAAATTCAGTATCTAATACTTAAGAACCACATTATTTAACAAGCAAAGAATATAGCCGTAACAAGTATATCCTATATATACCTAAGCTGAACAATTCTGGTCTTTTCTTTTCTGCCATATATTTATGAGATTCTTTTTCAGTATTTTCTTTTATGTTTGAAAGAATCTATCAACATCAATAGTGGATCCGTACACATGACACATAGTCCAAAACATGTATAGTTAAATACCGATGTCTTTGGACTTGCACTTTGAAGTAGATCACCGTTATCAAATGTTTGGTGTTCTTTCAAATTCCATTCTTTAGTAATCTCTTGGTGTAGTAAACATTTTACCTACATCAAATACCCATCCTTATCATGGAATTATTCATGATCAAGCTGCTTTAGCTTATAACGGTGAATCGCGAGTATAATGTTGTTCTTCAAAACCTTTTGGAGGATTAGGACGACTAGCGTCTCCAACCTTTTGAAAATTCTCATCAAATATGAGAACATAAACTTTGCCATATTATACTCTACCATGTTATAATCAAAAACATTGTTTCAGATATCGCAATATCTTCCACATATGATGTTTCTAGATAACCTTAATATTAAAACAATCTTTTGAATATCAAGAATAATGCAGATAACCATGATACTTATCTTTACTATTAAATGGGAGTTGGTGGCTCACTTTGGGCATCAAACATTAGGACAATCACCACCGTTAAATATCCCACAAACGAACCCACCAAACATTAGAGCAACAGTGACCATCCGATCGATCCGCTGCCCACCGCGCTATCCGTGCATAACCGGGGATGCATGTCACGCACCTCCCTAGCCAGCCTACAACATAAAAAGACATCTCTCCGCTCCCCGAAATCCTAGGCTGAGTGCGGCGCCGCCGCCCCATTCCCTTCCTCCCCGCCCCCCGCCAACCCCCACTGCACGAGCATTGCTGCTCACACATCAAGGCTGCTCGGAATCGCCTCCACCCTCGCCGATGATCCCTCCTGCACGTACCTCCTCCTGATGTTCCCCGTCCTTGCAAACACCGCCTACCGTAGCCGTAGCCACTGATGCTCCGGAGCCCCGTGCTCTCCAAGATTTGCCTCTCGTCGGCGGCCGTCAGCTACGCCTTCACGTGTTTCCGCGACTAGGCGCCGTCCGCTGGGACCCCCGATGGCACCGCCGTGGACAAGCCCGGGGAGCTCGACTTCGATGACAGCCACGGTGGCGCGCGAGTGCAATAGGGAGTATGCCCGTGCCGGCGCCCGTTGCCTTCCTCCTCGGCCTCCATCGCACCGGTAAGTCTATTATATGAGCTCGATTTCATGGCCTGCATCTAACATCTCTACTAAGGGTTCCATGATCAGCAAAAACTAGGGAATTAACTTATGGGTTCCAGTTGCATCACTGATCAGGAACCAAAAAATCAGAATAGTTAATGTTGAAATATCAGAGGAAAAATAATTTGTAAAAGGTAACACTTTTCCAGTTCTTAGGTAGGTTGTGCATCAGAGATGGAATCACGTGCTAATTTTAAATTCACATTGGACGAGAACATGCATCTTCTTTTTTCATAATCTTGTTAGTCGCATGTATTTTTTTCCCTGGAATCTCCACCGAACTAATTAGATACATTGGAGTTTTCTCTCCTTGGATCTTCCGTGTAATGCATCTATTCAGACAGATTTAGTTAGAGACCATAACGTCATTACCTTCTTCTTTATGGTTGGGAAAGTGTTTTTATTTGATTATGTAACTAATCCCTGAAACTTTTTTAGGCAGAATGTAACTTGGACTTTCTTGCTAATTCTTATATTCAAGAGCTTAGCCGATATTGCATACCGAAAGCCAGCATCATCCTCTACGCAATGTTCTGCAGGTCCTCCTCCTCCTCTCTCTCTGTTTGTAGATGGGGTTGAGTTGACACTGAACCTAATTTATGAAGTAATATATGTTGTATGGATTCTCAGCCATTTGGAAAAATGCATTTAGATAGTGCTACACTATTTGACAGTCTTTCTTATAGCTTTCCACTAATGTTAATATTTCATTGAAAATTCCCCTCCCCATAACAGATTGTTTCATCTCTTTTACATCGGAAGGTTGGAGAATATGCAGCCTTCAAAGAAGAGGTTGTTGATTTTTATGCCAGGTGAGCATCTTAATGCTAGAGTCCTAATATTTCACTTAACTAAGATTTTGAGTCATGATATTTCCGTTTCTGACCTTTTGAACATATGCCTCCAAAATATGTTCTGACAAAAATTGCCTTCTAAGTCCAATGATAGTTGTCCAAATCATCAAGTATATCCTTCTATGTTCTATGTTCCGAATTACTATTGCAGTGCATTTTACGCCCCCCTTATAATCATTGTGATCTTACTCACAGATATTTGCTTACATTTGAGTATATATGCTTCCCATGTTATTATCCATCACAAATGTTATGTTTAATCTATAACTTATTATCATAGTAGTTTCTGATTTTGTTGCATATTGGTTTACACCTTGGAGAGGACCTACCAAATATGCATCCATTGCACTGAATTAATCCTTTAACTATCATCCTTAACAAATCTCATGTTCAATTGGTAGCTAATTATCATAGTAGTTTCTTATTTTCTGGGCCTGTTGCTTATTGGTCTTACAACATTGAGAGGAGAATTCAAGAAGCGGCCAAACATACATTTTTGCATAGTAACAAACTTAGATTGTACAAAGTCACCAAGTGTTCAAAACCAGGAAAGCAAAGCAAAGAGTGAACTTGCTAGGAAACAATTGCCTAAATCAACAAACGTTCAAGTATTGGTGAGAGCCTTTATATATTCATGTATTGTTGCATGTTTCCTACATTAAAAACTCTACTTATCTTATGATATCATATCAATGTAGTTTACTTCATCAACAAGCTGTTGTTTATCACAGTGGGTCACTAAGCCGCATCTCACAAGAAACAACACCATGTCACCCCATCCGAAGATCCTGGAATTATTTGAGACTAAACTTTACTTTGGTTGATATAGCAGATAATGTGCCCAACACAATGTGAAGGATCAATCATGTACTCATCATTCTCTTGGGCGACGAAGATCTCCTACGCTTCCTCTCCTTGACGACGGCTACTTCCTGAACAACTTGAAGATGACGGGTCCAAGCCCGTCATTCTAGGTGCATGTGTATTTCTAATCGTCGCATCTTAGAATATGAATTATATTCCTAATAAATTCTTTTATGTCAACCAAGCATGAATTATTCTGAATTTTTCAAGTATTTCCTTTGTAATGTTTAGGGAGGAGTATAGTAATTGTTCAAGCATGAATTATTCTGATCATATTAAGTATGGATAGATGGGTAGACATATTTTGACTTGCGATCAATCAACTGATTGATTCTTGAGAAAATTGTGTTGATCGCATTCCAATAAACTAGCTTGGTTAATTTATAGTATTGTAACTGGCTATAGCACCTCGGGGAATCCAATACTAGAAAATCACGTGTTAAACAATACCTTGTGCATCATCATGACATCAACATGCATCTATTTGTCTAAAAGTATTTTGCTAAAAACCGATTTGTTTCTAAATAATCCCTCATCTTTTATCTCAAATCAAAGCCTCGGATCCACCGAAATATTTTGTTTGTCTAAATTTATTAAAAAAAGATTTTATAAAATAAAATAATAAAAACTATCCTGTGTGGGGAGGCAGTCCAGCCGGCTAGGCCCAAAAGCCCAACCGACCGGTCCACCTACCACCCCACTAAAAAACTAACCTAATCCCCATCCAAATCCTAGCTACCCCTAATCCCTCCCTCACCTTTTTCCCCAGCCGCCGCCACCACACACGCACGCAACCCCCGCTCTCCCCGCTCGTTCTCTGGCCCACCCCACAGTGAGCCTCGCCCATCCCCACAGTGACCGAGTCCACCCCCTCGTGTCAATCTTCTCTTCCCCCGACCCTGTTTTCCCCACCTCCTCTGCTCGTGTGGCTTCTCCCTCCTCAGTCAGCCGCCGCCGCCGCTCGTTCACTCGCGTCGCCTCTGCCCAGTGAGTGCACCTCGGGTTCCTTCCACTCGAACCTGCTCACCCCTTTCCCAGCGGCCTGCACCAAGCTCACCACCGCACGACCCGGCACCGCCTCGCCCTCTCCTGGAGGCTCGCCGCCCCTACACCGTCCGCCGTGGTCGACCCCAAGCCTCGCCGACCTCGACCTCCCCGCGTCGCCGTCCGGTTGCGCCTCCTCTGTGCCTTCCTCTCCCTGCAGGGCCTCCCCGTCCCCTCTACAGCGCCGCCCAAGGTCACCGTCGCCCGTGGCCCCTTCCTCCTGCTCGGGTCGTCGCCCTGTAGGCCCTGCCATAGCGCGCCGCCCTGCTCTGCCTCTCTGCTTCACCAGCCACAGTCGCGGTCGCGCTTTCCTCAGTCGCCATCCACCGCCGCCAGCCACCTCCCTGTTGCCAGCATGCCCAAAGCCTCGCCTTCTCCTGCAGGCTGCCGACGTTGCTGTTTTCCGACCGCTGTCGTGGGCGCCCTCCGCTTGCCGCCGGACTTTTTCGCCTCTCGTCTGCAGTACCGACCCGGCCGGCTCGAGTACGTGCGTGTATCTGCAGATGATGTTGTTCGCAGGCGCGCTATACTGCATGTTGATGTATATGACTCGCTAGGATCTTCAAGCCTTGTTTCTGCCTGTGTTGTGTTGTCCGGATGCTTCTTTTGGTGCTCAAACTTTGCCCATGGTGCTCCACTTCAGGCGGTGAACTTTGACGTGCTGCTGTTGAACCCGTTTTGCGAGTGTGTGCCCGCTGGTGCTCAAGCGGAGGCCAAGATCACCGATGCCCGATCAAAGAGGGATCCAGCATGTGTCCATCATGGGCGACAAGATCTTCGACACGACACCCGAAGACGGCGGTGCCCACTCCCAAGATCTTCTTCACGGAACCGTTGGTCGAGAACCTGAGCCCGGTGTCCGGAGACCGATCCCTGTCGAACCCCAAGACCCCCGAACCCGAACCCCTGGGAGACCAAGATCGCCGAACCCAATGTGTGATCCTTTTTTCGAGCCCCATATTTTTATAATATATAATATATTCCTGTTGCATATAAATTATTCATCTCGCATACATATTGTGGGTGTTTGGGGGTATTTTGTCGACTTATCAAATAATTAAATATGGAGACCATATGCGGGCGAATCTAGTCTAATATTAGGCCCATTTAAATTTGTGTAGCGAACCGATGATATATTTTGCCTTGTTAATAGAACATTAAATTGCGGGGTATCTAGACAACATAAACCACTCAACTAATTGTCGGCACCCCAGTTCCGCTTAATATGGTTTAATTGCATCGCACCTTTGCCATGCCATACATCATACATGCATCATGCCCGATCTTTTGCCGTAGTATTAAATATTGCATCTGGTGTTTCTGCTAGTGCTTTGCTTCTTCACGGATTAGGCCGAAGAGTTGATGCGAGTGACGCCCGTTCTTCGGATGAATCTTCGAAAATGTTTTCAGGCGGGCATTCTCCCTCTTTCTACCTATTTTACTTTATAGTCTTTATTTCCTCCTATTGATCTATTGCTATCTGTGTTGCGATGCTCTAGTTTTCGTACCCGTGATATCCCTTGCAGCCTTATATTGCCTTGGACACATCCTATTACCAGTTGTTTCATAGATAGTTGGACTTGCGTGTCGTAGTCACTTGCTCAGGTGCGGTTGCGTGTCGTCAAGTACCACAGTTGTTAAAGTAATGCCGTATGTTTTATGTTAGAGATGATCATGGCTTTAATTACCGTTTAATAACTAAAATTGAAGTAGGTAAGTAATGCAGAGGCACAGGTGGGCAATAGGTGTTATTTGATTTTTAACCGTCCACTTGTGTCTCGTAGGACCCCGAGTACTTGATACCTGTTCTTTGAATATTCGCACTATCCGCATGTGGGACCATGAATCCCCCTAGCCAACGCTTGAGTCATATATTATTTCTTGGGGCCACAAAGTAATTTGGGACTTTATTACTATCCTGTACTTATGCCATGCTTTACTCCTTTATTTACTATTGCGCGCGGAGCGCCTGTACTGTTTTGGAACCCCGTGCCACGTTTTCGCGGTATCGACAAGCCTAGTCACACTTTTGGGTTCCCAGTCGTTTACATCTGTCGTTACAAACCTCTGGGTCCGTCTCGGAGCCGACCAACTTCGTCGCGGGTAGCTTGGTGGGGTGGCCCCCTGAAATTTATATGAATCTTGCAATTGCTCTGTCGTGATGCCTCATTGGGTTTTATTTGGTTTTTCTCGAGGTTGATCATGCGTGTGTTGCTATTTGTGCCCCCTGCAGGGTAAAACTTTCTGAAAGCCGTGCCCGCGGTTATGGATGACTTGGAGCACAGTATCTCGATCATAGACAACTATAACTAAAGTAGTGCTATAAATTTGACTTTATAATGACTAGTAATCAGCTTCGCTATAATGGAATGGCTAAATAAAAGTGCCAACAATTGCTGGTTTGGGTTGTCACTTGTTACCATTGTATCTGATTAGTAAGTATTGCAACTACAACGGAATGGCTAAATAAAAGTATCAACAACTGCTGGGTTTTGGGATGCCTCATGCTATATGTATCTGACTAATAAGTACCAAAACTACAACAGAATGGTTAACTAAAACTACCCACTACTTATTATATCAGGATGACTCATGCTATCTATATCTAACTAGTAATTGCCGCAACTATAACATAATGAATAAAATTGCCAACTGTGTGAGTTCCTCAGTTGACTTCCTCGTTTGGTCTCGAGGGGAAAATACCAGGATGGGTATGCTTGGTGATAGTTTTAGGTTGGATCCGAATAGGTCTTTCTTATCCCTATCTGATAGGCGCCAGTTGAATCGAGTCTCTATAGGTTGTTTAGTGCATGCTGCGCTGCCGCTTCAGTCCACCATACCTTTGTAGGCGAGGACCGCCGAATTCTAGTCTCACCGTGTACTGGCCTCAGTACTGACCGCTCTCTTTTTCCTTTGCCCTTTGTTGGCACCCCTTTTGTTTAAGCAGGTTTTGTGATCGACGTCGTTAGCAGGGTTACCCTTCTGGCTTGGCCTAGACAGGGTTATGGACGCCATTGGTTATTCTTCAGGGCTCTTAGCCCCATTTGCATCTTGTCCATAGTCGGATGTTGTATCGTTTTCAAGGTGATTTGGATCTTTGTACTGTATATTTGTATCCTTGACTCTTTGAGTCGTTGTTGTATATATCTGTTCTGTGGGTTCCATCGTGGACTATTGTGTAATGTTATTACTTTGTTTTCCACCCGCACGAAAGTGCCTGGTGGGCACCTTTGAATCGTTTCTATGCGGGTTTGTCGGGAATCGTTGAAACTTGCATAGGACCGATTCTGAGGGTGTTACACTGGCCTCCCTAGATAGGTGGGTTGAGGGCATGGTACCCGTTCTTGTTCTCATGGAAATGGCCTTGATACGAAGCTCTTGTGCTTGGGTACTTGAGTCGGTAAAAAGAAATTGTTGTTTGCTCTATGAAGTTAGTATAAATGTTTCATCAAATATAGGAATGCACTATTTTATTGGAGTCCCTTCTTACCTAATAATAATGAAGATGGTAATTTTTGGCACAAGTGTATCTTGTTTACATATATTACATGCTTAGTGATCTGGACGGGTGACATTGATGTGTAATTTCTTCTTTCTTGGTCTTACTCAAATGAAACCACTAAACAATGAAATTGGCAGTGAGGAGAGACCTGCAGCAAATATACCTGAACTACGTCACTGAAGCACGTCTATGCGATTCATCCGATGAAGGTGAGCTCGAGAGTTCAAATTTCTCATGACTGATGCATCAGATGTGAAATCCATGCCTGTTTATTTTGATCACTGATTGGTTGTTCCATAAGGAACATGTGGTGTCTTAGGAAGCGAACAATGTCTAACATTGCTACAATAGCAGAGGTTTCTCATGTCAGGTTGTGTGATGACAAGGTATGTCTAATGGAGGAAAGATGATCCTAGTATTCACATTTCTTGTGTTACTATTGACTAGCCATGGTGTTTGATGCCATAATGTTTGTTTCTTTGAATATATTTTTATATATTCTAGAAACTTTACATCTCCAATCAAAATTGAATAGCTTCCATGTAGCATATGATGCTTTGATGGCGTGGTATAGTGTAGCGTTAAGCTTGTCGATGAGGCCATCTCTTATATGTAGTAAGGTGTATATAGTAATGTATAGGTTTGGTTTCTGATGCATTTACCTCTTTGCAACTGAATTTTCAGATTTGGCTAACAAAGCTTGTCTTGAACCATTCTTTGTTTATATATTGTTAAATATTGATTGTTCACTCATTAGGCAAGTCTCATGATACTCTTTGGTCTTTATGAAGACCGCCTTCTGTTTCAGAGATGGCATCTCGGGTGATCCTATGCAGGTATAGTCATTTGACTGGTTGTTGTTACAGTGAAGTGTCTTTGGAACTTATTTATGGTTTCTCCCCCTCATGAAGGCTGCGTCACTACAGGGAAACATTCATGTGTCCTAAGATGATGCATTACAAATAAAAACCAAAATATAAATCATGCTATTGATTAGAATAAACTTGTACCTAGAATTGGAGATGTTTTGTTCAAATGTTGCATTTTACTGGACTTAGAATTACAACACAACCAACAATAACAAGGTTAAGAGATTTTTGGGTTGTTTGTAGGCATGTATATTAAGTGAACAATGGAACATTACCATGTAAAACTATCAACATTGAATTTTTTTTGAAAAGTTTTATTTGTTTTATGATATGTTGGTTAGTCGGCAGCAACTGAGAATGCCAATTACAGTAGGCATTTTTTCACATGTTAATTTGGGATTTTGCAATGCACACATGTTGATTGAGATGCTTGCCCTTCAACTAAAAAATGTAAACCATATTTTTCTTGACGCAAATTTGTTGGAACCAAAAGAAAATGGCATTGTTTTGCTATTCCTTGACTAAGCTTTTACATTTTCTCCATTTAAGAAAGCCTTGAAGTGCAATATAGCATGTATTAGACCATTAGAAACTATAATCCACCAAGTTTTATATTGTAATCCAGCAAGCAATAAAGTATTTAACAGGAATGGGTCATTACTATGTGCTTCTCCGGTATACCGATTGATGAAACAATGCATGATGGAGAATTTATACGTTCACTTGCCATGTTGTTTTTCTTTGTGTATTTCTAATTTTTCAAGATACAAATATGGTAGGAACTCTTCAAAAGTAAAAAATGATACCAGGGTTAATGTGAAATATCAGTTCAAGTTTGCACACCAATGATATCATGAGCAATAAATATATCTTTCTTTCTTGTTGTTTCTACTTGGCAAGTAGTTTATTGGATAGACGTTGGGGAGGAAGGATGGTGGACGAGTTTTGTATATACATGATAGTAGAGGAGTTTGCGTGTAATCAAGATTAGATTGGACTACAACTTTAAGTGGGAAAGAAGGATTGTTTTACTTGAAGAAGGCAACCGATTGAGGGCTCCCGCTGTTGTTTCATTTTTTGTTATATTATCCCATACCAGTCCTAAGTCTGAGCTACGGGAACAACTTGGGGTGACTACGGTATACGATGATGATGTAGTTTGAGTTGGTTGACTAGAAAGCTGAGCTGGTTGACTAGAAAGCACAATAGCGTCTAAAAGGAAAATTGAGATATGAACGATGGACAAACATTCAAATGCACACTTACATGAGAAAAATAATAATCCCGTATTTATTCAGGAATTATTGGTGTAGTTTTGTACTATATGTTATATAACACCTTTTTATTAAAAAATGTTGTTGGTATATCTTTCTTGCTTCTTTGCATTATGTATTCTTATTCAAGATCCATGAACTTTTCTGAATCAGTTTAAACTTAGTATCAACAAAACTGTTTTTACTATTGATCAGCTACAAAATAAAGGCATTGATAATTGTCTTCTCCAAAAGATGGCTAAAACAATAGGAAGTCCCTGGACCGTGCTAGAAGACACATAATGGAGTGAAAAAGGAAAAAATGATAGAAATAACACAGTGTCTGGGGTATTTGGCAAATCGTTGTGCTCGTGATGCCTAATAAAATCAAATCAACTATCTTGATTTCTTGTTTTGCTGTGGCAACGCACGGGCACGTAACTAGTATATACTAACACTGGAATTGTTACTCTTGATTTAATACCAATTATTAAACTTCACAGAGTAACCGAAACTTACTGAAAGTTTGCAGTAAAACTTTTAAACTTTAGATTAACACTTCAAAACAATATGATACCAGTTCGTAAAGTAATTAACCAGAATTATAGTTCTATTATCTCAATTATAACTAAGCGCAAGGTGGTAAACGGATGCCAATGACTACAACAACTATGCAAATTCACTTTGATTTAATTTATGATAATTAGTGTTCAACTTTTAATCATATTGCTGTTAAACTCTCACTCAGAACAATATCCCTCATATTGTTTTAGTGATCACACGAACCAAATTCACTACACCAAGTCCGATCATCACGTGACATGATATAGTTTCAAAGGCGAACAATCATCATATTCATCATATCATCTATATGAATCATGCTTTACCTTTCGGTATTCCGTGTTCCGAGACCATGTTTGTACATGCTAGGCTCGTCAAGATCAAACCTTAGCTTCCGCATGAGCAAATATGGCTTGCTCCCATTGTATATACTCGCAGAATCTAACACGTCCGATCATCACGTGATGCTTCGAAACAACGAGCTTTGGCAATGGTGCCTACTAAGGACAAACACTCTATAACTTGATATTTTGTGAGAGGGATCATCTTATAATGCTATCATCGTGAACTAAGCAATACAAGAAGCATAAATGGATTAACATCACATGCAATTCAAAATATGTGCTATGATATGGCCTTTCTTATTGTGCTTCCGATCTCTATCTTCAAGCACGAACATGATCTCCATCATCACCAGCGTGGCGCCAAGGTCAATGGCGCCGCTCCATGGTTGTCGTCCACCAGCATCAACTATTACAACTACTTTGAATAATAGACACATAGGTCTTGACGAAATTAAAAGTCAACCATATGGCTCCTGTCGGTTGCCGACTTACAATAAGGAAGATTTCATACATCATATATAATCACAATCATGGACATATCACATCACAGCACACCCCTGCAAACCAAATTAGACGCCTCTAATTTTCTTTGCATGTTTTACATGGTTTGGGTCTTTCATCAAGTGTCGTTCTAACTTACGAACAAGAACCACAATGTTGATACTAGTATTGTCAATCACCCATTGTAAATTGAATCTTCACTATGTTGGGAGAAACAGGCACCCACAAAGACACTTATGCAATAAAAGTTGCATGTCAAGCGTGGAACAAGTCTCATGAAAGATGTCATGTAAGGTTAGCCCGGGCCACTTCATCCCACCATCCCGCAAGATGCAAAGTACACAAGAAGCAATAGACAAAAAATGCATCAATGCCCACAATGACCATTGTGTTCTACTCATGCAACAGATCTACATATAGACACAGATCTGATACCGCTGTAGGGGTTCGTAGCATGGAAAACTACCGTATGCACACAAATAAGCCAAGATCTATCTACTAGATTGTAGCAACGAGTCGATTAGAGTACTCACCCTCGAAGATTCCAAAGCGGTTAACGAGAGTAGATTCTCGTGGGTGATGTAGTCGTACACTTTGTAGTATCCCAATTGTCTAACAATTGTAATGCTACTTGGTCTAGTAATATAATGGCTACTTCATATATATAATTGTTGCATCATAATTATATCATGCTCATGTCATCATGCCACCTTGCATTTGAGCATCATATAAAACCCTTTTTGTTTTGGTTCTTCTCTCATATGCATCATTAATTGTATTTGCCTCTTGATATTGTATTTGGTTATTGATATATTGTTTAAATGCCCAAATTGAGTTGGGGGCATATCTTTTATTCCACTCCACCACCCTTTCTTTCACCACCTTATACTTCCACCATCCCACTATCCATGAGCTTGTATTTTATTTTCTTTTGGTATTTAATCTAGCTCATGGGAGATAGGATGGATCTAATTCTGTAAATTCTTTTGCTTGGTTTTTACTCCACTTTTGGGAATGCATAAGAATAATGCCATGTTAATATTATTGTTTTCACAAGAATAAACATGGCATTAATTATTTTGCATGGGCCATGCAACCACATCATCACCTTTAACCATTTGTTTTTCTTTGGTTTAGTGGTCCATTCTTTGTGGGATCATCTACATGTCTCTCCACCATCTCCATATTCTCATCTACACCATTTTATTCTTTTCCATTCCTTATGCAAATGAGGCCTCTTCCCTTAATTCTTTTCCTTCTCTTTTTCTTGATTACTTTCTCACCTCATCTTAGCCTAAATCCAAGCCCTCTCCCCACTCCATAGCTATCTCTGTTCTATATCAAAATTTGCAAAAGCTTCCTAAAAGAGGTATTTCTTAGGTTTGTTTAAACCTGCAACAAAACAAAACAAATCAAAACAGTTTTTTTTTTAAAAAATAAAAAGAGTTAATGAGAGGGAGAGAGCTTACCTGCACCCAGCCGCAGCAGCCCAGCAATAGAGCCAGCAGCCCGCCTCCACCTTTTTTTCCTGGCCCAGCAGAGCTCCCCAGCCCAACCTCGGCGCTAACCCGCCCACCGACGCCACCCCTGTTCCTCTTCTTCGTTTTGCCTGACGCCGTCTCGCCCTGCTCTTTCTCGACAGAAAACGGAAAGCTGCAGCCGAGCAGGTCCCCGTCCACCTCCGTCTTCCTCGTCACACCACACCCCCACCAGCCTCCCTCCTTATCCCCAAGCCGAGGCCCTCAAACCCTAGTTTTTCCCCATTCCTTTCTTTTCCTTCCACGCCACCGACCCTGTACCGCGAGACCGCCATGGCCAGCAACAGGAGGAGCGGAGCCACGGAGTCGTGACCTCTTCTTCCTCTGCGTCGGAGCGCCTCGCCAGGAAGGAGCCAACGCCGCCAATACCTACCCCCGGCCAACACCCTTGTCCAGCCTAGCAGGACCGCCTCTGTCGCCGTCGCCAGCGTCATCTCGGCCGCCCCTTCCTTGTTTTCCTTCAGAAATCGGGCGAGGTGAGCACTACCTCCTTCCCCCCTCTGCGTTAGCATCAAACGGTCCCTAGATCGGCGAGCCCACTTCAAATTGTGGCAGCAGCTCGCCGCGTGCGTTTGTCTGTCGGACGAGCATTGCAGCTAGCTGACCGTCAGATTGCGGTGTGTTTCCCCTCTGTTCATCAGGTTTTCCCCGTTGAGGTAGGCCTCCCCTTAGGAAACTCCATATACCAAAGTTGTAGCCCTTCGTCGTATATGTGTTTTTCGTTTTTATGGCTTAGCCAGATTCTCACTCGTTCGCTCGCCATCCTCCTCGAAAGTTTGCCACAGCTAGCCGGTTTTTCGAAAACAAGTTCAGTTTCGTCAGACCTTGGAGGCACCTCCCAGTAGTTTTTGCAGAAAAGCCCCCCTAGTTCTTTTCGAGCATGCATAGGTCCCTCCCTGGCCAGCTGTCGCCACCCCGTTGGCCTACGCGTTAGGTGGACCCGCAGCCGCTGGCCCACACGTCGGTGCCTATGGGTACATTGCCCTGTTGTGAGAAAAGTCCCACGCGGCCGCTGCGTCAGCTGCCGCTGACTCAGCGCTGGCCCACACGTCAGCGGCTAGGGTCATCCAGGCGTCGGTGTAAAAAGTCTGTGAACCTTTTCTGTTAATAAAAAAAAATTTAAGAATATGTTCAATATGATTTTAAAACCAGAAAATTAATAACTTTTAATTGGTAATCCCAAATTTAACATGTAATATATGTTTTGAACTCAGAAAAATGTGAGGATTTCAAATATGCCATTCAAAATATTGTTTGAACAATTTATTTTTCAAATTGATTAAAATTATAATAAAATGCCCTTTTTCCTTAATTAATTAATAACTTTTGTTTTATAACTCCAAATTTGACAAATGATATGTCTAACTCGATCAGCTCGACGATACCTATCTGTTTATGCATTCCTTGTTCTGAATTGCAGCATGCATCATATAAATATAAAGTATACAACAACTTATTTGAGGTTAAAATGTGGTTAAAACTCCATAAAATGCTTATTTCTTGTATTCCACACCTCACCCATGCCATGCTACTTTATTGCCATGCAAATTGTGCATCATTCATCATGGCATGATTGTTTGCTTGTCGCATTTTATTCATATGCTTGTGCACTTTATTTATGTTGGCCCTTGTTTGTTTGGTTCTTCGTCGAATAGACGCTGAGCAGGGGATATATCAAGAAACCCAGGAGGACTACCCAGATCCTTCTCTCGCTTCAACTGAGCTGCCAGGCAAGCACTACCACATGCTTGCATACATATAGTACCTATTGCCTCTATCTTATTCTTGCATCATTGAGTCGCGGTTGCATTAAACTGAATCCCAAGTATTGCATAGCCTTTATTTTTAAACCCCACCGAAGCTTGTTCCTCCATCCCATGAGCCATTACTACAGGAGTTGTTTGAGCCATGCGGGTCGTAGAACAGCATGTGTAGGGTATGTGAGTGTCTAATGGATAACGAGGTACCTAAACAACTTAACCTGAGTAGTAATGGGATAACTAATGAAAGTGGCATCGGTGAGCAATATCTGCTATTTGGTTTTTCAGGCTCACTTGTGTCCCGTAGGACCCCGAGTACTTGATTCCTGTTCCTTGAATATTCACGCTATCCACATCCGGGAGGCTTATGAACCCCCCCTGAGCCAGAGCTTGATTCATTCTTATTTCTTGGGGCCACAATTAGTTTGGGGCTTTATTACTATCCTGTACTTATGCCATGCTTTACTGCTTTATTTAAGATTGTGCGTGGAGCACCTGTACTGTTTAGGTCCGTGACACGTTCAAGCCCAATCACACTTTCGGGTTTCCAGTCGTTTACAGCCGTCCACACAAACCTTGAGTCCGTCTCGGAGCCGACCAACTTCGTTGCGGGTAGCTTAATGGGGTGGCCCCCTGAAATATTTCTGAATCCTGTGATCGCTTTGTCGTGAATGCCTCGTTGGGTTTTGATTTGGTTTTTCCAAGGTTGATCGAGTGTGTGTTGCTATTTGTGCACCCCTGCAGGGTAAAACTTTCTGAAAGCCGTGTCCGCGGTTATGGACGACTTGGAGCACAGTTTCTCGATCATAGACAAGTATAACTAAAGTACCGCTTTTAATTTGACTAAGTACCTGACTAGTAAATAGTGCAACCCTCATGGAATGGATAATAAAACTGCCAACGGATGGGGGGTTGTTCGTCCGCTTCCTCGTTGGTAAGCGGGGAGGAGGATGGATCTATTAATATTACCGTTATAAGTGTTGTTATTAATTCACGGACATCCGTCTATCTTTGGTTAGGCGGATGGTTAGCGAGTATCTCTAGAATTGTTAGGTATTATCTTTTGCTGCAATTGCGTCACCCCAGGTTGTGTCCCCTTTAGAGGCATAAAGACTTGCTGAGTACCCCTAGGGTCTCACACGATAAATTGTTTGATTCAGATGAACAGGTAAACTCGCAAGATGGATACTGGGTGGAGGAGACGGACGATGTTGGCAACGATCACTCGGTGTAGAGATTCCGGGAACAGGGATCCGTGAGATCTGTGGGCGGGATGTGTTTATTTATGGGGCATCTTATGCCGATTTGCTTCTTATCCGTACTCAGATCTTGTTTTCTGCTTCCGCCTGATACTCTGATGTTTGATGTATGAGGAGATATCCTAAACTATTATATCTATCTAGGATATTTGGATCTTGCCGTATGGCGTTGCAATATTTCTATTTCGTTTAGATGGAATGGCTCTGAGGACTATTGTATGGTGGCTTGCATACATACTCATTTGTGTATGTAGTCAATCCCTTCGCCTGCCGATTACGCCGCTCGTTCTTGTCCCCATGTTTGGAAATGGTTAGGACGGCCGAAAGGTCTACCTGTGAGTGGCATTTGGCCCCACCGTACTATTTTAACCATTTCCGCTCATCCAGGCTTGTAACTAAGAGCGTAATTCACCGAGGTAGTTACAATTGGTATCAGAGCCATCCCGCCCTTCAGGGTCTCAGCCAAATGGTCGTTGTTAGTCTAGCAAATATTTTTGGTAGCTATGTATATTAGGAAAAACAAAACGCGAGAGTAGGACTGCTTCCACTTTTCTTCTTACCCACCCACCCACCCTTTTCTGGTAAGGAAGTGTAACGTTTTCAATCGTCTTCTTAAAATTCAAACTAGGATTCACGTGTTCTGGGTTTCCGTAGTACCATAGGTTGTGTGTGTGTGTGTGTGTGTAATTCCTTGTCTATCTGTTGCATCCAACATGTTATCTTTATTTACCTTTTGGTTATCAACTGTTGGTACATTCCATACCGACAGGCTTTTGCAAACCGACGCGATCTATCTGATTCGTTGTATACCGCCGTGATCTGTCTTACTCTTTGTTATCCGACGTTATCTTGGTTGGGGTGTTCGTTTCCGTAGTTACTAATCTTTAGGTTCATCGTGAGAAGAAGGTGTTGGGATACGTGTTCTACTTATTCATGTGCGGAGTAATGATTTGAGTGCGGGATGGAGTCGCGACCATACCACTACTTTTATCATTCGCTCTTGTATATTGAATTGGTAGAGTCACTAATCTTGATTCGTTAAGTGATTTTGCGCATCTATTGGTATTTTAATGCTGAAATTTGCGGAAAATTTTTCTTTGATAGTTGTGTACCACACTCCTTTTCAGTCGTGTGCGATATGCTTAATATCTTCTAGGTGCTTTGAACTTTGTTGATATTTTAATATCATCTTAGTAAATTGTATCCTTTAATCTTGGTTAATTACATCTTGGTACTATTTTGGATTATTATTATTCTCCATTATAGTACTGACTTGTGTTTTATATCAATCACAGGATGGCACCACCACGCCGTTCTGATGAGGACATACAACCTGAACTGGGGGCCGCGTTGTCAAACATCACCAATGCCTTGGCAGCAATGCAGCAGAACCAACAGCGTTTTGAAGAAAGTGTCAGGAGGAATGAGTTTGTTCCGCTACCTCCTCCTCCCAAGCGAGGAGACATCAAAAGCTTCCTGAAGTTCAACCCACGTCAATTTGATGTGTCCGATCAACCACTTGATGCTGATGATTGGTTGCGTGAGATGTCAAGGTTACTGGTGACTGCTGATGTTCCTGAGCAAGAATGGGTAAAGTGTGCCACTCACCTTCTGAAGGGAGATGCAACTCTGTGGTGGGAGAATTACCTTAAGGCAAACTGCACTGGTTTTCAGCCTACTTGGGGACAGTTCACTGGAGCTTTCAAAGAGCAGTATCTGTCAGAAATTGTCATGGAGAGGATGAAGGAAGTGTTTCTCAACCTCAAGCAGGGCAATGACAATGTCAATACCTACATCAGAAACTTCATGAACCTTTCTCGTTATGGTGGCGATGAGATCTCTGATGACAAGAAGAAGCAAAAGAGGTTCTGGCAAGGGCTCAATGCATCGATTAAATATGCAATCACACATGCAAGGCCGGCGTCTTTTCTGGAACTTCAGCATACAGCTCTGCAGGAAGAAGCAAGTAGGCAAGTGTTTGAGGAGTCAAAGAAACATAACCGCGATGCAGCAAGCTCTTCAGCTATGTCAACTCCTTCTAAGCGTTGTGTCTGGGTTCCTAACACCCCACCGTCGCTCCCGGCTCCACCAAGACCTTCAAGCTACACGGCAAGGCCACCAAACTTCCTCACTGCTGCTCCCAGGGGCTACAACCACCACTACCCTGGAGCGCCTGGCGGAGTCCCTGGCTATGTTGCTCCACGCCCACCTGGTGCTTGTTACACTTGTGGAAACAGTGGGCATCAATACTGGAACTGTACGATGAAAAACAAAGCTCTTCCTCCACCACCTCCAAGACCGGCGGCAAGCTCTCCTATGGTTCGTGCACCACCACCTCGGGCTCTCAACGTCAACACCAAGCCCGGGTCTACTGTTGCTCGTGCCAACTGTGTCAACGCCGCTCAAGCTGAGCATGCACCTGGAGTTGTGATGGGTATGCTTCCCGTTAACTCAGTCCCTGCACGAGTTTTGTTTGATTCTGGTGCTTCGCATTCTTTTGTTTCTCATAAGTTTGCTCATGAGCATGATCTGGATATGGTTCCCTTATTGCATCGTCTGGTGGTACAATCTCCTGGTTCAAACATGAGGGCTGCTCATATCAGCCATGGCAATCAAATTGAGATTGGTGGCTCTTCGTTCTCGGCGTCCTTAATTGTTCTGGGCAATTCTGACATTGATGTCATCTTGGGCATGGATTGGTTGACAGCAAATGCAGCTGTGATTGATTGTGCTGAACGCTCGGTTTCTTTGAAAATTCCTGAAGGCCATATAGTCTATTCTCCAAGTCTGACTCCTGCTATCCAGCTTTTCTCTTTGGCGGCTCTGAATGATGATGCTATGGAAGCTATTCAGAGTGTTCCGGTGGTCTGTGAGTTCCCAGATGTCTTTCCTGAAGAGTTGCCAGGTATGCCTCCGGATCGTGAGGTTGAGTTTGTAATTGAGCTTGAACCTGGAACAACTCCTATCTCCAAGCGGCCTTATAAAATGGGTCCTGCTGAGTTGGCTGAACTCAAACGTCAGCTTGATGAACAAGAGAAGTTGGGTTTCATTCAACACAGTACTTCTTCTTGGGGTAGCCCAACAATCTTTGTGAAGAAGCGAGACAAGACTGATAGACTTTGTGTTGACTATCGGGCTCTCAATGCTAAAACCATCAAGAATAAATATCCCCTTCCGCGGATTAATGATCTATTCGATCAGCTAGCTGGAGCTGTGGTATTCTCTAAGCTTGACTTGAGAAGTGGTTATCATCAAATCAAGATTCGCAAGGAAGATGTTCCTAAAACAGCTTTCACCACCCGCTATGGCCTGTATGAGTACACGGTCATGTCTTTCGGTCTCACCAACGCACCTGCCACCTTCTCGAGGCTCATGAACTCGGTTTTCATGGAGTATCTTGATAAGTTCGTTGTGGTCTATCTGGATGACATCCTAGTCTATTCTAAGTCACAAGAAGAACATGAAGAACACCTTCGGTGTGTCCTAAACAAGCTTCGTGAGAACCGCTTGTATGCAAAGTTCTCCAAATGTGAGTTTTGGTTGCCTCAAGTAACCTATCTTGGTCACGTCATCTCTGCCAAGGGCATTGCCGTCAACCCGGAAACTGTAAAGACAATTGTTGACTGGCTTCCTCCTGTTAATGTCAAAGAAGTCCGGAGCTTCCTTGGTTTGGCTAGTTATTGCCGCCGCTTCGTTCAGAACTTTTCGAAGATAGCGAAGCCTCTTACCGATCTCCTCAAGAAAGGCAAGAAATACCTTTGGACTCCTGCATGTCAAGCAAGCTTTGAGACACTCAAAGAGAAGCTCACTTCCACTCCAGTCTTGGTTCCTCCAGATACATCCAAGCCTTTCCAGATCTTCTGTGACGCCTCTTTGCAAGGATTGGGTGCGGTCCTTATGCAAGAAAAACAAGTTGTTGCTTATGCCTCTCGACAGTTGAAGACGCATGAGATCAACTATCCTACACATGACCTCGAACTCGCAGCAGTTGTCTTTGCTTTGAAAGTATGGAGGCACTACTTGCTTGGCAACCGTTGTGAAATCTTTTCTGATCACAAGAGTCTGAAGTATATCTTCACTCAGCCTGATCTCAACCTTCGTCAGAGGAGGTGGATTGAAGCAATCAATGATTTCGATCTGACCATCAACTACACTCCGGGCAAAGCTAATGTCATGGCGATGCTCTCAGCCGCAAAGCTTATGTCAACAACCTCATGATGGAAGAACAACAGCCTCTCTTGTGCGAGGAGTTCCGTCAGCTCAACCTTGAAATTGTGGATCAAGGGTATCTTCTGAACCTTCTGGCAACCCCTCTCTTGGAAGAAAAGGTTCGCTCCTTTCAGCTTGGTGATCCGTACACCAAAAAGATCATCTCCAACATCCAGCTTCCGAAGTATGAGTCCTTCCACGTCGATGACCAAGGCACGCTTTTCTTTGAACACCGGATGTTCGTTCCGAACTACCCGGGTTTGAGAGAGCAAGTTCTCAAGGAGGCGCATGATTCTGTTCTTTCTATCCACCCTGGCAGCACAAAGATGTACATGGACTTGAAAACACAATATTGGTGGCCGGGATTGAAACGATATTGTGCCAAGTATGTCTCGGAGTGTGATGTCTGCCGCAGAGTTAAAGCTGTCCATCAGAAACCTTCCGGTCTTCTACAGCCACTGAAACCCCCGGAATGGAAATGGGAGAAAGTGGAGATGGACTTCATAACTGGTTTTCCAAGGTCGCAGAAGGGCAACAATGCAATCTTTGTTGTCATTGACAGGCTTTCTAAAGTGGCTCACTTCTTCCCCGTCAAGGAAACAATTTCTGCAATTCAGTTGGCGGAGCTCTATATCAACAGAATTGTCTCTCTGTATGGGGTTCCTCTTGAGATCAGTTCAGACCGTGGAAGCATCTTCACTTCCAAGTTCTGGGAAAGTTTCCAAAATGCTTTGGGAACAAAATTGAACTTCAGCACAGCTTACCACCCTCAGTCGCAAGGACAAGTTGAAAGGATCAATCAGATTCTGGAGGATATGCTCCGTGCTTGCGTCATCTCTTTTGGCATGAAGTGGGAAGAATGCCTTCCTTATGCTGAATTCTCTTACAACAACAGCTTCCAGAAAAGTCTAAAGATGGCACCATTTGAGGCTCTCTATGGTCGCAAATGCAGAACTCCGATTGGTTGGTCGGGTGCAGGAGAAAGAATATTGTTTGGCCCTGACATTGTAACTCAAGCGGAGGAGAAAGTTTACATCATTCTGGAAAATCTGAAGATTGCTCAAAGTCGCCAGAAGAGCAATTATGACAGAAAGCACACGGACATGGAGTATGTCCCTGGTGATCTCGTTTACCTTCGTGTCACTCCCATGAGAGGCAAGCACCGCTTTGGTATCAAAGGAAAGCTGGCTCCTAGATACATCGGTCCATTCAAAATTCGTGGAAGAAGAGGAGAAGTTGCTTATGCTCTTGAGCTCCCGGAAAAACTCAAGGTCCATGATGTTTTCCACATCTCTCAACTCAAGAAGTGCTTCAAGGATCCTGGCAGGACCGTGGACCATGAGCTTATCAATCTCCAAGAAGACCTGTCTTATCAAGAACACCCCACAAAAATCCTTGAAGTCGCAGAAAGAAGGACTCGCAACAAGTCCATCAAGTTCTGCAAGGTGCAGTGGTCGCACCATTCCGTTGATGAAGCCACTTGGGAACGTGAAGATGAGCTCCGTGCCAAGTATCCGACCCTCTTTGAGTCTTCTTCTTCTTCCTAGAATCTCGGGGTGAGATTCCTGTTTAGTGGGGGAGAGTTGTAGCATCCCAATTGTCTAACAATTGTAATGCTACTTGGTCTAGTAATATAATGGCTACTTCATATATATAATTGTTGCATCATAATTATATCATGCTCATGTCATCATGCCACCTTGCATTTGAGAATCATATAAAACCCTTTTTGTTTTGGTTCTTCTCTCATATGCATCATTAATTGTATTTGCCTCTTGATATTGTATTTGGTTATTGATATATTGTTTAAATGCCCAAGTTGAGTTGGGGGCATATCTTTTATTCCACTCCACCACCCTTTCTTTCACCACCTTATACTTCCACCATCCCACTATCCATGAGCTTGTATTTTATTTTATTTTGGTATTTAATCTAGCTCATGGGAGATAGGATGGATCTAATTCTGTAAATTCTTTTGCTTGGTTTTTATTCCACTTTCGGGAATGCATAAGAATAATGCCATGTTAATATTATTGTTTTCACAAGAATAAACATGGCATTAATTATTTTGCATGGGCCAAGCAACCACATCATCACCTTTAACCATTTGTTTTTCTTGGGTTTAGTGGTCCATTCTTTGTGGGACCATCTACATGTCTCTCCACCATCTCCATATTCTCATCTACACCATTTTATTCTTTTCCATTCCTTATGCAAATGAGGCCTCTTCCCTTAATTCTTTTCCTTCTCTTTTTCTTGATTACTTTCTCACCTCATCTTATCCTAAATCCAAGCCCTCTCCCCACTCCATAGCTATCTCTGTTCTATATCAAAATTTGCAAAAGCTTCCTAAAAGAGGTATTTCTTAGGTTTGTTTAAACCTGCAACAAAACAAAACAAATCAAAACAGTTTTTTTTTAAAAAAAGAGTTAATGATAGGGAGAGAGCTTACCTGCACCCAGCCGCAGCAGCCCAGCAATAGAGCCAGCAGCCCGCCTCCACCTTTTTTTCCTGGCCCAGCAGAGCTCCCCAGCCCAACCTCGGCGCTAACCCGCCCACCGACGCTACCCCTGTTCCTCTTCTTCGTTTTGCCTGACGCCGTCTCGTCCTGCTCTCTCTCGACAGAAAACGGAAAGCTGCAGCCGAGCAGGTCCCCGTCCACCTCCGTCTTCCTCGTCACACCGCACCCCCACCAGCCTCCCTCCTTATCCCCAAGCCGAGGCCCTCAAACCCTAGTTTTTCCCCATTCCTTTCTTTTCCTTCCACGCCACCGACCCTGTACCGCGAGACCGCCATGGCCAGCAACAGGAGGAGCGGAGCCACGGAGTCGTGACCTCTTCTTCCTCTGCGTCGGAGCGCCTCGCCAGGAAGGAGCCAACGCCGCCAAGACCTACCCCCGGCCAGCACCCTTGTCCAGCCTAGCAGGACCGCCTCTGTCGCCATCGCCAGCGTCATCCCGGCCGCCCCTTCCTCGTTTTCCTTCAGAAATCGGGCGAGGTGAGCACTAACTCCTTCCCCCCTCTGCGTTAGCATCAAACGGTCCCTAGATCGGCGAGCCCGCTTCAAATTGTGGCAGCATCTCGCCGCGTGCGTTTGTCTGTCAGACGAGACATTGCAGCTAGCTGACCGTCAGATTGCGGTGTGTTTCCCCTCTGTTCATCAGGTTTTCCCCGTTGAGGTAGGCCTCCCCTTAGGAAACTCCATATACCAAAGTTGTAGCCCTTCGTCGTATATGTGTTTTCCCCTTAGCCAGATTCTCACTCGTTCGCTCGCCATCCTCCTCGAAAGTTTGCCACAGCTAGCCGGTTTTTCGAAAACAAGTTCAGTTTCGTCAGACCTTGGAGGCACCTCCCAGTAGTTTTTGCAGAAAAGCCCCCCAGTTCTTTTCGAGCACGCACAGGTCCCTCCCTGGCCAGCTGTCGCCACCCCGTTGGCCTGCGCGTTAGGTGGACCCGCAGCCGCTGGCCCACACGTCGGTGCCTATGGGTACATTGCCCTGTTGTGAGAAAAGTCCCACGCGGCCGCTGCGTCAGCTGCCGCTGACTCAGCGCTGGCCCACACGTCAGCGGCTAGGGTCATCCAGGCGTCGGTGTAAAAAGTCTGTGAACTTTTTCTGTTAATAAAAAATAATAATTTAAGAATATGTTCAATATGATTTTAAATCCAAAAAATTAATAACTTTTAATTGGTAATCCCAAATTTAACATGTAATATATGTTTTGAAATCAGAAAAATGTGAGGATTTCAAATATGCCATTCAAAATATTGTTTGAACACTTTAATTTTCAAATTGATTAAAATTACAATAAAATGCCCTTTTTCCTTAATTAATTAATAACTTTTGTTTTATAACTCCAAATTTGACAAATGATATGTCTAACTCGATCAGCTCGACGAGACCTATCTGTTTATGCATTCCTTGTTCTGAATTGCAGCATGCATCATATAAATATAAAGTATACAGCAACTTATTTGAGGTTAAAATGTGGTTAAAACTCCATAAAATGCTTATTTCTTGTATTCCACACCTCACCCATGCCATGCTACTTTATTGCCATGCAAATTGTGCATCATTCATCATGGCATGATTGTTTGCTTGTCGCATTTTATTCATATGCTTGTGCACTTTATTTATGTTGGCCCTTGTTTGTTTGGTTCTTCGTCGAATAGACGCTGAGCAGGGGATATATCAAGAAACCCAGGAGCACTACCCAGATCCTTCTCTCGCTTCAACTGAGCTGCCAGGCAAGCACTACCACATGCTTGCATACATATAGTACCTATTGCCTCTATCTTATTCTTGTATCATTGAGTCGCGGTTGCATTAAACTGAATCCCAAGTATTGCATAGCCTTTATTTTTAAACCCCACCGAAGCTTGTTCCTCCATCCCATGAGCCATTACTACAGGAGTTGTTTGAGCCATGCGGGTCGTAGAACAGCATGTGTAGGGTATGTGAGTGTCTGATGGATAACGAGGTACCTAAACAACTTAACCTGAGTAGTAATGGGATAACTAATGAAAGTGGCATCGGTGAGCAATATCTGCTATTTGGTTTTTCATGCTCACTTGTGTCCCGTAGGACCCCGAGTACTTGATTCCTGTTCCTTGAATATTCGCGCTATCCACATCCGGGAGGCTTATGAACCCCCCTGAGCCAGAGCTTGATTCATTCTTATTTCTTGGGGCCACAATTAGTTTGGGGCTTTATTACTATCCTGTACTTATGCCATGCTTTACTGCTTTATTTAAGATTGTGCGTGGAGCACCTGTACTGTTTAGGTCCGTGACACGTTTTCGCTGTATCGACAAGCCCAGTCACACTTTCGGGTTCCCAGTCGTTTACAGCCGTCCATACAAACCTTGAGTCCGTCTCGGAGCCGGCCAACTTCGTTGCGGGTAGCTTAATGGGGTGGCCCCCTGAAATATTTCTGAATCCTGTGATCGCTTTGTCGTGAATGCCTCATTGGGTTTTGATTTGGTTTTTCCGAGGTTGATCGAGTGTGTGTTGCTATTTGTGCACCCCTGCAGGGTAAAGCTTTCTGAAAGCCGTGTCCGCGGTTATGGACGACTTGGAGCATAGTTTCTCGATCATAGACAAGTATAACTAAAGTACCGCTTTTAATTTGACTAAGTACCTGACTAGTAAATAGTGCAACCCTCATGGAATGGATAATAAAACTGCCAACGGATGGGGGGTTGTTCGTCCGCTTCCTCGTTGGTAAGCGGGGAGGAGGATGGATCTGTTAATGTTACCGTTATAACTGTTGTTATTAATTCACGGACATCCGTCTATCTTTGGTTAGGCGGATGGTTAGCGAGTATCTCTAGAATTGTAAGGTATTATCTTTTGCTGCAATTGCGTCACCCCAGGTTGTGTCCCCTTTAGAGGCATAAAGACTTGCTGAGTACCCCTAGGGTCTCACACGATAAATTGTTTGATTCAGATGAACAGGTAAACTTGCAAGATGGATACTGGGTGGAGGAGACGGACGATGTTGGCAACGATCACTCGGTGTAGAGATTCCGGGAACGGGGATCCGTGAGATCTGTGGGCGGGATGTGTTTATTTATGGGGCATCTTATGCCGATTTGCTTCTTATCCGTACTCGGATCTTGTTTTCCGCTTCCGCCTGATACTCTGATGTTTGATGTATGAGGAGATATCCTAAACTATTATATCTATCTAGGATATTTGGATCTTGCCATATGGCGTTGCAATATTTCTATTTCTTTTAGATGGAATGGCTCTGAGGACTATTGTATGGTGGCTTGCATACATACTCATTTGTGTATGTAGTTGATCCCTTCGCCTGCCGATTACGCCGCTCGTTCTTGTCCCGATGTTTGGAAATGGTTAGGACGGCCGAAAGGTCTACCTGTGAGTGGCATTTGTCCCCACCGTACTATTTTAACCATTTCCGCTCATCCAGGCTTGTAACTAAGAGCGTAATTCACCGAGGTAGTTACACACTTGCCGATCTCAAGATCGCGTAGACGATCCTTCCGGCGCTGCGTTCCGGTAGCGCTTCCGCAGTCGATCACATGTTCGGTACTCGATGAAGACCTTCCTCTCCCTTGTTCCAGTAGGCAGCGGAGGTTGTAGTTCTCCCCTCGCGATTCCTACAGCATGACGGCGTGGTGTTGGAAGTAGAGGGAAAATCCTGCAGGGCTTCGGCTAAGCCGGAGCAGGTTATGGTGGATCTAGGGTTTCCGGATATCTAGGGTTTAGAGAGCCGGAGAGGAGGATGCGTGGCCGGCGGCGGCGACGACGGCGCGGCTAGGTGGGGAGGGGCTGGTGTTGTGTGGCCTTGGGGCACCCCCTCCCTTCTATTTATGAGAGGGATGGCAGCTTGGGAGAGGGGAGTTTGAATCCTTCCCCAACTCCCTCTTCTTGTTGGCTTGTGGTGGAGGGAAAGAAGGATTCTTTCCTTCCTCCACCAGGACACATTGTCCCAGTTTGAATTTTCAAACTTGCCTTTTGACTTTCAATTTGGAGCTTGATTTCTTTCTTGCTAATGCCCAACCAAGTGACCTAGGACATGATCCAATCATTCCACTTATCCATGACACATTCATGTTCCCTTCCCCTTCCGGTCCGGTGAACCTTTTAGACCCTTCTAGAACATCTTCGATGAAATCATCGGAATCATTCTCGAACTCCGGAATTGGACTTTCCTTATATGAATCTTATTCTTCGAACCATTCCGGATCTCCTCGTGATATCCCGGATCCCATCCGAGACTCTGAACAACATTCGGTCTCCCTACTTATATTCCATATCTAATAAACAACATCGAATCCTTAAGTGTGTCTCCCTACGGTTTGTGAATTACACGGACATGAACGAGACACTTCTACGATTAATAACCAATAGAGGAATCTGGAAATTCATACAGCTCCCACATATTTCTACGATTACTTTGCGATTGAAAGAACCACTTACATACGATACCAATTTCCCTTTGTCTCGCGATAGTTTACTTATCCGAGGTTTGATCGTCGGAATCTCTGCATACCTAGTTCAACCTCGTTACCGATAAGTACTCTTTTCTCGTTCCTGTGATATGTGATCCCTTGTGAGCCAGTCAGATGCTTGCAAGATAATTTGATGACATTCCACCGAGAGGGCCCAGAGTATATCTATCCGTCATATGGATGGACAAATCCCACTCTTGATCCATGTGCCTCAACACATACTTTTCGAACACTCAATGCCACCTTTATAGCCACCTAGTTACGGTGTGGTGTTTGATGTCATCAAAGTATCCATCCGGTGATGGTGATTAGCATGATCTCGTGGTCGAAGGATTTAGGTTACTATGTATTTGAAAGCTTATAGCAACTGAACTATATTAAATGACTTGATCTTTATGCTATGCTTAACTATAGGAGTATGTCCATCACACCATTCTCCTAATGATATGATCTTGTTGTTAATAACATCTCAATGTTCATGATCAGGAAACCATGATCATATATTAACCAACAAGCTAGTTTAACAAGAGGCTTTACTAGGGACTCTTTTATGTTTATAAATCACACACGTAGTAATGTTTTCGGTATGTAAACATTTATCATAAGCATGAAGATATGATAATAACCTCTTTATTATTGCCTCTCGGGCATATCTCCAACACTATATTCCAGGCTTAGAATATTGTGTGTTATATGTACCACATTTGGATTTATTGGTTTTTCTTGGATTTTCTTGATTGACTAGATCTGTACATGAAGTTTGACTTGGTGTGCAAATGCATGTTGCAACATCCAGTTATTACTTGATGTTCTAGACCTAGATAGGAAAGGGAATTCGTGTAAGGGAGTAACGAGTTTCAAAGACCAAGATGAAGACTTACATGAAGAATGAAGCCAAGTGTAAGGAGTATCAATAAATTTTGAAGGATGGATCAAGTTCAGATCATTACTAGCCAGCAATAAGAAGGAAGATTAGTGTAGAAGATGTATGGAGTAACAAGAAGTAATGAACTTAAGATTCACTCAAAGTAGGTGATGTTGTTAAAAAGTTAATGAAGTAGTTGTACTAGTTCATGGAAGTATCATGAATTAGTACAAAGAAGAAGCTTTGGAACCAAAATGGTATTCAAGCTCTGATAATTCAGAGAGAATGCCAGAAGTATGTCGGAAATCGTAGGGTAATTCATATACCCTAGAATGGTTCGCAGCTGGCATTTGTCTGCAGCTGATATTTGGTTGATTTAGTTAACCATATCACCTTAGTGTTGCATAAAGAGCATAAAACTTGGTCTAAGATAAGTAAGACGTAAATGAGTATAAAATTTAAAGCGACCGTCTTTCGAGACTCTTCGCGAAAATTGACTTACCAAAGAGAGAATGTCCAAACATCTAGTAATACAAGTAATGTTGTAAGATTCATTTCGGAGATCCACAATTGTGTGGGTATACCGAAAGTTCTTTCGGGAAACCTTAAATAGGTTAAGTATAAGATGAACAGAGACCATAAATGCGGTGACCCAGCATACCACTGCATGGTGTAGTACACTATAGTCATTGATATAATACCAATGGAACACCGTTCCATCCGCATTATATCCCTCAGAGTGGTACAATAGAAACATCGCGGGTCCAAGACAACACTTTATATTACATATAGCATATTACAAAAGATCCAGAGAGCTTCCTCGGACAGTGAGGAATATTACACAAAAAGAACCAGAAAGATCCACTCGGGGTTACTTTAAAAGTACTACTATTAATATATGTATAAGGCTTGAAAGTACTACTATAGTATTATTCTACAGAAGTAGGTTCTAGATTCTAGGAGTTTTATTTCTATTATATGCTTCAGCTTGTCTTCGATAGATTCTGGTAAAGTCTATGACTCCATTGATCTCCCTTAGATATCTTCAACTCTTCAAGTGACTTATTTCCTGGAAACGTCATTGGTTTCTCCGAGATCTAGCAAGGGTTAAGAAGATACGTTGAGTACAAGCGTACTCAGCAAATTCACTAAAGATAAGTGTTTGATGCACTATCTACAGCCAGAGACCATAGGTCGTAGGCAAGGCAAGTTTTCGTAAACATTTCTTCAAAGGTTGCTTTTATTCTGAAAAACTATATCCATCAGCCTTCACGGGTTTACCAGAACTTTCATGGTGTTCCTTTCCCGCAGCGTTCGCAGCTCCTTCCCGGAACAGGGAGTAACAAGTTACAGTTCTTACACTCTGTAGAGGTGCGTCACTTTACCCATGAGAGATCTTAGCTTTGTTGCACATCCGAGTTATAGGCTGGTTAACACTTCCTTGGTATGAGGCCCAGACTAAGATCCAAGCCAATCACTGTCCTTCTCCGTGACCCCGCATACACCACAACTGTTGGGCGTCCAAACTCAAGGTAGACTTTCCCCCATATAAAACGGCTATACCTTAGTTGGATACACACAACAACCATTAACACTAGATATCTGTCTTTTGTAAGCCCAGATCCACGGTAGACTTCCCCCGTATAAAACGGCTATACCCACGATCTGCAACTTACAAATGCCTAGAACAATGTCGAATGCATGCGAAAGGGAGCCGATCTAGCTGACTTCTCCGCCCCATTCCAAATCTCATGGTTAGCGCGTAATATATGGCGCAAGAATCATTGGCGAGATTGGTTGTTAAGTCCTAGATAATATGTTCCTTTACCACCGGAACTTTCATAGTAGATTATTACCTCATGGTAAATAACCTATAATCATATTATTATGAAAATAGTGTTTTCTGATCTTTTTCAAATGCAGGTGATGACAACACTGGATTTGCAAAATACTTTACAGAAAATAATCAAAGGACACGAGCAAGTGTGAACTTGCCTTTTGTGATTGCAAGATTATGCACTCACGGTCTTCGAGATAATAGAAGATCCAATATCTGAAATCAGCATCAATGGTCCGGTAAGGACTAATGTTTAAAGAAGCAGGATGCCATTATGCATAAGTAATGCTATGCAATTTTATAATTCCCAAAGTGAAACCCTTAGTATTTTGAATAAGTTGATCTTAGGTATCTTCTTTAAGATTGGGTTTATCTTTAAGTTTATTTCATAAGCAATGACATTGATCAGGAACTTAAGTGTTAACAATTCAAAATATACAAATACTAATAGAATAATGTGATTATGATTAATTGTTATCTGGTGATTGGGATAAAAAGTCCTTGAGTTGAGTTCATAAGAGCTGAAGGAACTATTATAGACTTGTTTGTGTGAAGTGGCAGAAAGAATAACATTTGAAGAAACTAGTATTAGTTAAGGTTAATTAGTCTTAAGGTTTATTAGGTTTTAAATTAGGGTTTGTGAGGGTTACAAATGATGTTGAGTTATCATATTTCAATTAATGATACAAGTGACTAAAGTTAACTTTAAAACATGAATAAACTTCAAATGAGATGTTTATGATGGTTTAGACCAAAGTTAACTATAAAAATAGAAGTGAATTGTAAGATATGATGAGTTTTAGAATAGCATCTAGTCTTAGGGTTTTGGTAAATATGTTTAAGGATGATTCCTTTTAATTTAAGTGAAATATAAATTTAATAATATGCAGTTTATTAATGGGAGCATAATTAGATGATCTTACAAATTTATTTGAGTTTAGAGTCATTTTAAGAGTGGTTGAGGGATGGATATTATTCACCCCCTTATACATGAGTGATATATAATATTTATTTAAAAGGAGTTTAATTTTGAATTTTAGATTTAAAAAAATTCAAAGGCTAATAGTTATATTTAAGTTTTATTTTAATTATGGATTTGGACCTAGTAATCAAACTTTAAAGGTTTTAGTGTTTTATAAGTAAATGGGATTATTTCTTACTTAAGAAATAATTTTAAGAATTAACAAAGTGGGTATAGTGATGAATTTTATTTATCTTAAAATGTTCTTAAATAATATATATAGTATTTTTCTAGTGAAATATACTTATTCAAGATCTTAAAAATGAATTTTATTTATTTTTAAGTCTTACCTTTATTTTTATAAAATTCTTCAAATAATTAAGTGTCTTTAAATATTTGATTTATATTTTATTTGTAAAAACTCTAAGTTAGTATTTTTATAAAATTGTAAAGTTATTTTTATACACAAAAATGATTTTTATTTATTTTTAGGATTTTACCTTATTTAATGAAATTTTACTTAAGATTTAATAGTGTTTAATCTTTATTTGCATTTTATTAACTTAAATAAGTAAAGTTATATTTTCTTAGGTGGATATTATTTTTGTGATAATTTTAATATGTTAAATATATTTTTATGATTTTTCTATAATTTTCTATAGCTGGAAATGTTTAAAGGTTATTTTGGTAATTTATTTATTTTTTCCTTTTATTTTATTTCCTATTTTATTTTGAAATGGGCCGTTTGTTTGGGGTATATGGGCTGGCCTGGCCCAGCTAGACCGGGCCTGGCACTACACACCGTCCCACCCCTCTCCTCACCACCACACACGCACACAGACACGACCCTATCTCTCTCGTGTTCCTCTCCGTGCGCGATGCGCCGCTAGCGCCGCCGCTTGTCACCTCGGCCGCCTCCACCACTGCCGTCTACTAGCGCTGTTTCGCCACCTCTTCCCCTTTCTCTTCCTCCGTTAATTTGGCTTGCGCACCCCCTGATGCAAACTCGTCGGAAACCCTAGCCCTGACATGGTATAGCGGCTGTCGATTCCGGCGCCGTCGCTCACTATAGTTCGTATTCTAGGCCGGTGTAGGATGCTGTGGCCCTCAGGGCTGCTCCCTGTGCCGCTTTGGTGGTGAGATGGATGCTGGGCTAGGTGGTCGTGTATGGTGAAGCCTTCCCCGTGGTGTTCTGTGTTGCCGTTGCCGTCGATACTACTTCTGCTTCCTCTTCGGCGAGATAGAACTCGCCCTAGGTAGGTGCTCCTTCTACCCCCCTCTCTTCTCTGTGACCAGCCTTCGTGCTGATAACTTTAATCCATGGTTATGCTGTGATGATCTACTGCTAGTGTTGGCAATATCACCAATTGTTCTATGGACCTCATGTGTTGTGAAATTGGTATGCTAGCTCTGTTTAGAGTTTTGATTCAAAAGAATTATCCTTCATAATTAGCATGTACACATGAGAATGTGCTTTGAAATATAGGAGATGCTTTTCTGGGTTGTTTAACCTGGCATAGAAATTCCAGAGTTTATGTACAAAATCTGGTATTGCTATGGTTGTGTGCTGCTGATCTTTTGCTAGTGGGGGTTCCTATATCTTGATAAGTAAGGGTCCAGTTTCTACTGGTATCCTTGGCTCTACTGTAATCTTGATACCATGGTGATGTTGGAATTTGAACAGTGCATACATTTTATAGAATTCATATGACAGTATGAATTCAAATGAATTGGCCATAGTCTCAAATAAATATATATTTGTTAAGTGATTTAATTCTGATTCTTCATTTCAGTATGAATTTAAGTTTATGCTGCTAGTATGGTAGAAAGGAAATATGATGGATTGATTCCTAAATATTTTGGAGGAATAAATGATTGAGTATAGTTGCTAATCTGGAATCATTTGCTTGGTGACTGCTTTAATTACCTCCTAACTTACTATCAGCAAGACAGTGTTCACATGGTTACTAGTTGTTGGTTAAGTAAAAGATGACTTTGTGCTGAGGAGGATCCTGAATGGCCCTAAATGATTTCTGCTAACTAGCACCTGAACCAAGTATGCACAATTGTGCCTGGTTATCACTGTTGTGATTAGCTGTGTGGAAAATATGATTAAGTTGATAATCTTCTAGCTTCCATTATGTTGAGAAGTGAATACATATCTATCTGATTCCTAATGTTATTTTTAGGAAAATGATTTGAATGAGACCCTTAATCTGGAGATTGTTGGTGAATGCTAAACTATAGCTTAAGTTGGTAAACCCAGGCTCTAGTGGCACTTGTGGCTAGGTTGCTACTGAGGTTCTTCCCACATTTGGATAGTGCCTAGTATTAGCCAGCTAGTAAGTGTGACAACTCTGCTGCTTGGCTATACCTTCTCCTTGCTTTAGACTAGGTCAAGGATGCAAAGACTGAGACCTAGGCTTGGGATGATTAAGGATTAATGATATTTTCTTTGGTTGTGATCCTACTACTGTGGTGCCTCACCTGGGAGTGTGCACAGTGGTATGATCCTAGTGTATATGACCTGATGCCCTTGCCCCTGCCAATGATGCAAAGGCTGAGGCCCTAATGATGATTGAAACAGATGC
Organism: Avena sativa; assembly: GCA_916181665.1. Lineage (NCBI taxonomy): Eukaryota > Viridiplantae > Streptophyta > Magnoliopsida > Poales > Poaceae > Avena > Avena sativa. The sequence continues at coordinate 413,539,919 of OV702294.1, read as the reverse complement.
TACAATTGTATCCTTTCTAACTCAATGATGAGACTAGCATAGCACTTCTATGCTAGTCTGAGAGTTCTCCATTTTCCCCCACTAACACTTATGCTCTAAAAGATGAAATGAGCATGTGCTGTTACTATTATAAGTTGGTAACCTGATATGCAGAGTAGATTATCCTGACTTGGTGAGATTGTGGTAAAGCTGCAGCTGCTCTTGCCCTTGTGATGGATCTTGATTGATTCATGTCCATTCTGCTAGATATTAATCTTACCTTGGTACATCTGGCCTTGATTTCCCCTTGTCCTAGCTCTAGGATGGCTTCTGGGAGCAACCAGAGCTATGGTGGTGTGGTTTGACACTCTGATGGTGATGTTGTGTGAATGTGTTGTGGAGTGTGGGCAGGTACTTGTTGGCTATGGCTGTTTCCTTCTTATCTGGTTTCCTGGTTAGCTCTGGTGTTGACAGCTCACAGCTGCATGTGGTGATAGTGCTGCCTGTGAGACTATGGCTAATTCCTGGTTAGCTATGGTTTCCTGGTTAGCTGTGGTTTCCTGGTTATCTGGTTTCCTTCTTATATTTTTGGATGCTGCCAAGTGGAAGCTTGATTCTTTTACTATTTTATCAAGGTGAAACTTGCCCCTTTTTGACCTATGATGTTGTGCTGAGGTCATTTGATAGAACAAGAACAGATACTACACTTGTTCCATTTCAAATCACTCAATGATGAGCTTAAGCATATCATTAGTATGCTAATTCTGAGAGTAATCTAATCCCAAAACTAACCCCTGTATTTTATTTTTTAGTTGTTTGTTTTTGCAGGAACATCTGGGGTAAAGGATACAAGATAAAGAAGTAGCTTAGGAACAATAGTTTAGGATTTCTCTTTTATATAAATATATGTAATTTCTTTTCTGATTGAATAATGTTGAGATATTGTAATTTATATTCTGTTTTATAAATTGTAAAAACTATGTATTATTGTATTCAATTCAATAAAGTTTACTTATTTCATTTTTTATTTATTTTACAATTCTTTTGTAAGGAAAATGTCAAATATATTGTTGTAATAAAGAATATTGTTATTTATTTCAATTGTAATTCTTTTTCCTACTTATTTGTTTTCTAATTGTAAAGACAAGGTCTTATATAAAGAATTCTTTGATTTATCTATTGTAAAATAATACTATATGCATATATATTTATATTAATAAAGAATCCTTGTTATATTATTTATGTACTCATTTTATTTCAAGTTATTAAATATTTCCAATTTTAATTTGTGAATTTTATAAATTCATTGGAATTTCATATTTGAAATTCAAATACTTGTTTGAACAGATTTTCCCAGAAACAAAGAATTCTACAAAGGTCATGTCAAAATCTATCGCACTTGCTCTGAAGTTTCCTTCAGTACAAGAGAGATCCCGATCCCTCCATAGTTCTTTTAGTTTTGCGCGAAAATTCCCCGGATTTTCTTATGGATGAATGCAATACACAAACCTGCGTCCTCTCTATTTCTAGGTGCTAAATCCTGGGATGTTACAATAAAAGCCAATGGCTAGTAAATTTGTAGTTTAGAGAGCATTAGTAAACCCTAAGGGGGAGAGTAAACAATAAGTGAAAGTATTGTTATATGAGTTTTGAGTAAAGGTTAGAGACGAAGTACTAACTTGTGACAACGTTAAGCTTTAGTTTCATGAAGTAAAAGAACATATCATTATAAAAGTACTTTCAGAAGTATGTCTGGATAATATATCGAAGTTATTTCAAAGTAGTGGTACTCAAACCTTAAGTTAATTAATAAAAGAAGTTGAAAAAGTACTTAAGGTAATAATAAAAGAGTTTATAAAGCTTGATAAGGTAAAAGCTTGAAGTAATAAAATAAATTAATCCTAACAGACTAGTTCTAGAGGAAACAAATCTTAAGTAATCCTTAAGAGGTAATAAAGCATATCCATTTGGACATGTGTAGGGAAACAAGAAATTCCGATGGGTATGGATTAAATGTGTCCAACACCAATCTTCAGGAGGAATACCGGTAAAATCATATATTGACAAACCAAAAATTTAGTCTTTTGTCCACAATTATTGTATAATAGAATTTAAAACCATGTTTAGTGAGACTTCCTAGACTTTACATAATATAGTAAAGAAGTTCGATGATTAAATAAATGGAGTTGGATTAGGATATCTAAACAGGATAAATAACTAAAGAAGAGACCCCAAATTAAGGAGTTTATAATAAGGACATATCCCTAAAGAAGTATAGTAAAAGGAACTTTGGGATATTGAAGACAATATCTTGGAGATTGTCAAGTATGATGAGAATTCAAGGAAAATATTTGGATATGGGATACTACAGTTATTCCCATTTGAGATTCCCATAGAGTTGAGAAATGTCATAACCAATATAAGACAATTCTTCATTCCAAAACATGAGAGTGTACGAACTTCTAGGACTAATTTTATTTTAAGGGGGAGAGTTTGTAACATCCCAGCATTAGATCTTAGAAATAAGCTGAACACAGATGTGTGCATTGCATTCATGCATAGAAAATTCGAGTAATTTTCGCGCTTTTGAATAAAACTTGCCAAAGTGATTGAAGCTTCTCTCAACTTGATGGAATTGAAGTAGATCATCAAGTTGACTGCGATAAGTTTCAATATGACCTTTGTTAAAACCTTATTTGGGGTAAAGGAGATTTGATCTAAGGGTTGATCAATTGTAATAAAAGTTAAACCCTAATACATTACTTAATGACTTGTATTTGATCCTTAAGTAATCATATCATATTATTCATTAGACCACTCATGAATACCAAGTTATAAATATAACTTAAGTAATAGGAATGTAACAACTAAATCTTTATCTATCTTAATCTCATCTACTTATACCATGAGTATCATGGTAAATACCTAACCTTAACTCTTTAGTGACATTGAGTAGGAAAGAAACCAAGTCAAGATCATTAACCATATATCTTTCTTCCCATATCAATCCTTGTCATATCTATTGAATCTTATCCTAATACTTGTTGTTCATCAAGGTTGAGTAATAAACTATTGATTCACCAATTCTTAACCTATCAATTCTTGATCTATCAACTCTTGCTCTTACCATAACAGTCACTTTAAATCCTTTAGAGAAGGAGGTAAGAAGAGATATGTGGGAATGCTAGGTTTAGATATCATCTATAGGATGGGAGTGTTGGAAGAGAACAAGATCAAAGTGATAATTGATGGAGTTAACTCACTCCTGGAATAGTTATATGGAATATATAATTATATGGTGATAAAGAAGATTACAAGGATGAATCCTGAAGATAGTTACCAGGAGTAAAACTATTGGATCAAGTAGGTATAGTCAATGAATAATATCTTCTATTCAGTAAGAGATACTGAGAGGATAATTACAATACAACTGTAGTGTTGTATTGATGAAACCTTGATTAGCCAACTGGAACCCTAAGCCATAAATGATCAAAGGATTATAATGATCATGCTCAAGTCACTAAGAGTGAATGATTATATCATGTGTAAGTGACATTGGTGGATAGAACTGATCAAACCCTAGTATAGATATGTTACCCTAGATTAGTCATGACAAGTCATAATGGTATAAGGATAAGTTGGGAAATAAGATATTGGAGTTAACTAGATATAAGATAGTATGACTAAGCTGAAGCTAGAGTAACATGGAGTTATGGAAGTAGTGTTATTCCTCTTAAAGGATAGTAAGCTTTTGAGGAAAGTAGTTTGATTTATACATCTACTGGAGTAATATTGGTGACGAGGATAAACGAAGTATATGAAAGGAGTTAGAAGTAACTACTTAGAAGCTGTTTGGTTCGCCATTTTGTAACATAACCTGATTACAAGGGGATTGTATTACGTTACTTTTTGTTTGGTTCGACTTGACCGTAATCAGGTCCCATGTAATCAGATTACATCGCTAGTAAAATCTGATTCCAGTCATATGTCCGTCTAATTCGATTCCATCGCTTTCACGTGACTTTATCTCTCTCATGCATCTCTCTCTCACACCCAACCTCGCGGGACGCCATGGAAGAAAACCATGTCATGCACCGGAGCTCCGAGCCACCGCAGTCCCCGCGCCTCTCGGATCTTGCCTTGAGCACCCGGAACCGCCCCGATATGGCAGTCGCCGCAGTCCCCGCGCCTCCCAGATCTAGCCTCGAGCACCTGGCACCTCCATCCATGATCTCGCTAGCTCCGAGGTGGAGCTAGTGGCACTCAATGTGGCCAGAACCGGAGGTGATGAGGTAGCATGGCCCTTGAGGCATCTCGCCGGAGAACACCAACATCAGCAAGTCAGAGATCATGCTGATGAGGGCAACCTGCGGTGGCCAAGATCCATTGCGTCGGGAAGCCTTCTCTCTGATTCCATCCCCGAGCTGAACCAAACATGTTTCTGTTTTACCCTGTTCCGTTTACATTACCGGTGTATTTTGATTCCCATTACGTTTACGTTTACAATCTCGAACCAAACACGTTCTTAATGGATTAGAGGTGATCATTAGTGAAGTAGATGATATAACCAAGTATAGATATGAGAAGTTTATGAAAAGCTTCAGTGACAAGCTTATAAGATTTATAAGTGAGATTACAGAATAATTTGGGAAGTAAGAGAGTAATCATCCTAGGGGAATTATATTCATAAGAACTATTCTAGAGATGAGAATTATCTATATGAGGAGATTAAATAGAGCTTTAGTGTCAATCTCATTGGATTTACAAATGGATTTAGAGGAAGAAAGTATTGATAAAAATATTTTTGTGAAGTAAAGCTCATCATGTTAACACATGATGATGGATATGAAGAAGTAATATATCTAGGAAAGGAATACCTTAATTAAAACTATAATCATGCATTGTTATTTCACTTAATTAAACATTTATTATTTATTAAGTATTTATAAAGTAATAAATCTTATAAAAATCATATCTTATTATTTATAAATCACAAAAATAAATGTAATATACCAAAATGACCATAAAAATAATACCTACATGTTAAAAATATAATATTCCACTTTTGAGGTAAATAAAAATTTAAAAAACTTAATAACTTGAATTAAACCTATTTCCTTAGTTGGTAATTCATATAAGGGTAAATAAAAATTGCTAATATTTCTAAAATTAGCCAATTGAGTCTAATAAATAGTATTAGTATTAAATATTGATAATATGAAATCAAAATGGTTCAACACATTTTAAATACAAACTTATTGAATTGTCATTCAACCATAAGTGTAGATTATTATCCAAAAATATCCTTATCAAATATAAAATCTTCAAGAATAATTTGTGACTAGATAAAACCATTTCCCTTACTTCAACCACAAGGTTATAAACATACCAAAAAACTATAGTGACTTCACAAGTAGTCACTAATATTGTTTACTTATCCACAAACCATAACCACACCTTTATAAGGAGATAAATGATTCCATTCTAGTATAAAAATAAGAAATCACTACTCAAATAGAAGTATCACCACTCTTAATTAGATTTAAAGAAACATTATGAGGAGAACAAAGTACAAATAGCATAAACAATACACCTGAACTCTATCTATGTTCTTAAAGTTAACTTTAAGTCTACAAGCCTTTAAATATAATGCTAAAACCTTGTAATGTGTTTTATAGTTAACTTTGGTCTGTTATAATTAAGTCGTAAAGCATCTTAAGAACAAACTAACCGAGTAAACACCAAAAGACATCGACCATATTCTATTAACCATCCAGGTTATTTAAACCTTAGAAAAGAAATCTTTTCTTCAAATGTTATTCCTTTTGCCACTTCAAACCACAAATGATAATTAGTAATAATCACATTACCTTATACTTTACTTGTATACTTAGGATTGTTAACACTTAAGTTCTTTATAAATATCATAACTTGTAAAGTAAAGATGAAAGATAGAAGATTCTTATATAAGCAGTCTTTGAGTAGCATTCCACATGTGAGTATCTTATTGTTGTATGATGTTATAAATACATGTTGCTTCACACACACTCACAAGCCTTAATAAGAAGCACAAACGTGAAACTTATCTAAAAGTATAACACATTCTACAGGAACCATTTCCAGCATCCAAACCCTAAAACAACGTTATCCCCGGGAATTCGAGCTTACCAAATTCAATTACATTACTTATGCATAATAGCATATTGCTTCTTTAAACATTAGTCCTTACCGGACCAATGATGCTGTTTTCAGATATTGGATCTTATATTGTCTCGAAGACCATGAGTGCATAATCTTGCAATCACAAATGGCAAGTTCACACTTGCTCATGTCCTTTGATTATCTTCTGTAAAGTATTTTGCAAATCCAGTGTTGTCATCACCTGCATTTCAAAATGGTCAGAAAACATTATTTTCATAATAATATGATTATAGGTTATTTACCATGAGGTAATAACCTACTATGAAAGTTCCGGTGGTAAAGGAACATATTATCTAGGACTTAATAACCAATGTCGCCAGTGATCCTTGTGCCGCATATTACGCGTTAACCTTGAGATTTGGAATGGGACGGAGAAGTCAGCTGGATCTTCCTCCTTTCACATGAACAAGATGTCCATTTCATGACGCTGATGTAAATGAGAGACTCGGCATGGGTGGGACCCCTTAGTTCCCCGCGATATTGGTGTCTAGACTATCCCTGAGTAAGACCATCATAGGTATGTCCTCATAATTTATGGGGGCGACCAGGTTCCATATTCTTAGTGGAGTCCACAAGGAGTCAACCATATTTAACTGCCTGCAGTTTAATAGAGGTCATTCTGCTTGTGGGGTCATGTTCTATGTGGGGTCGCGAGAAAGGGCAGTGATTGGCTTGGATCATCTTCTGGGCCCCACACCATAGGAAGTGTGGACGGGAAAGATTGCCCGGTTGTGCAACAAGGATTTGATCTCTCATGGGTAAAGTGACGCACCTCTGCAGAGTGTAAGAACTGTAACTTGTTACTCCCTGTTCCGGGAAGGAGCTATGAAGGCGGCGGGAAAGGAACTCCATGAAAGTTCTGGTAAACCCGTGAAGGCTAACGGACATAGCTTTTCAGAATAAAAGCAACCTTTGAAGAAATGTTTACGAAAACCTGCATTGCCTACGACCTATGGTCTATGGCTGTAGATATAGTGCATCAAACACTCCTTTTTTAGTGAACTTGCTGAGTACGCTTGTACTCAACATATCTTCTTAACCCTTTCTAGATTCTGAAGCCAATACAGACGACGTCTACATCAACTTATGCTCCAAGAATCATCATCAAAAGCTAAAGCTCTTCAATGAAAGTAAGAAATTCAACATATACATCTACTCAAGTGAAGACAAAGTTGTTGATTATATAGGTATATAATATATCTATCCATAGAACCTACTTCTGTAGAGTATTGCAATAGCCGCAATACAAGCCTTCATAGTTCAGATACTATACTATTATTATATTAGTTATGAGTTGGTTATTTCTGATTCTTCTTTGTAAGATCTTTAACCTAGAGTGTTCTCTGGATTTTATGTATAGAGTCGAGTTGTAACCTATAGTCATGTCTTGGACCTGCTGTGTTTTTGCTGTACCACTTTGAGGAATGTAATACTAGTGAACGATGTTTCATTGGTGTTATGTCAACGACTATAGTGTACTACATCATGCAGTGGTATGTTGAGTCACCTCAGGGCCACCCAGAGCTCCCCTCCATCTCGTATTCTGGCTTCGTGGATCTTCTGTTGAAATAGGATTTTTGGCATATTTTCCGGGATTTTTCCTGATAGTTGATTTTCTAAAAAAAACTAGACACCAAGGTAATTTTGCTAAAAACAGCGTCAGTCCGTGTTAGTTGTATCCAAATCACACAAGTTCAGAGGAGAAACAATAGCAAAAGTGTTCAGGAAAGTAGATACGTTTTGGACGTATCAACTCCCCCAAGCTTAGCTTATTGCTTGTCCTCAAGCAATTCAGTTGAAAACCGAGTCTAATAAAAGAACTTTCATGAACGCATTTGCTTCATATGATGTATATATTCTCAGCACTGGAGTAGATACTTAGACAATTCATAATAAGGAGTATGCAACTAAGTCTACTCAATAATCATTGCAAGCTATGAAGATAAACCAACTCAATAATAATAAGTAGCATGAAACATAAACATAAGCAACATTGCAATGCTCATAAGGTATGATAGAGTGGTATCTCGCTTGCCTTTGTTTGTAGAGCACAATATAAATGCCAGGGCACCTCTGAAGTTCAAGTGAAGACTAGAAGTAAAGATATCAGAGATGCAAACATCAAAGTCATGACATAATTAATGAAGTTTTGAGACAAACACAAGAATGACAACTACGCTCTCAAAAAGGTGCTCATAGAATAAGTGGTGACTCAAGAAGGAGGTGAAAAGATTTTGAAAAGTTTGAAAGGCTTCCAAATGCTGAAAGTAAGGTACTCACTAGCTTTGAGCTCTCAATGCCCCTGTCATAAGCATCTTTATATGGTTAATGGTGAAAGTGAGGTCCAATATGAGTTATATTCTTGACAGACCATAAACTGGAAATCCCATGTCCCTTGAGTACGAGGGCCGCTCCTCGTGCTACTCAACTTTAGTCAAATTTCTTGTCATCCTAAATACATGCATATCATAGAGAACCGCCAACGGGGTACCCCTTGCACGTGATACAGGAGCTATCCTATAATCAAAATGACAAGGAAAGCAGACAATGAGCATCTCAGCAATCTTTTTATTTACTATGTGCATAGCTTTTTATTGATGATGCTTCACAGAATGCTCATTATGGTGATGCTACAAGTTTCCACCATGATTAGGCATGGCTTAGGCTAGCGGCCCAGGCGTTTCTCTAACACATATATATAAATCCATGAACTCACAATCTCCCCTTTTATTTCACACTGACGACATCCGCAAAAAAATCATGGTATCAACTGGATATGTATCCATAATTGTTGAAAGCGTTCCCCGTGAAAGCACGGTTCCGCTAACTCCTAGCCTATAATTTGCAAGCATATAACTTTCATGGACATGTCACATTGGTTCAGGATTATTAAGGGCAAGAAATAAAGTGTGCCATCAAGTTCGTGAGAGCTTTACTAACAAACTTTCTCAAAACAGACAAACAATATATTTGGAAGAAAACAAGGCATATTGAATATGCACTAAAATAGCAAATGATGCTAATAGGTAGGTATGGTGCAGACTGTTGGCAATATTGGTTTGGGGGAGTTGGATGCACAAGTAGAGCACATACTCAGTGCAAGTGAAGGCTAGCAATGGAGAGGGAGCGACAAACGAGAGAGCAATAATTTTCATACCCATGCTTGCAACAAAACATGACTAATTATGGCATGAAAGTGATACAAGAACTCTGAGGCAAAATAAATCATCAAGGCTTACTGACTATTGTTATGTCATATGCATGCGTGAGCATGTGCCAAGTCGATTCACATGAAACATTTAGAGGAGGATACCACAATATCATACCAAAATATGAATAGAACAATGCAAGCAAACACTCATATGACATGCTACAAACTATTAGCAAGATGGAGCTAATCACAAGGAAGCAAGAACTACTAAGCATCAATAAGTAACATACACCTTACATGAACAGACTAAGCATGCTCACCATGATGAGTATATGTACAAAAATGAAAACAAATAGAGTTTGTTACCAGCCTCTTACCACACCTCAAGTTTTCTTAATCTTCATTATTGCCCTTCACTTGTGTGACTTGAATAATAACATGAAACCAAAATCCACTAAGGACGGCTGAACCCTGCAAAGAACTCACAAAACCAAAGAAGAACAACAAATATTTTTTGGTGTTTTCAATTTTTTTCAAACAAGCAAACAAAGCCAAAACAAAGAAAAATATTTTTGGATTTTTCTTTAAGGCAAACCAAAGCTAAAAGGAAAAGAAACCAACCAAGATAAACAACGAAAATATTTGTGGTATTTTTGTGTTTTGGGAAAGCAGAAACAAGAACCAAAAAGAAAGAGAAACACTGGATATACAAAGAACCGACAAAACATGATATATAGATGAGTGTGATGTCGGTATACCTCCCCCAAGCTTCGGATTTTGGCCTAAGTGGGGCTCAAATCCATGGTGACCAAGTGGGTGCACCTCCATAGTACGACAAGGAGGCCCCTTCATCCTGGTAAGAGCTCGAGGACTCCCATGTGTAGTGCACATAGGGGTCGTATGAGGGCGCGTCCCCCGGATAGTTTCCATGGAAGCCAATGATGCGTAGCTTCTCATCCATCTCCTCCTTGGAGCGTGACAAAGGTCACTAGGAAATACTAAACAAAGTGTTTTGGGGTAGAGGGATCTCTCTCTCTTCCATGTCAGTAAACAACATTTTATAAACCAAGCTCTCAAGGGTAGAGCCACCAGTGACAAAGTGATGCGCCTTCATGGCAGCAAGATCAAGCTTTTGAGGGGCCAAAACTATATCTGACATGGTTGTACCCTACGGGTGCGTGACCTCAGCATACCTAGTCCAGCCCAAGGAAGGCCCACGGCGGATGTACGCCGGCCCATGAAGACTTTCGGGTGGCCCAGGCCCATGACGCCTTCGGATCCTTGGAGAGCAAGACTAGAGTAGATAGGAAATTCAAAGGGGTAAAACCCTAGAACCTATAACCGACTAGGACTATGCCCGGGACCTGCCTAAAGTCTATATAAAGGCCAGGAGGGCATGACCTAGATCTCTCGACTCATACTTTCGCATACGCACCTCCACGCCAGATCGAATCTGCGCACCCTTGTAACCTTCGGTTCCGCCGTAATCAAGAGCACACAAGCAGGAGTAGGGTTTTCCCCCGGGGCCTGAACCTGGGTAAATCTCGTGTCCCCTGGTTGCTTATCTGTTAACCGTTCCACGATCTCCAGCATCCCCATCTTCTCCAAAACCCAAGTCCATAACAATGGGCATTGACGAGTCGAAACCTCGTCAATTGGCGCCGTCTGTGGGAATCGGGGCTGCTGATTGTGCGGTCGTGACGGTCCCGACCCGATCGATCTACAACTCTGTGGCGACGGAGAGTCACCTCCTCTTCGGCTCTTTTGACTTCACCGCCCACTCACCGGCCACCATGAAGGACTTCGAGCCCGTAGGCGACGGACTCGAAATCCTGTTCGGGAGCTTCTGCTTCCAGGTGGTGCAAACTGGCACCCTCCGCCTCCCTGAGCGGGTGCCCCTACCATCAATCAGGCCCGCTTCATGGGCCCCACACCCTGTGCTACGCACAACATCATCAGCAGATGATTCCTATGACAGCAGCAGCTGCAACTCCGATCTGTGCGATCCGCCATCGGATGCAGGGACCTACGGTTCCGGATCTGAAAGCTGCGGCAGCAGCGGACCGATCTACAAGCTCTACCAATGCGCCGTAGTCATCAATGAACAACAAACGCCTAACCCGCCGCCCAACACGAACCCCAACCCGCAGGACAGAAACAGCGGAAACGGCAGGAACAGAAGAAGCCAGTCCCCCCCACCCGATGAGGAAAACAATGGCCACGTCATCCAACTCAGCAAAGAAGGATGGGTCCAGGCACGCCGTGCCGTAGCAGGCGACATAGTCCTGCCTGGAGACGCCTCACGCGAACTACTCATGGCATACCACTTCCTCCTCATCGAGGAGCACATGAAGCAAGTCAAGATGCAGGAAATACTTGACAAACGCAAGCAAGCAGCCTCTGAGTCCAGCGCGCGACGAGCTGCGCTCTCCGCCATGGCCCTCGGCTCTAGCACAAACGGAAACCAAGGAAACAAGCACCGCTCTCGGGTGGAGAACATGGATCCCAAGGAGCGCCGTGATGTGACCCGAACTCTCCACACATTGTTCATGGAGATGGATGCCGACGGCAACATCATCCCGAAGACACCGCAAGCTGCGATCATGGCAGCCACTGCTTATCTCACGGCCCACCAACCTCCGGAGGGGGACCCGAAAAGAGCCATGCATAAGTCCGCACTCACCGGACTCGGACTTGTCGGAGCTGCGCTCCACGAAGACGCTCCTGCGGAGCCGAAGAAGAAAGCTCCGGCCAGGCGCGACCGAAGCCCCACCCCTTCATCCGAAGAGGAAGAGGAACACGACCTTCCTCGAAGGAAGAAAAGCTCGCGTCGCCATAAACGCGACTACGATGCCAGAGATGCGCTTACACATCGCAAAATCGACAAAGCGCGAGCCAAACGTGCATGCTCGTCTGAACCCGAGATGGACGAAGACGAAGGAGAACTCTGAGGAGCTCGATGCTTTAGCAGATCTGTTCGACGAACACAGATGCCACGCAATTTCAAGCTTCCTTCGGATACTCCGAAGTTCAACGGCACTCAAGATCCAAAAGCCTGGCTCAGTGACCATCTGTCATCCGTCAAGCTGCACAGCGGTAACAAAGAAACCGCCATGCAATGCCTTCAGCTGCAGCTGACAGGCGCGGCGCGGGTCTGGCTCAGCAGCCTATCATCAGGGTCCATCCGAAGCTGGGAGGAGCTAGCTTACAGCTTCATCCGAAATTTCAAGGGCACCAGCAAGAGGCCCGCCTCAATCGAAGAGTTGTGAGCCTGCACTCAGAGAACGGGCGAATCTATTCGCTCGTACATATTACGCTGGTCTACTACCAAGAAGTCCGCATCACACATCTTCGAAGAGAGGGCCATCGACGCCTTCAGAGACGGCGTCAAACGCCCAGATTTCAAGGAGGAACTTGGGCGCGTCAAGCCCAAAACACTTGACCACCTCATGGACATCGCCAACAGGTGGTCCGACGGCGAAGATTGCATCCACCGAGCACAATCGGATGAAGAGGACGACTACGGCCGAAGACGGGAACGCCGCAGCAAGAGGAGATCGCGCGTCTACGACGACCGCGACGGACCCGACATGGTCGCGGCCGGCTACGCCGACCGTCGCAACGACAACAGCCGCAACAGCAGAGGATACCGTGGAGGAAACTTCCGCGACGGCGGACGCTCAGCACAGTCGTGGCAATGCCGCGACCGCGACAACGGACCCTCAGCATACGACAAACTTTCGGGTCCATGCACCATCCACTTATACATCGACAAGCAGGATGGCAAAAAGAAAGCTAGCCACGTGCTCAAGGATTGCCGCGAGTTCCAGAAACTCAGCGAAAGCATGGTGCAGATGAGGCAACAAGCCCCAATCCCTGCGTTCAGAAACGCGCCTGCACACGGTGAAATAGCGCATGGAGCTCCTCCACCGCCGCCTATCGGAGGCCCAAACCAACCAGTCGCACCCGCACAGAACAACGCTGGGAACGGGTACCCCCCACCGAAAGGAGCACTAATGATGATCCAGAAGGGACGCCCCACGAATAGGGTGCAGAAGAAAATCACCCGACAAATCAACCTGGCCGTGGCAACCCCACCTGCCATCCCTGAGTACCTCAGCGGATCAGAATCCTGCATCACATTCACTCGTGCAGATCACCCTTGCCAGATCCCCCGCCCAGGTCATGCTGCCCTGGTGCTGGAAGCGCAGATCGGAGGTTTCGAGATAAGTCGCGTCTTCATGGACGGTGGCAGCGACATCAACCTAATGTTCGCAAGCACTCTAGCAGCCATGCGGATCCCGCAATGCAGTCTGGAACAGTCAGACACAACGTTCCACGACATCGTTCCAGGGAAGGGCATATTTCCCCTGGGCAAAATAGGGATCGATGTCATCTTCGGGAAGCCGGACAACTTCCGGCAGGAGCGACTCGAATTTGAAGTGGTGGACTGGCCGTCACAATACCACGCCATCCTTGGGCGTGTAGCATTCGCAAGGTTCCTGGCTGTCCCACACTACGCATACCTGCTACTCAAGATGCCAGGGCCGAAGGGCGTCATCACAGTCCAGGGAGCTTCACCTGATCGGACCAATGCGACAGGGATTTCAACAAAATCTCCCAGTCTTTCGGCATGCAAGACGAGCTCGTAAGGCTCCGCGAGGTGACGGACAATGGGGCACCCCCAGTCACAAGGCAAAACGCACCTGACATGTCTTTCGACTCCACTGTCAACACAAAGAAGGTGCAGGTCCATCCGACGGATGCCTCCAAGACGGCCCTGATCGCCAACGACCTCAGCCCTGCATAGGAAGGCGCGCTCGTCGAATTCCTCCGTGAGCGCTGGGAAACCTTCGCCTGGTGTCCTGCGGACATGCCAGGAGTTCCCAGGGAATTCGCCGAGCACGCACTCAACGTCTTTCCAGACACCAAGCCAGTCAAGCAGTCCATCCGGAGACTGTCCGAGCCACGAGCCGAAGCTATCGGCAAGGAAATCAACAGATTACTCGCTGCAGACTTCATCAGGGAAATCAAGGAAAGCGAGTGGCTTGCAAACACAGTCATGGTCCCAAAGAAGGACACGGACATCCTGCGGATGTGCGTGGATTTCACGTCACTAAACAAGCATTGCCCAAAGGACCACTTCCCCCTTCCTCGGATCGATCAGATCATTGATTCGACTGCGGGTTGTGAGAAACTCTCCTTCCTCGACGCCTACTCAGGCTATAACCAGATTCGACTCAAGGTCGAAGATCAGGATAAAACGGCATTTATCACACCGTTCGGAGTATTCTGCTACAACACAATGCCCTTCGGGCTAAAGAACGCAGGTGCTACGTACCAGCGATGCATGCAGGCCTGCCTCAAGGACCAGATCGGTCGCAACGTCCAAGTCTATGTTGACGACATAGTGATAAAAACCAAGGAGGCAAGAACACTTATCGATGATCTCCGCGAGACGTTCGACAACCTCGATCGCTACAGGATCAAGCTCAACCCCGAAAAATGCGCCTTCGGCGTCCCATCGGGGCAGCTGCTTGGGTACTTCATCTCTCAGCGAGGGATCGAGGCGAACCCGAAGAAAATCAGAGCCATCATGGCGATGGAGAAGCCAAAAAACCTCAAAGGCGTTCAGCAGCTCGCAGGACGAATAGCGGCGCTAAGCAGGTTCATCAGCCGCATGGGCGAGAAGGCCCTACCATTCTACCAGCTGCTACGCAAAGCAAATAAATTCGAGTGGACGCCGGAAGCCAACAACGCATTCGAAAGCCTCAAGCGGCTTCTCTCCACCTCGCCCGTTTTGCTCACGCCAAAAGAGCGCGAGCCTCTACTGCTGTACATAGCAGCCACACACCAGGTGGTCAGCACCGTGCTAGTGGTCGAATGACCCGAAGAGGGCAAGACCCACGGGGTCCAACGCCCAATCTACTACCTCAGCGAAGTACTCACGCCAAAAAAGCAGAGGTACCCTCACTACCAGAAACTCGCCTACGGCGTGTTCATGACGGCTCGACGGCTGGGCCATTACTTCCAGGAGCACCAGGTAATGGTCGTCAATGAGGCACCCCTGAACAGCATCCTAAATAATCCAGAGGCCACAGGACGCGTGGCACTATGGGGCATCGAACTGTCACCCTTGGACATCGTCTACGAGAAGCGACTCGCAATCAAATCTCAAGTCCTTCCGGACTTCCTGGTACATTGGATGGAGCTGCAGCTGCCAGACACCCCAGATATGTCGCAGTCATGGACGATGCACTTCGACGGCTCCAAGCGAGAAGCTGGAGCAGGAGCAGGGGTCATACTGACCTCCCCGCAAGGCGACAAGATGAAATACGTCCTTCGGATGAAATTCCGAGCTTCTAATAATGAGGCCGAATACGAAGCCCTCATCCACGGCATGAGGATGGCAAAGATATGCGGTGCAACGCGCCTGGTCATCTACGGTGACTCCAACCTCGTCGTCCAGCAGACGATGAATGAGTGCAACGCACACGCTGAAAACATGATCGCGTACCGCGCGCTCTACAACGCACTCGAAGGAGAATTCGACGGCTGCGAGCTTCGGCACGTTGGAAGAGAAAGCAACGAGGAAGCCGATAGACTCGCCAACATCGGCTCCACCTGCGCAAAGGTGCCACCGGGTGTGTTCCTCGAACAGATCTATGTGCCATCCATCAAACGGAAATTCCCCAAGGGATCACCCGAAGAAGCAGAACACTCGGGAGCTACGCTGCCCGAAGGACATGAAGGACCCGAGAAACTGGACACCGAGGTTGCCATGATCAACCTAATGCAGGTCATGGCAGTCGAAGAAACTTGGACGCGACCATACCTCCAGTTCTTGTTAAACGGAGAACTGCCTGACAGTCCGACAGATGCCCGGCGCATATCTCGTCGGTCAAAAGCCTTCACCACCATCAACGGTGAGCTGTACAAGGGCAGTATTACGGGTGTACTACAAAGGTGCGTCACCGTCGGTGACGGAAAAGCCATCCTCCAAGACATCCACGAGGGCATCTGCGGCCATCACGCAGGCAGCCGCTCCCTTGTTGCCAAAGCTCTACGAGCCGGATTCTACTGGCCAACGGCCATGAGCGACGCAAAGGACATCGTTCGAAGATGCAACGGATGCCAACAGTTCGCCGACAAACCGCACGCACCCGGGTCAGAGCTCAGACCCATACCTATAGCTTGGCCTTTTGCTCAATGGGGCCTCGACATGATCGGCAAACTGCCAAAGTCCTCGAAAGGGGGACACGTTTACCTCCTGGTCGTAGTCGACAAATTCACCAAGTGGATCGAGGCCATGCCCGTCACCAACCAAAAGGGCAAAACTGCCGTCAAGTTCTTCGAGTCCATTGTCTACAGGTTCGGCGTACCGCATAACATCATCACCGACAATGGATCGAACTTTATCTCCAAGGAATTCCAGGACTTCTGCGAAGGCCTTGGGATCAACATCACGTACGCCTCAGTTGCACACCCGCAAATGAACGGGTAAGTGGAAAAGGCCAACGACCTAATCGGCGGCGGCATCAAGAAGCGCCTCATGACTCCACTCGAGCGGAAAGCTGGAGCCTAGACGAAAGAGCTACCATCCATCCTGTGGAGCTTACGGACTACGCCAAACAGCTCCATAGGCTACAAGCCGTTCTTCATGGTGCATGGAGCCAAAGCCGTGCTACCAGCCGAAGTACGCCACCAGGCCCCCCGGGTCGTCGCTTACAGCGAAGCCGAATCCACGGCTACACTCGAAGACACCATCGACACACTCGACGAAGCAAGAGACATAGCAGCAGCTCGATCAGCGGTGTACCAGCAGAGTCTCCGCAACTACCACAGCCGCCGGCTGCGTCCAAGGTCCTTCGTCGAAGGAGACCTCGTCTTGCGACTCAAGCAAGAGCGACCGACGAAATTCGAGTCACCATGGGAAGGACCCTACGTAATCACTGAAGTCATCCCAGGTGGCGCCTACCGCCTCAAGCACGTGGAGTCTGGAGTCGCATACTCCAACCCATGGAACATCTCGCACTTGCGACGATTCTACCCTTAGCTACCTACCCCCTTTACTTTCAATAAGGCTTCCAGCCAAGGCTATTCAGCTGAACAATGTACTTCCTCCATTACGATATAAATAAAGCTAAGTGTCTTGCCCCCAAACTTCAGTTCGCTATTTTGCAAACTTTACTTTATGCTACAAACGCACTCGGGGGCTCCCCCCACCTCACGATTTCAACGACTGAGGATCACGCGTGTACACCTGAGTAGCTGACAACGTCAGGCAAACGAAAAGGACACGTACTCAAACAAAGCACTGCATGCTTACAACAAACAAACCTTTACAACAAAGGGCACAACACGCCCAGTCGAAATATACAAATTTTACATTTATCTCTTTTACAGGTACTACCTATTCTGAAGAATAACCTGAGCACGCTGCTCAAACAAATCTACGACCTGTTCGGCATACTGCCTTACAGCTGCGTAATGTGGACGCATGTCCCACTCATCGCCATCCGGCCGAGGAGGTGGCCCAGCTGCCACAGCAGCCAAATCTACATCAGGCCGGTGCAGCCTTACAAGAAACAAAGCAGCCTTCACTCCCGCAATGAGCTGTTGCCGCACCAACTCCTTGACATTGCTCACGCTCCAAAACTTCGACAGAAGACCCGCAAGGCTCGTCAGTACGACATCCAAAGGAAACATGACGTGCAACACCGAGGCAAGCGACGTCTGCACTTGGCGAAGCACCCGCGAAACTTGGTGCACACGATCCTGCACCGTCGCCAGAGCCATGGCGCGGTCACGATCCATCCAGAAGAAGCCGCCAGCCTCCATGTCCTGTTGAGTCAAGCAATTGACCCGAGCAGCGACACGCTCTTTCTCTTTCCTCGGAGCAAGGTTAGCACCTACGACAATTGCACAAAATAAGAGGCAAGTCCAGCAGGCTCACTCTAAGAACTGAGCTGTAGCTCGAAACAAAGAACAACTTACACTAAAGCTGCTCAGACAGCCGAAGCAGTTCCGCCATCAAGTACTCCTCTCTGGCTGCACCACGATCCGCCTTGGACTTCCAAACATCGGCGTGACCTCGCAACCCAAGCAACTCCTTCTCAAGACTACGAACACAATCCCGAAGAAAAGCGAGTTGCAAGGAAGCATCCAAAGATGGACGCAGCTACGCTGCAGGCGAGGTGTCAACAAGGTCAGCTCCCGAAGGAACCTAGAACAGCAGAAAAGCAAAGGACACAAATATTCAGACAGTGGTCGAGCACAACTCAGGAGAATTCATTCAGCACACAATAGGCCACTATGTGACACAAGAATTGTGTTCATCAAAATATTTACAGCAAAAAGCAGACTACAAAATATCCTACGTCTACAACGCCTAAGACGGGGCACCCCGAGTCGCCTCGGAGCCGGACTGCCTAGCTTTGGCCCCGCCCTGCTGCCGCAGTGCATACTCAGACATCAAATCAATGAGCTTCGGCCCATATCGCTTGCAGCGAGCAGAGTAGGCAGCAAAGCCTACCTCGGATCCATCTGCGGTCGTCGGCATCCGGGAGGTGATCTGGGGCAGGTCCAGCTCCGCTCCAGCCGCCAAAGCCATCGCCAGCCCGACGGACGCGCCGATGCCCTTCTGCTTGCGCTTGTACGCCGCAGGCGCTTCGGCTGACAAAGCCTCCGCCAGAGCATCCACATCATCGAGGGCCGCGCCCTTAGGGACAAGCTCCCTGTAGAAGCGGCCAAGGACCTCCTTCGCCTTGGCAAGGGAGCTAACGACAGTGCTACAGCGATCTTCGACCGCTGCAGTACTTATCATCTAGAGCACTACCGTGCTCTAGAGCGCTGCGGTCAAACTCGATGCCTGCGACATCTGATACAAAAAAAAGGGGGGAAGACATGAAGAAAAGCAGCATAGAAGAAGACAAGAAACATGAAGAAACAAGCACAAACACAACACTTACTCGAAACAGCCTTGGCAGCAGCCATGAGCTTGCCTGCCACCTCTCTCTCACGAGCAGCCGCAATAGTGGCCAGCTGCTCCTCACGGTCCGCGGCCTCCTGCTGCAGACGCTCTTTCGCTTCGGCTGCCTTAGTCAGCTCTAGCTCGAGGCGTTCCTTCGCACCAACGGCGGCCTCGGCCTTCTTCTCCGACTGACCAAGGCTCTTCTTGAGAGCGTCGACCTCACGGAGAGAAGTATTATGCTCCGCTGCATTCAAAACAAGCAAACGTCAGAGAGCAGGACCAGAATAAACGAGAGAAGCACCAAAAGCAAACAGGCACCTTGAAGCTGCCGAAGGTTAGCCTCTAGCACCAGGCGCTCATGCACCAGCCGCTTGGCCTCCTGCACAAAAGGCTACAGAAAAAGAAACAGCAGTAAGAAAAAGGACTTGGGGGCTGCGCCCAACACAAAGGAATAAAAGCAAAATTCGCACACGAAGACACTCGGGGGATCCCCCCGTGGCACGAAGCAGAGGTACTCACATGCTCGGATGGCGACTCTGAAGGCCCGCTGGCGAAATTCTGAGGCGCAACCACCTGCACCTCCTGCACAGGAGGATCCGGAGCGGCGCCCCCGAAGTCGCCACCGTCTGAGGAGGAGGAGACGCAATTTTCGACTCCCCCATCATCTCCCGCGCACCATCGCTGGAGGAATCGTGGGAGGAATGCCTGCATACGAAGCAATCAACACAAGTGCAAAATCAAGAAGGAAAAAGGACAGTAGTACAACAAGAAACTTACGAGCCCAATGAGCTCAGGTCGAAGACAGGAGGAGTCCTTCGGGATCTCTTCTCCTCCTTCTTCTCCTCCTTTTTCTCTTCCTTCTTTTCTTCCTTCTTCCGCTTCGCTGGCGGGTGCGGTGCTACAGCCCGCACAGGAATGGCAGGAATGGGAGAGGAAGAACCTCCATGCCCGTCACTATGACGATCAAGGCATAGAGGGTTTTTGGGAGTTGGAGGAGTCGAGGCATCCGAAGACTCGCTGGAGCTCCGTGATCGTTTGCACGTATGGTCCTCACTCGACTCGTTGGCATCTTCGGCCGGAGATCGCGCCGACGGCAGTTCGGACACGGACTCCACCACTTCATTATCTGGGGCATTCAGATACTTTTAGGGCAATGGCGGCACCATGCCCGGCACCTTGAAGCTCTGCAAAACCAGAAGGGACTTTGTTAGCAAACAAAGGAAACAAATACGCAGTCGACAAAAAAAGCGCTGCGCGCACGAATCTACACCTGCGGAACGGCCAACGTCGAAGAAAACGGAGGAGTCAGCGACTTCCCTGGGATTTTCTCTCCGGCCGTGAACTTCAGCAGCGCGCGAAGGGTCCTGTCAAGATCCCCCTCGGAGATTTTCTCAGCCGAAATCCTCGTCGGATCATGGCGCCCAGAATAAAGAAACATTGGGTGCGCCCTCGCTTGGAGAGGCTGCACCCGACGCTCAAGAAACGTCCGGATGATGTCCACGCCGTTCACTTCCTTCTCCGGAATCAGCTGGAGATCCTCCACCCGACGGTAAAGGGCCTCTATCTCCTCTGTCTCGCCATCCAAAATCTGGTTTTTCCAGGACCTTTTTGGCTCGATTATCTGGGAGGGGTCAAAAGGAACAAGACCAAAATCTTGCCCAGGCACTACGGAGTCGCGGATGTAAAACCATCGCCTCCGCCAGTACTGGACAGATTCGGAGATGGAAAAGGAAAAGAAAAGAAGATTGGGACTAAGAGAGATGATGCAACCCCCAATGGGATACACACCATCTGAACCAGACTGCCTCTTCACGGAATAAAGTTTCCGGAAGAGGCCAAAGTGCGGCTCAATGCCGAGCCAGCACTCGCGAAAAGTGATGAAGCAAGCAATGTGGAGAAGCGAATTGGGAGACAGATGATGAAGTTGGATGCCATAGAGAAAGAGCAGCCCACGGAGGAAGTTGTGGACTGGGAAGGAAAACCCACGCATAACAAAGGCAAGAAACATAACCCGATACCCAGCTAGGGGACGGGGGATTACCTCATTGCCGGGGAGTCTGACGGCCTCCCTATCCTACGGGATCAAACCCCGCTCGCAAAGCTTGCGGAGATCACTCTCCTGCGTCTCTGATCGCCGCCAGCCACCGTCGGTGACATGGGTAGCGGTGGCGCCTTTCTTTCCTCCGGCGGCGCTGGTCCCAACTGCAGATGACGATTTCTTTGGCTTCCCCATCGCACTGCGGCGGCGCCAGCGGTGAAAGCGCAGAAGAGAAGATGGAAATGTGGAAGGAAATCCCAGCGCGCAGCAAGAATCGCTAGAGCACAAGGAGGCAGTGAAAACAAGAACTGATGCGGTGAAAACAAACCGCGGCTTTCCCCAATGATTATAACGACGAAGACGACGCACGGCAGCCGTCCATCCAGAAGACCTAACGCCAACGACAGATCTAACCGTACACGTGTCAGCATCACAACGAACCGTCGTTACCACGCCGTCCACTACACGCGGAAATCGAGGAGATGCCGTAATTATCTCCACGCCGCGCGTGACCGGTCAATTCAAGGTCAGCAAGTGGGACCCACGTTCGTCCAGTCAAGTCATCTCTGGCGTAGCAGACGCTTGAGGTCATTGATCGTCAGCAATGATGTCATCAAAAGCTATACTAGCACCAACTACAATTCTTCAGCTCCACAGCTAAGAGTACTCACTCGAATCTTCGATTCGACTAAATACTCGGGGGATACTCCTATTAGGAGCGCTGGCCGCGCACGCGAAAGACGAATAAATACAAAATATATCTTCGAGTCCTACGTCGAGTCTACGACTCCACTATGGACTCGGGGGCTACTCCCATAGGGAGGATGGATTTAAGCATCCGAATTTTTTTTGTGTCCTACGGACTTAACAACTGAGCAATGTTTGAACTAAAGTCTCCGCTCGAGTCTACGACTCGAACAGACACTCGGGGGCTACTCCCATAGGGAGCGCTGGTCGCGCACCCTATGAAATCTTCGACTGCGATCTTTCGGATCAGCATGCAAAAACTTATCGGCAACTCTGCCCCAACAAAACGCTGAGTGAGAAACGATCTCCTTGGCCACCCGAAACACCTCCGCGGTGACAAACATTCGGATGCTATGTCTGCGACACAAAGATAAGACCTACAGATATCATCTGATGGCCTGGCAACGCACACGACTGCGCTCTGCTAGTAAAAACCCGTGCTAACAGGTGCGATGAAAAATCCCGACGGACGCGTTGGATACATTAATCAAATTCACTGGAATTCCACTTCTGTAAGTCCTCTGCGTCCTGAGTCGAATTACGCCAGCATATGTTCCAGTTTCGAGTTGAGGGACTCGAACCTGAGGAAGATCGTGTTGTTTCGTCCTAAGACAGTTAACTGACCCTGATCCGTCGGGTGAGTCAGGCACACGCATCAACGATCCCTACACACATACTGTTAATACATAGTTGCACCCGAAGGATTGAAGAGTCCTCAGCCGAATCTACGATTCGACTGATCACTCGGGGGCTACTGTCATGGTTGTACCCTACGGGTGCGTGGGGTGGCCCAGGCCCATGAAGCCTTCGGATCCTTGGAGAGCAAGACTAGAGTAGATAGGAAATTCAAAGGGGTAAAACCCTAGAACCTGTAACCGACTAGGACTATGCCTGGGACCTGCCTAAAGTCTATATAAAGGCCAGGAGGGCACGACCTAGATCTCGCGACTCATACTTTCGCATACGCACCTCCACGCCAGATCGAATCTGCGCACCCTTGTAACCTTCGGTTCCGCCGTAATCAAGAGCAGACAAGCAGGAGTAGGGTTTTCCCTCCGGGGTCCTGAACCTGGGTAAATCTCGTGTCCCCTGGATGCTTGTCTGTTAACCGTTCCATGATCTCCAGCATCCCCATCTTCTCCAAAACCCAAGTCCATAACAATGGGCATTGACGAGTCGAAACCTCGTCAATATCATTTGGATCAACAGCAAGGTCCAAAGCAGCAACAACACGTGCAACAATAATTCCCCCATAAATGGGTCCCTTAGCAGCTAAGCGATGAGCAATGAGAGAACCAAGATTGTACCTAGTTTCATTGTTGAGAGCAGTAGCTATGAAGGCCAAATGATAGTTGGAAATATTACTAGTGTTCTCCCTACCAAGAACACTTGTGACAACATAATAAGCAAAGTACCTGATAGCTGGGAGCTGAATATTTCTTATCTTTCCTCGTTGGGCTCTATGGTCATCATCATTCGTTATCCCGCGGTACAGCTCCAACAAATCAGTGGGTTGAGTTGGAATCTTCTTTGCTGACCCAGCTGTACCAAGTCCTAGGGCCTTGTCAACACCCGGATTTTTAATCCCAGATGCCTATTATGCCATACATCGCAATCCCAGGATTACCATTTTTTGCGGGACATAACATATTTGGATACCACAGTACATCATCCATTACAAACCATACATAAGGTCTTACACAAACAAGGATCTCATGATCCAGTTCTTAATACAACTCAAGCAGCGGAAATACGTAATAATAACGGTAGCGTAGGCGAAGCTCCATCTTCGGGGTCACAGGCAATGCTGACGATGGGAGATGATCCTAGATGTCGTAACCTTCCTGGGGTCCATCCTCCTGGTACTCCTCTTGATAGTCTGGCCAGGGGAATAGCCAGGGACAAAGCCATGAGTACTCTTTAAGTACTCGCAAACTAATACTAACACGTGAAGGGGTTTTTTGTAGTAGGACACTAAGCTCTAGGGTTGTTATGCAAAAAGCCAGATTTACCTCTACTAAGTTCAGAAGTAAAGAATGCTAGTTGAAGTTTTATAACACCTAAGTGGGAACTTGTATTTCATATCACAACTCTGTTGTGGTCAAGTCAAAATCTCAATCCAATGCACAAGTCATTTTGAAAACATCTGACGGGGGAACAGTATGGCCACTCCAACTGTCCATAACCGCGGACGCGGCTATTCAAATAGTTTGACACTCTGCAGAGATTGTACACTTTCACCACAACATTCGATACATCCGTCAGGAACAAATCCTGAATTACACACCCTAGTATAAGCACCTCTCCTGTGAGTTTGGCCTCCCAACCATGACCAACTATCATCTTGGGTACTGCACAGGTGGAAAATCTTCACAAGGTAGCCTCAGCTCAGACCTTGGTCGTGAGGGAACTAATACTAAGGCATATAAGTTTCTAGTCGAGCCCTACCCAATTTTTGGGTATTGTGGTTGTACGGTAAAATTGGAATGGTATCGCATCCAGACAACCATCAGTTTTATAAAGGGCTAAGGCTCATGCCTCAACATATTCATCACCAAAAATCATCTGGTGTTCGGAAACACATGTCAAAACATCTCAATAGAATGATCCATCATTCCAAGGTTTTCATAACCATATTTCCACCAAGTATTCCCATCTAAAGTTGATCAAGTTTTATGCTTAGCACTAGCATCTACAAGTGGGGGTAAGTACTAATGAGGGGTGGTAAACTAGTGGAGTTTAACTAAGTTCAATCTCATGCCTTAGGATGACATAAAGATTTTATAGCTTAGGCCAAGTTTTATGCTCTTTATGCAACCTTCAATTATCTTTCTAGAATCTACAAATTCACTTAAGTAAGCTCTAAGTAATAACTTTGATAAAGAAATAAAGTATAAAGCTTGTAAGTAAAACTAGGAATGGGGTTATCAAGTGGGTATGATCACATATGCTTAAGGCATATAGTTGACATGGTAACAAGCAAGTATTTGCTTGCATAGGTCAAATTGATTAGTAAGGCTTGCTAAAGTAGAGTATCTTGCAAGTGTTAGCTTGCACCATCAACTAGTAGTATTAGGCTTGCATCAGTGTCAGTATAAGCTTGCCTTGTGCAGAGCAGTGGTTGAAGTTCTCCTCGTCTTCTGCTTCGTAGTATCCTCCTTCCTCCTCGTATCCTTGGTCGGTACTAGCGTCTATGAATAAATATGAGGTACACAATCACCAAACAACACTTAACTATTTTCAATCATCACACAAAAGGGTCCTATAGATGATCTAGCATCATCACTAACATTACAAGCACTTGACTTAATGATTTTATTTTTAGAAAAGTAATTTCTACTCATTGAAAAACTACTTAAGATTTGATATTCTCCAAACCAAACATGGGATCATGTTGACATATTTCATCACCACACATTTCCGTACATGGGAATGTGATTTAAAGTGGTGTCACAATTTAATAAGATTTAACCTTTTTATTTTAAATAAAATAAGTGACTAGAAATTCCTATGTGGCATTCTTTTATTACTTGAACATTATTTCTGTAAGTAAACCCATATATTTTTATATATTCTGAAAGGTATGATCAAATGTGATTTTTGAGATTTGGAATCAACTCAAAAGCTATTATAGTTTAAATTTGAAAAATGTTTGAATGCAGAAAGGCTTCTGCCTTGTTATTTTTACCAAGGTTGATCTGTAGATTCAAATGATTTGAATCCAACAGGCTTGGATTAAGCATTTCAAAACCTTTCTAACAAAATTGGTTTCATTCAATTTGGTTCACTGAATCGAGCTGGGTTGATTTTTGAAACTGGGTACAGAACTACGTTTGAATGAAAATGGAAAAATCCAAATTCAAACAACTGGGCTGCGCGGGAACTGCTAATGGGCCGGCCTGTTACGCACAGCGCTTACGCGGGATGGTTAAGTTCCTGTCCCCACGCATCAGCGAGACGGGGGGGGGGGGGGGGTGCGAAGCGGTACGGGGCAACGTGGTGCGTTGGATCTAGTTCTAATCCAACGACGCTGGTTCATCGTCCACGTCGGGCAGCGCCGGCGAGACAGAACCCTAACGCGGCAGGTGGGGGTCATCTGGGGCTCACCGGGGCTTAGGCGAGGGTCGGCGAGGCAGGCGAACAACAAAGTCTACGATGGTGAACCTCCTGGTACCGGCAGCTCCTCCTGGGATGGGCGAAATCGACGGCACCCTTCTTCTCCAGAGCCGGCCTGCTCCGGGGCAATTCCGGCGATGCACTGCTCGCCTTGCTCCAGGAACGGGGTGGAACGATCAGTGAGGAGAGGGGAGTGAGATGCTGTGAAGAGTTTGAGCGGGATGGGCAGGCGATAGTGGCGACATGGCTACGAGCTGCTAGAGGCATGGTCGAGGGTGGCGATTGATCGGTGGTCTCCTGGTGATGCTCTATGGATTTAATGCGTGTGTTGGGGCGGTGGCAAACGGTCAGGAACACTCGATGTTCTGCGTGGAAGAGGGGGCGTCTTCGATGGCGAGCGGTGGCTACGGGGTACAAGCGGTGAAATGGGCATGTCTGGCGGTCTTCTGGGATGGTGGGGAGCATGTTGGCGGGCGGCGAGGGCTCGAGGTGGTCTGGTTGAATGGGAACGGCGCGTGCTCTATGGCGCAGGTCGGCATGGTCGACAGTGGCACGGGCGCGGCGTTCCTGGCGGTTCTGGTTGCTGTCTGTGAGGTAGGGCTGGTCGAGAGGGGCCGGTGAGGCATGGGCTACCTCCCAGACAAGGTTGGCACGACTAGTTCTTTCTCTAGCATGCTGTCCACACTGGGGTGACATGGGTGCTCTTGGGCTGTTCACCATTGATGACATTGGCACGCTTATAGTGGGGCTAGTGATTAATTAAGTTTGCTAGATGATCTACTCAGGTTGCTGTGAGCTAGAGAGGGAACAAGTTTGGCCAGAATCACTGCACACTATAGTGTTTATATTTTGTTTGATTTGAAACAGCAAGGTGTTTGATGAAATGGCCGCATGAATTCAAGTTTTGAGTTTTGAAAAGATTTTTGGTGGGTGTGCTAGGAATGTGCTGGTGAGTCTGTAGATGCTTGGGTTTTGAAAGTTGAGCTTGTTTGAGTGGTTTTTGAAAAATTGGGATCTTCCCATATGATATAGATTCAATTTTAAATTGTCATTTAAACTATGCATTTGAATGTTTGTGGATGATCACAAGGTGGGCCTTGATACTTTGTTATGAGTACTATCAAAGGGTGTAAAGATCCAAACAAGTTTCTGTTAAGTTCTGAAAGTTAGAGATAGCCAAAGTAGGCATGGGAGTTAATTTGGCAAAAGTGACCATTCACTTAATTTGTTTGTTTTGATTTATTTGTCTTTGGGAAAAGCTTGGGAAATGTTTAGATGATGTTTATTTCACCTAAGAATCATTTTACAAGCAAAGAAACACACAAACAAGGTAATTCAAAAGAATTCAAATTGGAATGCATACACACATGCATGCTTTCATATTTTTATTTAGAAAAGTTTTTGTTAACCCTAATTTTGATGATTAGAGTTTGATGATTCTAGTTTAATATTTTTGGGATGTTACAAACCTTCCCCACTTAAACAAAATCTCGTCTCGAGATTTGAAAAAGGATGAAAAAGATTACCTAGGATTTGAAGAGATCGGGAAACTCCGTCCTGATGTGATCTTCGCGCTCCCAGGTAGCTTCCTCTTCCGTGTGGTTGCTCCACTGAATTTTGAGAAACTTGATGCTTCGGGTTCTGGTAGTTCGGAAAGCTTCTTCCCAAAAACGGATGGGTACTTCAGGATAGGTCAGGTCATCGTTGATCTCTATGGTCCGGTGATCGATATTCTTGAACACTTCAGTCTTCTCTGGAACTTCGAGACACTTGCGAAGTAATGAGATATGGAACACATTGTGCACCGCTGACATCTCTTCTGGTAGTTCCATTGATACGACACTTCTCCTCGACGGTTCAGAATCTTGAAGGGTCCGATATATCTGGGGGCTAACTTTCCTTTGAGTTGGAAACGCTGCATTCCCTTGAATGGCGACACTTTCAGATATACAAAATCTCCTATGTTGAAGGCGAGGTCTCGACGTCTCTTGTCGGCGTAACTCTTCTGTCTGGACTGGGCGGTCTTGAGGTGCTCACGAATCTTGTGAACCTTATCTTCTGCTTCTCGTAGGATATCGTGTCCAAAAATTTGACTCTCTCCTACTTCCGACCAGTTCAAAGGGGTGCGACACTTTCTTCCGTACATAAATTCAAATGGGGCCATTTGCAAACTAGCTTCATAACTATTGTTGTATGAAAATTCTGCGAACGACAGATAGTCTTCCCACTTAGATCCATATTCTAACACACATGCTCTCAGCATATCTTCGAGTATTTGATTTACTCGCTCCGTTTGTCCGTCGGTCTGAGGGTGATAAGCGGTACTGAAATCTAGTCGGGTTCCTAAACCTTCTTGGACTTTCTTCCATAATCTCGAGGTAAATTGAGTTCCTCGATCCGATACGATGTTCTTGGGGACTCCATGCAAACTAACGATTCTAGCGATGTATAACTCCGCTAGCTTCGAACTCTGATATGTGGTCTTGACGGGTAAGAAATGGGCGACTTTGGACAATCTGTCCACTATGACCCAGATAGAGTCATTTCCCCTACTAGAAGTAGGCAATCCGGTGATAAAGTCCATTCCAACGGAATCCCATTTCCATTCCGGAATCTGTAATGGTTGCAACAATCCAGCGGGTCTTTGATGTCCGGCCTTGACTCGCTGACATATATCACACTTGGCGATATAGCTTCCGATTTCTCTCTTCATCTTATGCCACCAAAATTGCTCTTTAAAATCTTGATACATCTTAGTTCCTCCGGGGTGGATAGAATAAAGAGTATAATGAGCTTCCTTAAGAATAACTTCTTTCAACTTAGAATCTGCTGGTACACAAAGGCGTCCTTTGTACCACAAAACTCCTTCTTCGTCTTCGGTAAATCCGGGTACTTTGCCTGTACCGATACGACGCTTGATTCCGTCAATACTAGCATTTCCTTTCTGCGCCTCTTTGATCTGGCTGATCAAAGTGGGTTGAAGTTTGATGCTAGCCAAAAATCCTTCACTTACTAATTCCATTCAAAAATCTTCCATCTCTTTGTGCAAGCTTGGTTGCTCCTTCAAAATCATGGAGTTCAAGCGACATGACAATCTGCTAAGGGCATCTGCTACCACATTGGCTTTACCGGGGTGATAGTGAATGTCCAGATCGTAATCCTTGATTAGCTCAATCCATCTTCTCTGTATCATATTCATCTCCTTCTGAGTGAATATATACTTCAGGCTCTTGTGATCCGAATAAATCTCACAACGATTTCCCATCAGGTAATGCCTCCATGTCTTCAGGGCAAGAACTACGGCTGCGAGTTCGAGGTCATGGGTTGGGTAATTTTGCTCATGTTGTTTCAATTGTCAAGATATATAAGAGATAACTTTGCCTTCTTGCATTAGCACACATCCAAGACCGATCTTGGATGCATCACAATACACGTCAAAGGGCTTTGTGATATCCGGCATGATTAAGATTGGGGCTGAAATCAATCTCCTCTTGAGTTCTTGAAAACTCGCTTCACATTTGTCGGTCCATTCAAACTTCTTGTCCTTCTTCAGAAATTGGGTCATGGGTCTGGCGATACTCGAGAATCCTTCCACGGACTTGCGGTAATATCCTGCCAATCCGAGAAATGCACGAACTTGGGTTTGAGTGGTTGGGGCTTGCCAATCTTCGACATCTTTCACCTTTGCAGGGTCAACGGCAATTCCTCCGGCTGAGACAATGTGGCCGAGGAATCCTACTTCCTGTAACCAGAATTCACATTTTCTAAACTTGGCATACAATTGATGCTCTCTAAGGGTTCCAAGAATGGTCCTTAGGTGTAGATCATGTTCTTCTTCTGATTTGGAATAAATCAGAATGTCGTCGATGAAAACAACTACAAACTTATCTAGGAAGTCCATAAAAATCTTATTCATGAGATTCATGAAATAAGCGGGGGCATTGGTTAATCCAAAAGACATGACGGTATACTCGTATAATCCATATCTGGTGGTAAAGGCAGTCTTGGGAATATCCTCTGCACGAATCTTGAGTTGATGATAGCCGGTTCTAAGATCAATCTTAGAAAACACTTTGGTACCGGTCAACTGATCAAACAAATCTTCTATCTTGGGCAAGGGATACTTGTTCTTGATGGTGACATCATTCAACTTCCGATAATCCATACACAGACGGTTACCTCCATCCTTCTTGTCCATAAATAAGACATGGGATCTCCATGGTGACACACTTGGTTGAATTAATCCTATTTCCAGCATGGAATCCAATTGCTTCTTCAGTTCTGCTAGTTTCGACGGGTTCATACTATAGGGTCTCTGGGCTATGGGTCCTGTTCTGGGGATTAGTTCAATGATAAACTCGATATCCCAATCTGGGGGCATACCGGGCAAAACATCTGGAAATACATCGGGGTATTCATAGACTATCCGGACTTGTTCAATGGTAGGTTGGTCTATACTCTTGTTACACTTGAGTTGACGAGGTAAGGTTTCAGATATATGCTCTACTGATATTCCGGCGGTACTGGTCATGGTTATGGCTTTCTTGGCACAGTCAATCAATCCTTTATGTTTGAACATCCAATCCATTCCTAGTACTACTTCCAAACCTTTAGTTTCGAGTACTATCAGATTAGCATAAAAGTCTAAGCCATGGATTCGGATAGGGACAGCTTTGCAAATTTGTCTAGCCTTGGTGGTTGATCCGGGGATTTGAACGATCATAACATGCTTCAGTTTGGTTGGTTGGATTTTACTAGTGCATGCAAATTCTTCGGTGAAAAATGAGTGTGATGCACCAGAATCAAACAACACTCGAGCAAGTACTGAATTAACAGAAAACATACCCAGCATGACGTTTGGTGCTTCCTGAGCTTCTTCAGCATGCATGAGAAAAAGACGGCCGTTGCGGTTGAGAGAATTCCCTGGGGCAAACTTCTTCCTGGCTGAACACGACGCTGCTGCTGAGCTGGGGCATTTGCATTGGGGGCTGCGGCATTCTTCTTGTTGGGGCACTCGTTGGAGTAGTGACCCTTATTTCCACAGTCATAACAAGTCACTTGCGACTTGTCCTTTGCTGCAACGGGCACAACATTGCTTCAAGTCCTCGGGGCAGTGTTGGTGTTAGCGGTAGCATTGTTGTTGTTGAACTTGGGTGGGGCACGGTTGAAATTGCTAGAGTTTCCGGTGTTGTTGTGATATCCTCCGGGCCTAGGGTTTCCACGGTTGGGATAGGTCGGACGGTTCATCGGGGGTCTGTTGGTTCTCGGGGCAAATCCTGGAGATGGGTTAGGGCGATACTTTGGGGTCTGATGGATTCCTGGCTGATGCATCATGCGATGCTTGTGGTTCTCATTGGCTTGGTTGATCTTTCCTTCCATCTAGATGGCAGAGTCGACTAGGGCTTCAATATCAGCAAAGGGGATATTTACTAACACAGTCTGCATCTCATCGTGCAGACCATTCAAGAATCTCTCCTTCTTGGCTTCGGTGTCGATCTCATCAGGGGCATACCTAGCTAATGACAAGAATTTATCACGGTATTCCACTATGGTCATCTGTCCTTGCTTCAGTTCTGTGAACTCGTCTCTCATTCTCTTGATCAACCCCGGTGGCACATGGGTTCTGCTGAACTTGACCTTGAATTCCTCCCAGGTCATGATCTGTCCTCCGGTCATCACATGAACGTTGTTCCACCATGCTCTTTCATCTCCGGCTAGATAATAGGTGGCAAACAGAACTTTCTCGTTAGCTTACACTCTGGCGACTTCTAGGTTGTTTTCCATGGTTTGCAGCCAGTCATCGGCATCTAGGGGCTCTTCTGACTTAGTGAAAACAAGTGTGTTGGTGTTCTGGAAATTCTCGAGCTTAGATCCATGGTTGTCCTGATTTCCGTGGCCTTGATTGTTGTGTGCTAGCTGAGCTATCTGCTGAAGGGTGGCTAGGTTGGCTTGACGTACGGCTCTTTCAGCTTCCCGGTCAGAAACCAACATTTGCAGGATCTGCAACATCGGGTCCGGGGATTAACCACTTCCTCCGCGGGGAATCTGAAGATTGAGATAGATCATGAGAAAAGAGGGAAATTTCTAAGGTTCAGGGACTTTGAAAAGTTTTTAAAATTGGACTCAGATTTTCTAGCAACTTGCTTTTCATTCATTCATTCACACGATACAACACACACCACAACAAAGGTAAACAGATGGTTTTAGGAACCATTCTGGAAACTACGATACAGTGGGACCGAATACAACTCACTACGTTTGTGCACTAGCGCAGTTGTGAGTTTTACTAAAAGTGATCTAGGGTGCAAAATTTGATGTAAGCTTCGAAATAATTTTGGAGTAGCGTGAATTTTTATGAAAGAGTCCAAGAGGTAAGAATGAGAATATGTTTTTGTAAATATTTGCTAGCGTGAATTTTTATGAAAGAGTCCAAGAGGTAAGAATGAGAATAAGTTTTTGTAAATATTTGCATTCTTTGGTTTTGGAACTAAGTTTTTGATTCAAACATCTAGTCTAACTACGGTCTCCTATGGTCAGGATGGCTCTGATACCAACTTGTCAACACCCGGATTTTTAATCCCAGATGCCTGTTATGCTATACATCGCAATCCCAGGATTACCATTTTTGTGAGACATAACAGATTTGAATACCACAGTACATCATCCATTACAAACCATACATAAGGTCTTACACAAATAAGGATCTCATGATCCAGTTCTTAATACAACTCAAGCAGTGAAAATACGTAATAATAACGGTAGCGTAGGCGAAGCTCCATCTTCGGGGTCACAGGCAATGCTGACGATGGGAGATGATCCTAGTTGTCGTAACCTTCCTGGGTTCCATCCTCCTGGTACTCCTCTTCATAGTCTGGCCACGGGAATAGCCAGGGACAAAGCCATGAGAACACTTTAAGTACTCGCAAACTAATACTAACAAGTGAAGGGGTTTTTTGTAGTAGGACACTAAGCTCTAGGGTTGTTTTGCAAAAAGCCAGATTTACCTCTACTAAGTTCAGAAGCAAAGAATGCTAGTTGAAGTTTTATAACACCTAAGTGGGAACTTGTATTTCATATCACAACTCTGTTGTGGTCAAGTTAAAATCTCAATCCATTTCACAAGTCATTTTGGAAACATCTGACGGGGGAACAGTATGGCCACTCCAACTGTCCATAACCGCGGACGCGGCTATTCAAATAGTTTGACACTCTGCAGAGATTGTACACTTTCACCACAACATTCGATACATCCGTCAGGAACAAATCCTGAATTCACCATACTCAGTATGCGGATAATCAATCCTAACCTTTCAATTACACGCCCTAGTATAAGCACCTCTCCTGTGAGTTTGGCCTCCCAACCATGACCAACTATCATCTTGGGTACTGCACAGGTGGACAATCTACATAAGGCAGCCTCAGCTCAGACCTTGGCCGTGAGGGAACTAATACTAAGGTATATAAGTTTCCAGTCAAGCCCTACCCAATTTTCGGGTATTGTGGTTGTACGGTAAATTTGGAATGGTATCGCATCCAGACAACCATCAGTTTTATAAAGGGCTAAGGCTCATGCCTCAACATTTTCATCACCAAAAATCATCTGGTGTTCGAAAACACATGTCAAAACATCTCAATAGAATGATCCATCATTCCAAGGTTTTCATAACTATTTTTCCACCAAGTATTCCCATCTAAGGTTGATCATGTTTTATGCTTAGCACTAGCATCTACAAGTGGGGGTAAGTACTAATGAGGGGTGGTAAACTAGTGGAGTTTAACTAAGTTCAATCTCATGCCTTAGGATGACATAAAGGTTTTCTAGCTTAGGCCAAGTTTTATGCTCTTTATGCAACCTTCAATTATCTTTCTAGAATCTACAAATTCACTTAAGTAAGCTCTAACTAATAGCTTTGATAAAGAAATAAAGTATAAAGCTTGTAAGTAAAACTAGGAATGGGGTTAACAAGTGGGTATGATCACATATGCTTAAGGCATATAGTTGGCATGGTATTTGCTTGCATAGGTCAACTTGATTAGTAAGGCTTGCTAAAGTAGAGTATCTTGCAAGTGTTAGCTTGCACCATCAAATAGTAGTATTAGGCTTGCATCAGTGTCAGTATAAGCTTGCCTTGTGCAGAGCAGTGGTTGAAGTTCTCCTCGGCTTCTTCTTTGTAGTATCCTCCTTCCTCCTCGTATCCTTGGTCGGTACTAGCGTCTATGAATAAATACGAGGTACACAATCACCAAAAAACACTTAACTATTTTCAATCATCACACAAAAGGGTCCTATTGATGATCTAGCATCATCACTAACATTACAAGCACTTGACTTAATGATTTTATTTTTAGAAAGGTAATTTCTACTCATTAAAAAACTACTTAAGATTTAATATTCTCCAAACCAAACATGGGATCATGTTGACACATGTCATCGCCACACATTTCAGTACATGGGAATGTGATTTAAAGTGGTGTCACAATTTAATAAGATTTAACCTTTTTATTTTAAATAAAATAAGTGACTAGAAATGCCTATGTGGCATTCTTTTATTACTTGAACATTATTTTTGTAAGTCAATCCATATATTTTTATATATTCTGAAAGGTATGATCAAATGTGATTTTTGAGATTTGGAATCAACTCAAAAGCTATTATAGTTTAAATTTGAAAAATGTTTGAATGCAGAAAAGCTTATGACTTGTTATTTTTACCTAGGTTGATCTATAGATTCAAATGATTTGAATCCAACGGGCTTGGATTAAGCATTTCAAAACCTTTCTAACAAAATTGGTTTCATTCAATTTGGTTCACTGAATCGAGTTGGGTTGATATTTGAAACTGGGTACAGAACTAAGTTTGAATGAAAATGGAAAAATCCAAATTCAAATGACTGGGCTGCGCGGGAACTACTAATGGGCCGGCCTGTTACGCACAGCGCTTACGCAGGCTGGTTAAGTTGCTCTCCCCATGCGTCAGTGAGACGGGGGCGTGCGAAGCGGTACAGGGCAACATGGTGTGTTGGATCTAGTTCTAATCCAACGGCTCTGGTTCATCGTCCACGTCGGGCAGCGCCGGCGAGACAGAACCCTAACGCGGCAGGTGGGGGTAGTCGGGGGCTCACCGGGGCTCAGGCGAGGGTCGGCGAGGCGGGCGAACGATGAAGTCGACGACGGCGAACCTCCTGGTACCGGCAGCTCCTCATGGGGTGGACGAAATCGACGGCGCCCTTCTTCTCCAGAGGCCGCCTGCTCCGGCGCAATTCTGGCAATGCGCTGCTCGCCTTGCTCCGGGAACGGGGTGGAACGATCAGTGAGGAGAGGGGAGTGAGATGGTGTGAAGATTTTGAGCGGGGGAGGCCTCTATTTATAGTCTCGACGACGAGACTGAACGGGATGGGCAGGCGACGGTGGCGATATGGCTACGGGCTGCTAGAGGCATGGTCGAGGGTGGCGATTGATCAGTGGTCTCCTGGCGATGTTCTATGGTTTTAATGCGTGTGTAGGGGCAGTGGCAAACGGTCGGGAACGCTCGATGTTCTGCACGGTAGAGGCGGCGTCTTCGACGGCGAGCTATGGCTACGGGGTACGGGCGGTGAAATGGGCATGTCTGGCGGTCTCCTGGGACGGTGGGGAGCATGTTGGCGGGCGGCGAGGGCTCGAGGTGGTCTGGTTGAATGGGAACGGCGCGTGCTCTGTGGCGCGGGTCGGCATGGTCGACAGCGGCACGGGCGCGGTGTTCCTGGCGGTTCTGGTTGCTGTCTGCGAGGCAGGGCTGGTCGAGAGGGGGCGGTGAGGAATGGGCTACCTCCCATACAAGGTTGGCACAACTAGTTCTTCCTCTAGCCTGCTGTCCACACTGGGGTGACATGGGTGCTCTTGGGCTGTTCACCATTGATGACATTGGCAAGCTTATAGTGGGGCTAGTGATTAATTAAGTTTGCTAGATGATCTACTGAGGTTGTTGTGAGCTAGAGAGGGAACAAGTTTTGGCCAGAATCACTGCACACTATAGTGTTTAGATTTTGTTTGATTTGAAACAGCAAGGTGTTTGATGAAATGGCCGCATGAATTCAAGTTTTGAGTTTTGAAAAGTTTTTTGGTGGGTGTTCTAGGCATGTGCTGGTGAGTCTGTAGATGCTTGGCTTTTGAAAGTTGAGCTTGTTTGAGTGGTTTTTGAAAAAGTGGGATCTTCCCATATGATATAGATTCAACTTTAAACTGTCATTTAAACTATGCATTTGAATGTTTGTGGATGATCACAAGGTGGGCCTTGATACTTTGTTATGAGTACTATCAAGGGGTGCAAAGATCCAAACAAGTTTCTGTTAAGTTATGAAAGTTAGAGATAGCCAAAGTAGGCATGGGAGTTAATTTGGCAAAAGTGACCATTCACTTAATTTATTTGTCTTTGGGAAAAGTTTGGGAAATGTTTAGATGATGTTTATTTCACCTAAGAATCATTTTACAAGCAAATAAACACACAAGCAAGGTAATTCAAAAGAATTCAAATTGGAATGCATACACACATGCATGCTTTCATATTTTTATTTAGAGAAGTTTTTGTTAACCCTAATTTTGATGATTAGAGTTTGATGATTCTAGTTTAATATTTTTGGGATGTTACAAGCCTCACAAAATTTCTTTGATGTCATGGTGTAAGTCCTGCCATAAATTTTGAAAGACACATTTGGCTTGAACAAGCTGTTAGAAAAAGAGAAGCTCTCCACAAATGTTTTAGTGAGTGTTGCATATTGCACGCTCTTACCCTACATATAACTTGTTAGTACAACCCTCCAAACCAAGGTTAGAAAATCCTCAAGAATCCCAGCAGCCCACAAAAAGGTTGGGCAAGGACAGGTGGAAGGGTGCGCATCCCCCTCATCTCCCTCATCGCCAAATCATGGTGTAATGAGATCCTCATTGTATGAGGGCCTAGCTCGGGAGGATGATCTTGAAGGCTTTGCCCTCCTAGGTGCATCACTCTCAAATATTTCACCAAAGGTGTGGTTGTCCATGACCTATTTTTTCTGAAATTTTTAGACAAACATCAAACCAAGTGATTTCCAAGTTGATAAATGATGAGAAACTACTATAGGAACTTTCTAGAGGGCTACACATGCATCAAAATGGAATCTCTAAGCATAGAACAAGCATGAAAGCTCACACAACCTGTCACCTATAGAAGCAAAATACTCAAGATACAATCTACCAATCACAAATCTAATTAGACAAGTAGAGGAGGCACATACCAAGGAGCAATTCCTCCAAAAAATCAGCAGTAAAGATGGGCTGAGCAAGGAGATCGAAATTTGCGAGCAAGAACAGCAGGAACTCGAGCTTGAGAAAGTTTTCCGGTGTTTTTTGGGAGAGAGAAAGAAGATGGCTGGGAGGAGGCATCTTGGAGGGCCATAGGTGGGCCACACCCCTGCCAGGCGCCACCTAGGGCAGGCCGCACCACCCAGGAGTGTGCGAGCCAGGGGTGCCCCCCTGGGTCACTCCAGGTGTCCCTCTACCCCTTTTTTCGAGGAAAAAATTATTTTGAATTTTCTGGGATTTTTCAGGAAACTTTATATTTGGCCAATTTTCAGGGTATGAAAATTGATTTTCTCGCAGAAAAGATTTTTTTTAGAAGAAGCAAAAGCAAACCAAAACCAAACTATAGAATCTCTAAGACACTCTAAGAAGCAAACAACTAGCAAAACCAAAGCTAACAAGAGAAAAGGCAAAGACTAGGAAGGAGAAAAGTAAAAGAAAGCAAGAATAACCACAGTGAAAGCATTGTTTTGTTCATTAAAATCCTTTTGTTTACAAGGTTGATCAAGTCTTGTTGCCAAAACAATCTTATATGAAACAAAACTTTGCATTACACAAGATGATTATGTTACCTCAAACTTGATAGCAATGGTCCCAATCATAATAGTTCCAAAATTTTCTTGTGGAATGGGACAATATATTTCTCCAACCTTGATGCTCTCAATATTTTCAATGGAATTCAGGCAATAGCTTTTAGCAACCTTCTTGGGGAATAGACAGTATGCTCTTTGTCATTAATATTGAATGTTACTTTTCCTTGATTGCAATTTATGACAGCACCTGTAGTATTAAGAAAAGGTCTCCCAAGAATAATAGACATATTATCATCTTCAGGCATTTCAAGCACAACAAAATCAGTGAAAACCAAGCAATTATGAGCCACTGGAACAGGAACATCCTCACATATACCAACAGGAATAGTAGTTGACTTATCCGCCATTTTAAAAGATATATCAGTTGGTATCAACTTTTCTAACTGAAGTCTCTTGTAGAGAGAAAAAGGCATAACACTAACTCCAGCTCCCAAATCACATAAAGCAGTTCTAACATAATTATTCTTAATAGAGCAAGGAATAGTTGGTATACCTGGATCACCAAGTTTCTTTGGAACCTTACCATTGAAGGAATAATTAGCAAGCATAGTAGAAATCTCCTCATTAGGAATCTTCCTTTTATTAGAGACAATATCCTTCATATACTTTGAATAAGGAGGCAACTTAATAGCATCAGTCAAAGGAATTTGCAAAAATAAAGGTTTCATCTAGTCACAAAACTTGTTGTAGTGTTCTTCCTCCTTTGACTTGTGTTTCTTACCTGGAAAAGGCATAGGTTTCTGCACCCAAGGTTCTCTCTCTTTACCATGTTTATTAGCAATAAAATCTTCCTTAGTGTACCTGTTGTTCTTACTGTGCTTCTCAGGTTCTTCCTCAACTTCCTCCTTATCAGGAGCACCATTTTTATCATTACCACTCTCATTTTTAGTATCAGAGACAGATTACTATTAGGATCTACAATAGGTTCAAGTGGCTCCTCAACTATTTTATGTTTCCTTTTCTTTCTCTTACTAGGACTACTACTACTTTCACCTTGTTGGGAATCCTGCTCAATTCTTTTAGGGTGTCCTTCAGGATATAAAGGATCTTTAGTAGCTATACCACTCCTAGTTCTAATTCCATAAGCATGTTTATCTCCTGAGGCATTAACTAGCATATCCTTTTGTCCCTTAGCAAGTTGATCAAGTTGGGTTTGAACCATTTGAAAGTGTTTACAAAGCATTTTAATATCATTAGAAGTTCTTTCCACAATATCTTTCAACTCATTAATAGCTCTAGAGTTTTCCAATAAATAATTCTGAACTTGTTTATTAAAATTACCTTGTTTAACAATAAAAGTGTCAAGTTCCTCTAAGCATTGATCGGGAGGATTACCATAGGGAATATCACCTTCATCAAAGTGGAGAGAGTGTACCTCAATAGTAGATGAGTGGGGAATTGGCTTGCAGAATTCTTCTATAGGAGGTAGATTCTTCACATCTTCAACTCTAATACCTTTATCCTTTAGACATTTCTTAGCTTACTTCATCACTTCATCATTTAATGCGATTACTCCCCTCTTCTTTGGTGTTGGTGTTGGAACTAGTTCAGGCACAACTGGTTCAGGAGTAATAGGCTCAGGTGTATTTAGCTCAGTTGAAGTTCAATCATCATAATTCTTGCTTATCTTAGCCATTAATTCTTTAGCATCTATAGGAGTTCTTTTCCTGAAAACACAATCAGCAAAACTATCTAGGTATGTCCTAGAATCATCAGTTAGTCCATTATAATAAATATCAAGAAGCTCAGTTTTAGGTAATGGACATCCACGATGTGCATGAATCAAGGCACATAACCTTGTCCATGACTCAGGCAATTTATCTTCTTCTCCATATTTAAAATCAAAAAGTCACTGCAAAGCAGCATGTCTAGCACTGGGAGGAAAATACTTCTGGAAGAAAGAAGCAATCAAGCAATCAGGGCTATCAATGGAACCAATGAAAGGAATATGCCCGAGAGGCAATAATAAAATGGTTATTATCGTATTCCTTGTTTATGATAAATGTTTATTTTGCATGCTATAATTGTATTAATATGGAAACGTTAATACATGTGTGTTTAATAAACAAACAGAAAGTTCCTAGTGATGCCTCTCTCATAAAACTAGCTCGTTGATTAATAAGATGATCAAGGTTTCCTGGTCATGGACATTGGATGTTGTTAATAACGTGGTCACAACATTAGTGTAATGATGTGATGAACATTCATCCAAAGTATAGCATTACAATCAAAGTCATTGAGTTTATATTGCTATAACAACTTACGAAGTGATCCTAATCCTTAGACCATGAGATCATGTCAATCACTAACACCGGAAGAGTTTCTTGATAACATCAAACGTCACACCGTAACAGCGTGATTATAAAGATGGGTTCAGAACTACTAAAGTGTTATGTTGAGGCCCATGGATCGACAGTGGAATTTGTTCATCTCGATGACGGATATATATGCTCTGGGCCCTCTCGGTGATATCACATTGATTAGCTTGCAAGAAAGTGATTTGATCACTAGAATGTTATATCACGGAAACGAGAAAAGAGTGCATGTCAGTAACGAGATAAAACTAGGTATGGATATACCAATGATCGAATCTCGGACATGTAATATATCGCGAAACAAAGGGATTAAGATACTAGCGTAAAAGGTTCCGACGATCACAAGAAAGTCATCGTTGAATGTGTGGGAGTCAGTATGGGTCTCCAGATCCCGCTTTTGATTATTGATCCGAGAGGGGTCTCGATCGTGTCCGCATTATTCGCGAACCATAGGGTGACACACTTAAGAGACTCCTACATCCATTTGGAGCAAAAGTTTCATGCCGGGAAGAATAACAAGCGCAGAAATTTATTTTACTAGATACCGAAACGGGTTTTCAGGTGAAATTGCAGAAAGTGTTTCTGCATGTGAAATAAATACTAGCAAGGGGTTATATGTGAATGTTTGTCATTAAAGTAATTGACAAAATTCTGAATAAATAAAAGGATTTTTATTTAATGAGAGTTTGCATTAAATTTGGTGGAAATTTAATGGGAATTTGAGTGGGTTTTTGAGTGGAGGAAATTGAAAGGCATTTGAGTGAGTGGAGTGTCCACCCACATGAATGAGGAAGAGGGGGGGCAGCCCTATGGCTGGGCGCCATGCCCCTTGGGTGCCCCCTCTCCCTTATAAAAGGCCCCCCTCTCATCCTCTCAAAGCACACCTCCTCGTGAAGGATCTCTCCCCCCTCTAGTATGTATCCCCCATGGTCTCGGACTAGCGAGATACATGTTCCCAGTAGATTTTCGGCAAGAAAGAGTTGTGCTTCCGCTGCATCACTGGAGCAAGGAGGCGGAGGTTGCTCGGTGCCACGAACGTGTGTGCGAGCACGGATGCGCCGCCGTTTTGTGGTGCTAGGACTTTCTCTTGATCTTGAGATCGGCAAGAGATCGTCTGCATCAACCACGAGTTTTGACTCGTTAAGATTTGTCGGTCTTCAAGAGTATGTTCTCTACGGATGTATATCCGTCCTTTGCTTGTATCTAGTAGATAGATCTTGGTACATAGTTGTTTCCATTGTAGGAATTTTTTTGTTTTCTATGCTGCAAACCCTACAGTGGTATCAGAGCCGGATCTATGCGTAGATGCTTTGCACGGTTAGTACACATATGAGTATGTGGGTGATGATGATCATTTTATTGCTTCTTAGTTGTACTTTGGATATTGGTGGCATAGTGGGATGAAGCGGCCCGGACAAACTTTACATGTCCTCGCACATGAGACCTGTTCCACGCTTAACATGCAACTAGTTTTGCATAAGTGGCTAGCGGGTGTCTGTCTCTCCTACTATAGTCAATATCTAATTTGCAACGAGTTGTCAACAATTTGGTTATCCTCGTTGTGGTTCATCTTCGTAGGTAAGAACGGTTCTATCTTCGAAAGCCCTAAGC
The DNA here is from genome assembly GCA_916181665.1 of Avena sativa. Taxonomy (NCBI): domain Eukaryota; kingdom Viridiplantae; phylum Streptophyta; class Magnoliopsida; order Poales; family Poaceae; genus Avena; species Avena sativa. Next base: position 413,497,882 of record OV702294.1, on the reverse strand, counting down.
CACGTAAAACTTGCAATGGATAAATTAGAGGCGTCTAGTTTAGATTGTTGCTGGGCTAGTGTTATGATATGGTGATGGTGTAAGTAGAAGTATAAGTCGATACTCTTACAACATACATAACATGTAGGTTCCATAGACCTTGGCCTTACACATAGAGGTATGATAGAGATCATACCACGGTGCACATGATGGAGATCATATGCGGGAACCATATCATTTCACTTATAAACATGTGATGTTTGATTACATATTATATTGCTTGTTTGGCGTTTTATTAGCATAATAAGATGATCCCTCATTTAGATATCAAGATAAAAATGTGTTCTTCCTTAAGTATGCACCGACAATGTTTCCTCGCTTCAAGACATCACGTGATGATCGGGTGTACTTGAAGCCATGAGCATATCTCAGGTGTAAGACAGTTACACACGCGAATACTAAGGTTCTTACTTGGTGAGCCTAGCATGTACAGACATGGCCTCGGAACACGGACCGAATGGTTAAGCATGAGTCATATTTTTTGATATGATGAGCATATGGATGCTCGCCTTTGAAGCTACACCAACTCACGTGATGAACGGACTTGGTGTAGTGGATTTGGTTCATGTAGTCACCAAAAAGGCATGAGGGATGTCGTTTTTGAGTGGGAGTTCATTTCTAATTTGTATTAGTAGAACTCAATTTATCATAAATTAAATCAAAGTGAATTTGCATAATTTGTTGTAGTCATTGGCATTCGTTCACTACCTTATACTTAGTTGTAATTGAGATAATAGAACTATAGAATTCTAGATATATACTTTACAAACTGGTATCATATTGTGTTGACTGTCAATCTAAAGTTTAAAATCCTATTGCAAACTTTCAGCAAACTTTGTTTACTCTGTGAAATTTAATAATTGGTATTAAATCGAGAGTAACAATTCCAGTGTTACTATCTTAAGTATCATGTTTTCCTCCATGATTCTTGATTGTTTTAATATCAAGTTTATCTAGGAGCTGAAAGAATTGTTTCAGAAACCATCATGTGTGACAGATATAACGATATCTGAAACAATGTTTTGGTTGCAATATGATAGAGTATAATATATGTTCTCATATTGGATGAGAATTTACAAAGGTTGGAGATGCTAGACATCCTAATCATCCAAAAGGGTTTTGGAAAGTAACGTTATACTCACGATTCATATTTATAAGCTACATTAGCTTGATCATGAAAGTCGTCATGATAAGGATGAATAGAAGATGTATGTAAAGTGTTTACTACACTAAAATATTACTAAAGAATGGATTCTGAAAGAATGCCAATCATTTTGATGATGGTGATCTACTTCAAAGTGCAAGTCCAAAGGTATTATTTGAATATACATGCTTTGGACTATGTGTCATATATATGGCGCCACTTTTGATGTTGATAGATTCTTTTAAAAGGAAAAGGAAATGCTGAAAGAGAATCTATAAAATATATTTGGCAGAAAAGAAAAGATTGGAAATATCTAATTTAGGTATATGGATGATATACATGTTATGGTTGTAATCTTTGCTTGTTCAATAATGTGGTTCTTGGGTATTGGATACCGAATTGGTTGGTATGAAATTTCATATAGAATGACGCAATTCATAAACCACAATGGCCTAAGTAACTAGCAAGATAATATGTGATGATGTTCATCCAAAACAAACAAACCGTTGTTTGTATTTCTCGTTTACATCAAAGCTTGACTTCAAGATTTGTTTTAATAATTTTTATTTAAATCAGGTATTATGAGAACAAAGGTTGTTCAAATAATTACCGTATTCCATATAATATGGATGATTTACAAATCTAGTTGGAGAAATCCCATCCATAAAACCTAATGCTAAAATGTCGCAAGACAAATGATTGGAAGATCACTTACAAAGTGACATCGCCGTTTAAATTATATTGGAAAGAAAACATGAATAAACTCCATTTTCATGGGTTTTTTGGAGTCTTTGATTTGATCAAATGACGGTTGTGAGACTTTCCTCGGGATAATTAAAAATTCATTCAAAGGCCAAAGAAGAACGAACGACTAAATTATTTGAATTTATACATATCGATGTATGTAGTCCATTATGTATAATCGTAAGCGATGGATTTAAACTTCATATGCTTTCTCCGGAAATTTGAGTGAATGTTCACTTAATGAGAAAGAAGTATGAAATATTTGAAAAACATTTCAAAGACTTTCAAGATGAAGTGGAAAATCATTGTAACAAGAAAATAAATGATTTATGATTTGATCATAAAGGGATTTATTTGAGTTACAAGTGTAACAAGAAAAATAAATGAATTATGATTATCATAAAGGGATTTATCTTTGTTGCAAGTTCAGCAAAACACCTAGATTTACATCTCCCGAAACACCATAGGAGTATGGAGTGTTTGAGATTTGTAATGAAACCTTGTTTCACATGGTTGGATCAAAGTGTTAATTATAAAACTGCCATTATGTTTTAAAAGATTAAAGCTTTAGAGACTACAACTTTTACACCGAAAAGAGCTCCATCTTGATCCGTTGAAATGACACCATATGAGTTATGTTGTGGGGTAAAACCCAAGTTGTCATTTCTTAAATTTTGGTATGCTAAACATAAGTAAGATGTTTACAACCGAAGTCGGATGAGCATGTCTTTGTAGCTTATTTCGAATAACAATTGGTTATTCCTCCATAACACCGAGGACAAATGTCACATCCCAAGATTTTTGGAAATTGGGACTAGAATTTTTTTTGCACTTGCATGACATTCACGAGCATTGCATTGCATATTTGCATCAAGAAAAATCCCTAAATATAAATAAAGTACTAAAACCCAAAATAGTATATGCCACTTTGTTCCTAAAGGGAAGTAAATTGTCTTTAACAAAACCCATTGTTGCTAAGGCATCGATTATTGATAATTATAGCTTAAAAAGATCCAATTAATATTACAAAATTTTAGAAACAAAATTGAGCTCATTTGGAGCTATTATGAAAAAGTTATGGAATAAATACAAACAAATAAAGATATAAATAAAATGAAATATACAAGGATTTATAAATCCACTATTTGCAAACTAGTAAAAAGATTATAAATATGATCCTACAATGATCTATTCGATTTTATAAAAATTTAGAAACAAGAATCATATCATTTGGAGTTCGTATGCAAAAGATATGAGGGAAACAAGTAAAGAGAAAAAGAAAAAGGAAAAAAATCTAAGCGGGCCGGCCCAGCTAGCCAGCCGACCGGACCCAACGAGCCACGCACGTACAGATCGATCCCATGTCTGCTTTAAAAAGCGTGCAAAACAGTTTTTGTCAAACCTATCTCTATTCAAACTCCTATATCTTTTTATCTACAACTTCGAATCGACTTCCGTTTGTTTCTACTTGTTGCCTACTCCAAGACCTATCTCTACACTATCCAAAATCTCCATATAAACTCGTGGAGCCACAGCTGTACGAGTTTCCCTTTCAAAATCTCGAATTTTATATCGCTTTTTAACCCATCTAGACTTTGTTGTTTGCCTTCGGCCAAAAAACGAAAGTTGTAGATCTCGTCGAAATCTTTCAATCCCGACAAACCTCACATCTTTTCATCCACCACAGCCAGAGAATTTCGCACCACAATATTTTAGATATGACGGTGTAAATCCAAGATGTACTCACGCTTGTTTCTTCAAATCCAAATTCCTTTGATGAGAAGGTAGGACTAATGATTCCCCACAACTTTCATGTTGTAAGTTTTTCTCTCGAACACAGATCTATTTCTTGTCTATTCTGAGTCAAAATCGGGTCAATCTCCTCTTCTAACCACTAGATCTCATCCCAACGGCCAGGATTAGATCGATTTCGCGACGGGTTACGAGCCAACCGGATCTCGCCACGTGTCAATGCCAGGTCAGCCCCGCGTCCCAGTCAGCATAGAATATTTCCAGGGAATATTCCCTGTAGATTTGAAAATTGAATTTAATTTACAGATAATTGTGTAAACTTGTAAAAATCATATAAAAAGATCCGTAGATCCAAAAATAGCAAATAATATATCAATGGATTCAGAAAAATGTATAGAATATTAATATGACATTAGATTCAACCTTTACAGTATGCGTTTACAGCAGTAACTTAATTAGTTTTAATGGTATTTTAGGTTAATAAATTCATAGGAAATTATCTGTAACTCGGAAAAATATGAACAATATATCAAATTGAAGCTACTATAATGTAGATTAATAATAGCTGGTTGTACCCAGCCTTTGCGGATTATTTACCCCGTAGTGATTTAATTAGTTTTAATGGCTTTAGAAATCATTAAATACATAGTAAATTATTTGCATATCACAATAATATAATTGATATACCGATCGAAAGCTGATTCCATGTAGATCATCAATATGCAAATGGTTCAGGAAAATACCGTAAGGTTTCGCAGCAATTAAATAAATAGATTAATGGATTATTTAGAGTATTAAAATCATAGTAATTCGAATACTGCTAAGAAAATTACAAATAATATGTCCCTAGAATAACAATTCCGTGGAGATTACAGATATAATTTTATTTTGATTTTTAGGCAACAGAAACTATATAAATCATTTAAAACCCATTAAACACTAATTAAATCATACAAAAAGATCCATAACTCCGATTAGGGTGAATCCAACACCTACTGGTTCGTATTAACGTCCTATATCCAATAAACCGAAGAAACAAATTTAATTCAACAGTTAGAACAGGTGTTACAACAGAACTATTAAAAACCCTATATTGGCAAGTAATTATTAATAACAAGTACTCCATTGCATTAATTGGCCTCTTGCATGCATCGTATACTTTAGTGTTGTTTAGAGAAGTAAAGTAACAACCATTGTGACTTATTAAATTGTCATGCAAGCATTTGTTGCATTTGTTTGATCTCTATGTGCTATTGTTAATGTTGTATGCAATTGTTTGATCGATAAATAACTTTCTATTTTAAAGGGTGATATCATTAAAGATCACAATCATAAAGACAATATGTTTAGCCATTAATCTTTATTCACATCAACAAAAGAATATAAGTATATTAAGTACCCTAAACCCTAGGGTAAGCATTTACAATTCAAACCCTAACTCCTATGTTAGTTATAATGAAATATATACCTTGGTATTCCCTAGATTCATGGGAATACTATTAACCATATTAATTTCCTAGAACTTTATGTATCATATAAAAATGAAAGATCACCATATAAAAATTCCTTTAATAATATAAGTTAATGAAAATCAAATCTCTTGAGTTAATAGTAATGCATTCTTTAATAAGTTTATGGATATTAGATAAACTAAAATTCATATCAAAAGCCCTTGCAAATACTAAAAGCAAAAGTATTCATAAAGAAAATAATGAAATAATCACATTATACAATAAAAGTTCACAAATGATATTGAATACATTTTAGGATTGCTGCAATTATCTAGAAGATAAATTTCTATGGGAAATATTCAAACAAATGAGTAATATATAAATCTAAAAGTAAATACAAAACAGAATATAGAAAAAAGAGAGAACAAGGAAAAAACAGAAGGAGAGCCATTTCCCTCTCTCTTACTCGTCGCCCGCGAACAACCCAACAATAACCCACTTCGGCCCAGCACCAGCCCACTAGTAGCCCGTACGGCTTCGGTCTTCTGTTTATCATCTTCTTCCTCCCCGGCAGAAGCAGCTGCTTGGCGTCACAACCGTCGTCGATCTTCGACGCGCTACGATGCGTGCCACCGCTGGTGAGGATGAGGATAAGAACGCCCACGCCTTCCTCTATCCACTCGTACCTGTATCACTGTCTCCCGTGCTCTCTTTCAAAATTCCCCAATCTTGCCGAAAACCTAACCCGTCGGAGTTGCTCCTCGTCGTTGTTTGAAACCACCCCAAGGCCAACTGGAGGTTCCACAAGCTCCACGCGTGGATACGGGATTCACCGATTGATCTTCAACTTGTGAGGATCAATCTCGAGTGACGTCAGCGTGACATCATGATGATGTCATATTACCTTTTATTAAATTGTTTTATTGTTCTAGAAATGACATGACAGAGGACCCACTAGTCAGTGATTGGGGTAGGATCAGCTCTGGTGAGAAAAACCCCTCACCTCATGGTGACATCAGCATTACCTCATAAACACATTTAATTGTTAAATTAAAAATTCACAAAATGGTTAAACCTTATAAAATCAATAACTTTTATTTTATAATTCAGAAATATATGTTTAATATATGAATTTTTTTAGAAAAATAACATCTATAACATTAAACTATTATAAAACATTATTATGTTAACAATTTAAATAATTATTATTTAGTAAAGATTTTATAAGTATTAATACTTTGAAAATTCATATTTTTATATTGGTAAATGTTAAAAATATAAATAAAATACCAAAAACCCTAAAAATAATAATTAAAATTTAAAACTATAATCATGCATTGTTATTTCACTTAATTAAACATTTATTATTTATTAAGTATTTATAAAGTAATAAATCTTATAAAAATCATATCTTATTATTTATAAATCACAAAAATAAATGTAATATACCAAAATGACCATAAAAGTAATACCTACATGTTAAAAATATAATATTCCACTTTTGAGGTAAATAAAAATTTAAAAAACTTAATAACTTGAATTTAAACCTATTTCCTTAGTTGGTAATTCATATAAGGGTAAATAAAAATTGCTAATATTTCTAAAATTAGCCAATTGAGTCTAATAAATAGTATTAGTATTAAATATTGATAATATGAAATCAAAATGGTTCAACACATTTTAAATACAAACTTATTGAATTGATTCAACCATAAGTGTAGATTATTATCCAAAAATATCCTTATCAAATATAAAATCTTCAAGAATAATTTGTGACTAGATAAAACCATTTCCCTTACTTCAACCACAAGGTTATAAACATACCAAAAAACTATAGTGACTTCACAAGTAGTCACTAATATTGTTTACTTATCCACAAACCATAACCACACCTTTATAAGGAGATAAATGATTCCATTCTAGTATAAAAATAAGAAATCACTACTCAAATAGAAGTATCACCACTCTTAATTAGATTTAAAGAAACATTATGAGGAGAAAAAAGTACAAATAGCATAAACAATATACCTGAACTCTATCTATGTTCTTAAAGTTAACTTTAAGTCTACAAGCCTTTAAATATAATGCTAAAACCTTGTTATGTGTTTTATAGTTAACTTTGGTCTGTTATAATTAAGTCGTAAAGCATCTTAAGAACAAACTAACCGAGTAAACACCAAAAGACATCGACCATATTCTATTAACCATCCAGGTTATTTAAACCTTAGAAAAGAAATCTTTTCTTCAAATGTTATTCCTTTTGCCACTTCAAACCACAAATGATAATTAGTAATAATCACATTACCTTATACTTTACTTGTATACTTAGGATTGTTAACACTTAAGTTCTTTATAAATATCATAACTTGTAAAGTAAAGATGAAAGATAGAAGATTCTTATATAAGCAGTCTTTGAGTAGCATTCCACATGTGAGTATCTTATTGTTGTATGATGTTATAAATACATGTTGCTTCACACACACTCACAAGCCTTAATAAGAAGCACAAACGTGAAACTTATCTAAAAGTATAACACATTCTACAGGAACCATTTCCAGCATCCAAACCCTAAAACAACGTTATCCCCGGGAATTCGAGCTTACCAAATTGCATTACATTACTTATGCATAATAGCATCTTGCTTCTTTAAACATTAGTCCTTACCGGACCAATGATGTTGTTTTCAGATATTGGATCTTATATTGTCTCGAAGACCATGAGTGCATAATCTTGCAATCACAAATGGCAAGTTCACACTTGCTCATGTCCTTTGATTATCTTCTGTAAAGTATTTTGCAAATCCAGTGTTGTCATCACCTGCATTTCAAAATGGTCAGAAAACATTATTTTCATAATAATATGATTATAGGTTATTTACCATGAGGTAATAACCTACTATGAAAGTTCCGGTGGTAAAGGAACATATTATTTAGGACTTAATAACCAATGTCGCCAGTGATCCTTGCGCCGCATATTACGCGTTAACCATGAGATTTGGAATGGGACGGAGAAGTCAGCTGGATCTTCCTCCTTTCACATGAACAAGATGTCCATTTCGTGACGCTGATGTAAATGAGAGACTCGGCATGGGTGGGACCCCTTAGTTCCCCGCGATATTGGTGTCTAGACTATCCCTGAGTAAGACCATCATAGGTATGTCCTCATAATTGATGGGGGCGACCAGGTTCCGTATTCTTAGTGGAGTCCACAAGGAGTCAACCATATTTAACTGCCTGCAGTTTAATAGAGGTCGTTCTGCTTGTGGGGTCATGTTCTATGTGGGGTCGCGAGAAAGGGCAGTGATTGGCTTGGATCATCTTCTGGGCCCCACACCATAGGAAGTGTGGACGGGAAAGATTGCCCAGTTGTGCAACAAGGATTTGATCTCTCATGGGTAAAGTGACGCACCTCTACAGAGTGTAAGAACTGTAACTTGTTACTCCCTGTTCCGGGAAGGAGCTATGAAGGCGGCGGGAAAGGAACTCCATGAAAGTTCTGGTAAACCCGTGAAGGCTAACAGACATAGCTTTTCAGAATAAAAGCAACCTTTGAATAAATATTTACGAAAACCTGCATTGCCTACAACCTATGGTTTATGGCTGTAGATATAGTGTATCAAACACTCCTTTTTTAGTGAACTTGCTGAGTACGCTTGTACTCAACATATCTTCTTAACCCTTGCTAGATTCTGAAGCCAATACAGACGACGTCTACATCAACTTATGCTCCAGGAATCATCATCAAAAGCTAAAGCTCTTCAATGAAGTTAAGAAAGTCAACATATACATCTACTCAAGTGAAGACAAAGTTGCTGATTATATAGGTATATAATATATCTAGCCATAGAACCTACTTCTGTAGAGTATTGCAATAGCCGCAATACAAGCCTTCATAGTTCAGATACTATACTATTAGTATATTAGTTATGAGTTGGTTATTTCTGATTCTTCTTTGTAAGATTTTTAATTCTCTCTCTTTAACCTAGAGTGTTCTCTGGATTTTATGTATAGAGTCGAGTTGTAACCTATAGTCATATCTTGGACCTGCTGTGTTTTTGCTGTACCACTTTGAGGAATGTAATACTAGTGAACGGTGTTTCATTGGTGTTATGTCAACGACTATAGTGTACTACATCATGCAGTGGTATGTTGAGTCACCTCAGGGCCACCCAGAGCTCCCCTCCATCTCGTATTCTGGCTTCGTGGATCTTCTGTTGAAATAGGATTTTTGGCATATTTTCCGGGATTTTTCCTGATAGTTGATTTTCTAAAAAAAACTAGACACCAAGGTAATTTTGCTAAAAACAGCGTCAGTCCGTGTTAGTTGTATCCAAATCACACAAGTTCAGAGGAGAAACAATAGCAAAAGTGTTCAGGAAAGTAGATAAGTTTTGGACGTATCAACTCCCCCAAGCTTAGCTTATTGCTTGTCCTCAAGCAATTCAGCTGAAAACCGAGTCTAATAAAAGAACTTTCATGAACACATTTGCTTCATATGATGTATATATTCTCAGCATTGGAGTAGATACTTAGACAATTCATAATAAGGAGTATGCAACTAAGTCTACTCAATAATCATTGCAAGCTATGAAGATAAACCAACTCAATAATAATAAGTAGCATGAAACATAAACATAAGCAACATTGCAATGCTCATAAGGTATGATAGAGTGGTATCTCGCTTGCCTTTGTTTGTAGAGCACAATATAAATGCCAGGGCACCTCTGAAGTTCAAGTGAAGACTAGAAGTAAAGATATCAGAGATGCAAACATCAAAGTCATGACATAATTAACGAAGTTTTGAGACAAACACAAGAATGACAACTACGCTCTCAAAAAGGTGCTCATAGAATAAGTGGTGACTCAAGAAGGAGGTGAAAAGATTTTGAAAAGTTTGAAAGGCTTCCAAATGCTCAAAGTAAGGTACTCACTAGCTTTGAGCTCTCAATGCCGCTGTCATAAGCATCTTTATATGGTTAATGGTGAAAGTGAGGTCCAATATGAGTTATATGCTTGACAGACCATAAACTGGAAATCCCATGTCCCTTGAGTACGAGGGCCGCTCCTCGTGCTACTCAACTTTAGTCAAATTTCTTGTCATCCTAAATACATGCATATCATAGAGAACCGCCAACGGGGTACCCCTTGCACATGATACAGGAGCTATCCTATAATCAAAATGACAAGGCAAGCAGACAATGAGCATCTCAGCAATCTTTTTATTTACTATGTGCATAGCTTTTTATTGATGATGCTTCACAGAATGCTCATTATGGTGATGCTACAAGTTTCCACCATGATTAGGCATGGCTTAGGCTAGCGGCCCAGGCGTTTCTCTAACACATATATATATATATATATCCATGAACTCAAAATCTCCCCTTTTATTTCACACTGACGACATCCGCAAAAAATCATGGTATCAACTGGATATGTATCCGTAATTGTTGAAAGCGTTCCCCGTGAAAGCATGGTTCCGCTAACTCCTAGCCTATAATTTGCAAGCATATAACTTTCATGGACATGTCACATTGGTTCAGGATTATTAAGGGCAAGAAATAAAGTGTGCCATCAAGTTCGTGAGAGCTTTACTAACAAACTTTCTCAAAACAGACAAACAATATATTTGGAAGAAAACAAGGCATATTGAATATGCACTAAAATAGCAAATGATGCTAATAGGTAGGTATGGTGTAGACTTTTGGCAATATTGGTTTGGGGGAGTTGGATGCACAAGTAGAGCTCATACTCAGTGCAAGTGAAGGCTAGCAATGGAGAGGGAGCGACAAACGAGAGAGCAATAATTTTCATAACCATGCTTGCAACAAAACATGACTAATTATGGCATGAAAGTGATACAAGAACTCTGAGGCAAAATAAATCATCAAGGCTTACTGACTATTGTTATGTCATATGCATGCGTGAGCATGTGCCAAGTCGATTCACATGAAACATTTAGAGGAGGATACCACAATATCATACCAAAATATGAATAGAACAATGCAAGCAAACACTCATATGACATGCTAGAAACTATTAGCAAGATGGAGCTAATCACAAGGAAGCAAGAACTACTAAGCATCAATAAGTAACATACACCTTACATGAACAGACTAAGCATGATCACCATGATGAGTATATGTACAAAGATGAAAACAAATAGAGTTTGTTACCAGCCTCTTACCACACCTCAAGTTTTCTTAATCTTCATTATTGCCCTTCACTTGTGTGACTTGAATAATAACATGAAACCAAAATCCACTAAGGACGGATGAACCCTGCAAAGAACTCACAAAACCAAAGAAGAACAACAAATATTTTTTGGTGTTTTCGATTTTTTTCAAACAAGCAAACAAAGCCAAAACAAAGAAAAATATTTTTGGATTTTTCTTTAAGGCAAACCGAAGCTAAAAGGAAAAGAAACTAACCAAGAGAAACAACGAAAATATTTGTGGTATTTTTGTGTTTTGGGAAAGCAGAAACAAGAACCAAAAAGAAAGCGAAACACTGGATATACAAAGAACCGACAAAACATGATATATAGATGAGTGTGATGTCGGTATACCTCCCCCCAAGCTTCGGATTTTGGCCTAAGTGGGGCTCAAATCCATGGTGACCAAGTGGGTGCACCTCCATAGTACGACAAGGAGGCCCCTTCATCCTGGTAAGAGCTCGAGGACTCCCATGTGTAGTGCACATAGGGGTCGTATGAGGGCGCGTCCCCCGGATAGTTTCCATGGAAGCCAATAATGCGTAGCTTCTCATCCATCTCCTCCTTGGAGCGTGACAAAGGTCACTAGGAAATACTAAACAAAGTGTTTTGGGGTAGAGGGATCTCTCTCTTCCATGTCAGTAAACAACATTTTATAAACTAGGCTCTTAAGGGTAGAGCCACCAGTGACAAAGTGATGCGCCTTCATGGCAGCAAGATCAAGCTTTTGAGGGGCCAAAACTATATCTGACATGGTTGTACCCTACGGGTGCGTGACCTCAGCATACCTAGTCCAGCCCAAGGAAGGCCCACGACGGATGTACGCCGGCCCATGAAGACTTTCGGGTGGCCCAGGCCCATGACGCCTTCGGATCCTTGGAGAGCAAGACTAGAGTAGATAGGAAATTCAAAGGGGTAAAACCCTAGAACCTATAACCGACTAGGACTATGCCCGGGACCTGCCTAAAGTCTATATAAAGGCCAGGAGGGCATGACCTAGATCTCTCGACTCATACTTTTGCATACGCACCTCCACGCCAGATCGAATCTGCGCACCCTTGTAACCTTCGGTTCCGCCGTAATCAAGAGCAGACAAGCAGGAGTAGGGTTTTCCCCCGGGGCCTGAACCTGGGTAAATCTCGTGTCCCCTGGTTTCTTATCTGTTAACCGTTCCATGATCTCCAGCATCCCCATCTTCTCCAAAACCCAAGTCCATAACAATGGGCATTGACGAGTCGAAACCTCGTCAATTGGCGCCGTCTGTGGGAATCGGGGCTGCTGATTGTGCGGTCGTGACGGTCCCAACCCGATCGATCTACAACTCTGCGGCGACGGAGAGTCACCTCCTCTTCGGCTCTTTTGACTTCACCGCCCACTCACCGGCCACCATGAAGGACTTCGAGCCCGTAGGCGACGGACTCGAAATCCTGTTCGGGAGCTTCTGCTTCCAGGTGGTGCAAACTGGCACCCTCCGCCTCCCTGAGCGGGTGCCCCTACCATCAATCAGGCCCGCTTCATGGGCCCCACACCCCGTGCTACGCACAACATCATCAGCAGATGATTCCTATGACAGCAGCAGCTGCAACTCCGATCTGTGCGATCCGCCATCGGATGCAGGGACCTACGGTTCCGGATCTGAAAGCTGCGGCAGCAGCGGACCGATCTACAAGCTCTACCAATGCGCCGCAGTCATCAATGAACAACAAACGCCTAACCCGCCGCCCAACACGAACCCCAACCCGCATGACAGAAACAGCGGAAACGGCGGGAACAGAAGAAGCCAGTCCCCCCCACCCGACGAGGAAAACAACGGCCACGTCATCCAACTCAGCAAAGAAGGATGGATCCAGGCACGCCGCGCCGTAGCAGGCGACATAGTCCTACCTGCAGACGCCTCACGCGAACTACTCATGGCATACCACTTCCTCCTCATCGAGGAGCACAAGAAGCAAGTCAAGATGCAGGAAATACTTGACAAACACAAGCAAGCAGCCTCTGAGTCCAGCGCGCGACAAGATGCGCTCTCCGCCATGGCCCTCGGCTCTAGCACAAACGGAAACCAGGGAAACAAGCACCGCTCTCGGGTGGAGAACATGGATCCCAAGGAGCGCCGTGATGTGACCCGAACTCTCCACACATTGTTCATGGAGATGGATGCCGACGGCAACATCATCCCGAAGACACCGCAAGCTGCGATCATGGCAGCCACTGCGTATCTCGCGGCCCACCAACCTCCGGAGGGGGACCCGAAAAGAGCCATGCATAAGTCCGCACTCACCGGACTCGGACTTGTCGGAGCTGCGCTCCACGAAGACGCTCCTGCGGAGCCGAAGAAGAAAGCTCCGGCCAGGCGCGACCGAAGCCCCACCCCTTCATCCGAAGAGGAAGAGGAACACGACCTTCCTCGAAGGAAGAAAAGCTCGCGTCGCCATAAACGCGACTACGACGCCAGAGATGCGCTTACACAGCGCAAAATCGACAAAGCGCGAGCCAAATGTGCATGCTCGTCTGAATCCGAGATGGACGAAGACGAAGGAGAACTCTGAGGAGCTCGATGCTTCAGCAGATCTGTTCGGCGAACACAGATGCCACGCAATTTCAAGCTTCCTTCGGATACTCTGAAGTTCAACGGCACTCAAGATCCAAAAGCCTGGCTCAGTGACCATCTGTCATCCGTCAAGCTGCATGGCGGTAACAAAGAAACCGCCATGCAATGCCTTCAGCTGCAGCTGACAGGCGCGGCGCGGGTCTGGCTTAGCAGCCTATCATCAGGGTCCATCCGAAGCTGGGAGGAGCTAGCTTACAGCTTCATCCGAAATTTCAAGGGCACCAGCAAGAGGACCGCCTCAATCGAAGAGTTGTGAGCCTGCACTCAGAGAACGGGCGAATCTATTCGCTCGTACATATTACGCTGGTCTACTACCAAGAACTCCGCATCACACATTTCCGAAGAGAGGGCCATCGACGCCTTCAGAGACGGCGTCAAACGCCCAGATTTCAAGGAGGAACTTGGGCGCGTCAAGCCCAAAACACGTGACCACCTCATGGACATCGCCAACAGGTGGGCCGACGGCGAATATTGCATCCACCGAGCACAATCGGATGAAGAGGACGACTACGGCCGAAGACGGGAACGCCGCAGCAAGAGGAGATCGCGCGTCTACGACGACCGCGACGGACCCGACATGGTCGCGGCCGGCTACGCCGACCGTCGCAACGACAACAGCCGCAACAGCAGAGGATACCGCGGAGGAAACTTCCGCGACGGCGGACGCTCAGCACAGTCGTGGCAACACCGCGACCGCGACAACGGACCCTCAGCATACGACAAACTTTCGGGTCCATGCACCATCCACTTATACATCGACAAGCAGGATGGCAAAAAGAAAGCTAGCCACGTGCTCAAGGATTGCCGCGAGTTCCAGAAACTCAGCGAAAGCATGGTGCAGATGAGGCAACAAGCCCCAATCACTGCGTTCAGAAATGCGCTTGCACACGGTGAAATAGCGCATGGAGCTCCTCCACCGCCGCCTATCGGAGGCCCAAACCAACCAGTCGCACCCGCACAGAACAACGCTGGGAACGGGTACCCCCCACCGAAAGGAGCACTAATGATGATCCAGAAGGGACGCCCCACGAATAGGGTGCAGAAGAAAATCACCCGACAAATCAACCTGGCCGTGGCAACCCCACCTGCCATCCCTGAGTACCTCAGCGGATCAGAATCCTGCATCACATTCACTCGTGCAGATCACCCTTGCCAGATCCCCCGCCCAGGTCATGCTGCCCTGGTGCTGGAAGCGCAGATCGGAGGTTTCGAGATAAGTCGCGTCTTCATGGACGGCGGCAGCGACATCAACCTAATGTTCGCAAGCACTCTAGCAGCCATGTGGATCCCGCAATGCAGTCTGGAACAGTCAGACACAACGTTCCACGACATCGTTCCAGGGAAGGGCATATTTCCCCTGGGAAAAATAGGGATCGATGTCATCTTCGGGAAGCCGGACAATTTCCGGCAGGAGCGACTCGAATTTGAAGTGGTGGACTGGCCGTCACAATACCACGCCATCCTTGGGCGTGTAGCATTCGCAAGGTTCCTGGCTGTCCCACACTACGCATACCTGCTACTCAAGATGCCAGGGCCGAAGGGCGTCATCACAGTCCACGGGAGCTTCACCTGATCGGACCAATGCGACAGGGATTTCAACAAAATCTCCCAGTCTTTCGCCATGCAAGACGAGCTCGTAAGGCTCCGCGAGGTGACGGACAATGGGGCACCCCCAGTCACAAGGCAAAACGCACCTGACATGTCTTTCGACTCCACCGTCAACACAAAGAAGGTGCAGGTCCATCCGACGGATGCCTCCAAGACGGCCCTGATCGCCAACGACCTCAGCCCTGCATAGGAAGGCGCGCTCGTCGAATTCCTCCGTGAGCGCTGGGAAACCTTCGCCTGGTGTCCTGTGGACATGCCAGGAGTTCCCAGGGAATTCGCCGAGCACGCACTCAACGTCTTTCCAGACACCAAGCCAGTCAAGTAGTCCATCCGGAGACTGTCCGAGCGACGAGCCGAAGCTATCGACAAGGAAATCAACAGATTAGTCGCTGCAGACTTCATCAGGGAAATCAAGGAAAACGAGTGGCTTGCAAACACAGTCATGGTCCCAAAGAAGGACACGGACATCCTGCGGATGTTCGTGGATTTCACGTCACTAAACAAGCATTGCCCAAAGGACCACCTCCCCCTTCCTCGGATCGATTAGATCATCGATTCGACTGCGGGTTGTGAGAAACTCTCCTTCCTCGACGCCTACTCAGGCTATAACCAGATTCGACTCAAGGTCGAAGATCAGGATAAAACGGCGTTTATCACACCGTTCGGAGTATTCTGCTACAACACAATGCTCTTCGGGCTAAAGAACACAGGTGCTACGTACCAGCGATGCATGCAGGCCTGCCTCAAGGACCAGATCGGTCGCAACGTCCAAGTCTATGTTGACGACATAGTGATAAAAACCAAGGAGGCAAGAACACTTATCGACGATCTCCGCGAGACGTTCGACAACCTCGATCGCTACAGGATCAAGCTCAACCCCAAAAAATGCGCCTTCGGCGTCCCATCGGGGCAGCTGCTTGGGTACTTCATCTCTCAGCGAGGGATCGAGGCGAACCCGAAGAAAATCAGAGCCATCATGGCGATGGAGAAGCCAAAAAACCTCAAAGGCGTTCAGCAGCTCGCAGGACGAATAGCGGCGCTAAGCAGGTTCATCAGCCGCATGGGCGAGAAGGCCCTACCATTCTACCAGCTGCTACGCAAAGCAGATAAATTTGAGTGGACGCCGGAAGCCAACGACGCATTCGAAAGCCTCAAGCGGCTTCTCTCCACCTCGCCCGTTTTGCTCACGCCAAAAGAGCGCGAGCCTCTACTGCTGTACATAGCAGCCACACACCAGGTGGTCAGCACCGTGCTAGTGGTCGAACGACCCGAAGAGGGCAAGACCCACGGGGTCCAACGCCCAATCTACTACCTCAGCAAAGTACTCACGCCAAAAAAGCAGAGGTACCCTCACTACCAGAAACTCGCCTACGGCGTGTTCATGACGGCTCGGCGGCTGGGCCATTACTTCCAGGAGCACCAGGTAATGGTCGTCAATGAGGCACCCCTGAACAGCATCCTGAATAATCCAGAGGCCACAGGACGCGTGGCACTATGGGGCATCGAACTGTCACCTTTGGACATCGTCTACGAGAAGCGACTCGCAATCAAATCTCATGTCCTTCCAGACTTCCTGGTACATTGGATGGAGCTGCAGCTGCCAGACACCCCAGATATGTCGCAGTCATGGACGATGCACTTCGGCGGCTCCAAGCGAGAAGCTGGAGCAGGAGCAGGGGTCATACTGACCTCCCCGCAAGGCGACAAGATGAAATACGTCCTTCGGATGAAATTCCGAGCTTCTAATAATGAGGCCGAATACGAAGCCCTCATCCACGGCATGAGGATGGCAAAGATATGCGGCGCAACGCGCCTGGTCATCTACGGTGACTCCAACCTCGTCGTCCAGCAGACGATGAATGAGTGCAACGCACACGCCGAAAACATGATCGTGTACCGCGCGCTCTACAACGCACTCGAAGGAGAATTCGACGACTGCGAGCTTCGGCACGTTGGAAGAGAAAGCAACGAGGAAGCCGACAGACTCGCCAACATCGGCTCCACCTGCGCAAAGGTGCCACCGGGTGTGTTCCTCGAACAGATCTATGTGCCATCCATTAAACAGAAATTCCCCAAGGGATCACCCGAAGAAGCAGAACACTCAGGAGCTACGTTGCCCGAAGGACATGAAGGACCCGAGAAACTGGACACCGAGGTTGCCATGATCAACCTAATGCAGGTCATGGCAGTCGAAGAAACTTGGACGCGACCATACCTCCAGTTCTTGTTAAACGGAGAACTGCCTGACAGTCCGACAGATGCCCGGCGCATATCTCGTCGGTGAAAAGCCTTCACCACCATCAACGGCGAGCTGTACAAGGGCAGTATTACGGGTGTACTACAAAGGTGCGTCACCATCGGTGACGGAAAAGCCATCCTCCAAGACATCCACGAGGGCATCTGCGGCCATCACGCAGGCAGCCGCTCCCTTGTTGCCAAAGCTCTACGAGCCGGATTCTATTGGCCAACGGCCATGAGCGACGCAAAGGACATCGTTCGAAGATGCAACGGATGCCAACGGTTCGCCGACAAACCGCACGCACCCGGGTCAGAGCTCAGACCCATACCTATAGCTTGGCCTTTTGCTCAATGGGGCCTCGACATGATCGGCAAACTGCCAAAGTCCTCGAAAGGGGGACACGTTTACCTCCTGGTCGTAGTCGACAAATTCACCAAGTGGATCGAGGCCATGCCCGTCACCAACCAAAAGGGCAAAACTGTCGTCAAGTTCTTCGAGTCCATTGTCTACAGGTTCGGCGTACCGCATAACATCATCACCGACAATGGATCGAACTTTATCTCCAAGGAATTCCAGGACTTCTGCGAAGGCCTTGGGATCAACATCACGTACGCCTCAGTTGCACACCGCAAATGAACGGGCAAGTGGAAAAGGCCAACGACCTAATCGGCGGCGGCATCAAGAAGCGCCTCATGAC
This sequence comes from Avena sativa, assembly GCA_916181665.1. Taxonomy (NCBI): domain Eukaryota; kingdom Viridiplantae; phylum Streptophyta; class Magnoliopsida; order Poales; family Poaceae; genus Avena; species Avena sativa. Next base: position 413,479,390 of record OV702294.1, on the reverse strand, counting down.
TCCACTCGAGCGGAAAGCTGGAGCCTGGACGAAAGAGCTACCATCCATCCTGTGGAGCTTACGGACTACGCCAAACAGCTCCACAGGCTACACGCCGTTCTTCATGGTGCATGGAGCCAAAGCCGTGATACCAGCCGAAGTACGCCACCAGGCCCCCCGGGTCGTCGCTTGCAGCGAAGCCGAATCCACGGCTGCACTCAAAGACGCCGTCGACACACTCGACGAAGCAAGAGACATAGCAGCAGCTCGATCAGCGGTGTACCAGCAGAGTCTCCGCAACTACCACAGCCGCCGGCTGCGTCCAAGGTCCTTCTTCGAAGGAGACCTCTTCTTGCAACTCAAGCAAGAGCGACCGACGAAATTCGAGTCACCATGGGAAGGACCCTACGTCATCACTGAAGTCATCCCAGGTGGCGCCTACCGCCTCAAGCACGTGGAGTCTGGAGTCGCATACTCCAACCCATGGAACATCTCGCACTTGCGACGATTCTACCCCTAGCTACCTACCCCCTTTACTTTCAATAAGGCTTCCAGCCAAGGCTATTCAGCCGAACAATGTACTTCCTCCATTACGATATAAATAAAGCTAAGTGTCTCGCCCCCAAACTTCAGTTCGCTATTTTGCAAACTTTAGTTTATGCTACAAACGCACTCGGGGGCTCCCCCCACCTCACGATTTCAACGACTGAGGATCACGCGTGTACACCTGAGTAGCTGACAACGTTAGGCAAACGAAAAGGACACGTACTCAAACAAAGCACTGCGTGCTTACAACAAACAAACCTTTACAACAAAGGGTACAACACGCCCAGTCGAAATATACAAATTTACATTTATCTCTTTTACAGGTACTACCTATTCTGAAGAATAACCTGAGCACGCTGCTCAAACAAATCTACGACCTGTTCGGCATACTGCCTTACAGCTGCGTAATGTGGACGCATGTCCCACTCATCGCCATCCGTCCGAGGAGGTGGCCCAACTGCCATAGCAGCCAAATCTACATCAGGCCGGTGCATCCTTACAAGAAACAAAGCAGCCTTCACTCCCGCAACGAGCTGTTGCCGCACCAACTCCTTGACATTGCTCACGCTCCAAAACTTCGACAGAAGACCCGCAAGGCTCGTCAGTACGGCATCCAAAGGAAACATGACGTGCAACACCGAGGCAAGCAACGTCTGCACTTGGCGAAGCACCCGCGAAACTTGGTGCACACGATCCTGCACCGTCGCCAGAGCCATGGCGCGGTCACGATCCATCCAGAAGAAGCCGCCAGCCTCCATGTCCTGTTGAGTCAAGCAATTGACCCGAACAGCGACACACTCTTTCTCTTCCCTCGGAGCAAGGTTAGCACCTACGAAAATTGCACAAAATAAGAGGCAAGTCTAGCAGGCTCACTCTAAGAACTGAGCTGCAGCTCGAAACAAAGAACAACTTACACTAAAGCTGCTCCGACAGCCGAAGCAGTTCTGCCATCAAGTACTCCTCTCTGGCTGCACCACGATCCGCCTTGGACTTCCAAACATCGGCGTGACCTCGCAACCTAAGCAACTCCTTCTCAAGACTACGAACACGATCCCGAAGAAAAGCGAGTTGCAAGGAAGCATCCAAAGATGGACGCAGCTGCGCTGCAGGCGAGGTGTCAACAGGGTCAGCACCCGAAGGAACCTAGAACAGCAGAAAAGTAAAGGACACAAATATTCAGACAGTGGTCGAGCACAACTCAGGAGAATTCATTCAGCACACAATAGGCCACTATGTGACACAAGAATTGTGTTCATCAAAATATTTACAGCAAAAAGCAGACTACAAAATATCCTACGTCTACAACGCCTAAGACGCGGTACCCTGAGTCGCCTTGGAGCCGGACTGCCTAGCTTTGGCCCCGCCCTGCTGCCGTAGTGCATACTCAGACATCAAATCAATGAGCTTCGGCCCATATCGCTTGCAGCGAGCAGAGTAGGCAGCAAAGGCTACCTCGGATCCATCTGCGGTCGTCGGCATCCGAGAGGTGATCTGGGGCAGGTCCAGCTCCGCTCCAGCCGCCAAAGCCATCGCCAGCCCGACGGACGCGCCGATGCCCTTCTGCTTGCGCTTGTACGCCGCAGGCGCTTCGGCTGACAAAGCCTCCGCCAGAGCATCCACATCATCGTGGGCCGCGCCCTTAGGGACAAGCTCCCTGTAGAAGCGGCCAAGGACCTCCTTCGCCTTGGCAAGGGAGCTGACGACAGTGCTGCAGCGATCTTCGACCGCTGCATTACTTATCATCTAGAGCACTACCATGCTCTAGAGCGCTGCGGTCAAACTCGATGCCTGCGGCATCTGAGACAAAAAAAGGGGGGGAAGACATGAAGAAAAGTAGCATAGAAGAAGACAAGAAACATGAAGAAACAAGCACAAACACAACACTTACTCGAAACAGCCTTGGCAGCAGCCATGAGCTTGCCTGCCACCTCTCTCACGAGCAGCCGCAACAGTGGCCAGCTGCTTCTCACGGTCCGCGGCCTCCTGCTGCAGACGCTCTTTCGCTTCGGCTGCCTTAGTCAGCTCTAGCTCGAGGCGTTCCTTCGCACCAACGGCGGCCTCGGCCTTCTTCTCCGACTGACCAAGGCTCTTCTTGAGAGCGTCGACCTCACGGAGAGAAGTATTATGCTCCGCTGCATTCAAAACAAGCAAACGTCAGAGAGCAGGACCAGAATAAACGAGAGAAGCACCAAAAGCAAACAGGCACCTTGAAGCTGCCGAAGGTTAGCCTCCAGCACCAGGCGCTCGTGCACCAGCCGCTTGGCCTCCTACACAAAAGGCTGCAGAAAAAGAAACAGCAGTAAGAAAAAGGACTTGGGGGCTGCGCCCAACACAAAGGAATAAAAGCAAAATTCGCACACGAAGACACTCGGGGGATCCCCCCGTGGCACGAAGCAGAGGTACTCACATGCTCGAATGGCGACTCCGAAGGCCCACTGGCGAAATTCTGAGGCGCAACCACCTGCACCTCCTACACAGGAGGATCCGGAGCGGCGCCCCCCGAAGCACCGTCTGAGGAGGAGGAGACGCAATTTTCGACTCCCCCATCATCTCCCGCGCACCATCGCTGGAGGAATCGTGGGAGGAATGCCTGCATACGAAGCAATCAGCACAAGTGCAAAATCAAGAAGGAAAAAGGACAGTAGTACAACAAGAAACTTACGAGCCCAATGAGCTCAGGTCGAAGACAGGAGGAGTCCTTCGGGATCTCTTCTCCTCCTTCTTCTCCTCCTTTTTATCTTCCTTCTTTTCTTCCTTCTTCCGCTTCGCTGGCAGGTGCGGTGCCACAGCCCGCACAGGAATGGCAGGAATGGGAGAGGAAGAACCTCCATGACCGTCACTATGACGATCAAGGCATAGAGGGTTTTTGGGAGTTGGAGGAGTCGAGGCATCCGAAGACTCGCTGGAGCTCCATGATCGTTTGCGCGTATGGTCCTCACTCGACTCGTCGGCATCTTCGGCCGGAGATCGCGCCGACGGTAGTTCGGACACGGACGCCACCACTTCATTATCCGGGGCATTCAGATACTTTTCGGGCAATGGCGGCACCATGCCCGGCACCTTGAAGCTCTGCAAAACCAGAAGGGACTTTGTTAGCAAACAAAGGAAACAAATACGCAGTCAACAAAAAAAGCGCTGCGCGCACGAATCTACACCTGCGGAACGGCCAACGTCGAAGAAAACGGAGGAGTCAGCGACTTCCCTGGGATTTTCTCTCCGGCCTTGAACTTCAGCAGCGCGCGAAGGGTCCTGTCAAGATCCCCCTAGGAGATTTTCTCAGCCGAAATCCTTGTCGGATCACGGCGCCCAGAATAAAGAAACATTGGGTGCGCCCTCGCTTGGAGAGGCTGCACCCGACGCTCAAGAAACGTCCGGATGATGTCCACGCCGTTCACTTCCTTCTCCGGAATCAGCTGGAGATCCTCCACCCGACGGTAAAGGGCCTCTATCTCCTCTGTCTCGCCATCCAAAATCTGGTTTTTCCAGGACCTTTTTGGCTCGATTATCTGGGAGGGGTCAAAAGGAACAAGACCAAAATCTTGCCCAGGCACTACGGAGTCGCGGATGTAAAACCATCGCCTCCGCCAGTACTGGACAGATTTGGACATGGAAAAGGAAAAGAAAAGAAGATTGGGACTAAGGGAGATGATGCAACCCCAATGGGATACACACCATCCGAACCAGACTGCCTCTTCACGGAATAAAGTTTCCGGAAGAGGCCAAAGTGCGGCTCAATGCCGAGCCAGCACTCGCGAAAAGTGATGAAGCAAGCAATGTGGAGAAGCGAATTGGGAGACAGATGATGAAGTTGGATGCCATAGAGAAAGAGCAGCCCACGGAGGAAGTTGTGGACTGGGAAGGAAAACCCACGCATAACGAAGGCAAGAAACATAACCCGATACCCAGCTAGGGGACGGGGGATTACCTCATTGCCGGGGAGTCTGACGGCCTCCCTATCCTGCGGGATCAAACCCCGCTCGCGAAGCTTGCGGAGATCACTCTCCTGCGTCTCTGATCGCCGCCAGCCACCGTCGGTGACACGGGTAGCGGTGGCGCCTTTCTTTCCTCCGGAGGCGCTGGTCCCAACTGTAGATGACGATTTCTTTGGCTTCCCCATCGCGCTGCGGCGGCGCCGGCGGTGAAAGCGCAGAAGAGAAGATGGAAATGTGGAAGGAAATCCCAGCGCGCAGCAAGAATCGCTAGAGCACAAGGAGGCAGTGAAAACAAGAACTGATGCGGTGAAAACAAACCGTGGCTTTCCCCAATGATTATAACGACGAAGACGACGCACGGCAGCCGTCCATCCAGAAGACCTAACGCCAACAGTAGATCTGACCGTACACGTGTCAGCATCACAACGAACCGTCGTTACCACGCCGTCCACTACGCGCGGAAATCGAGGAGATGCCGTAATTATCTCCACGCCGCGCGTGACCGGTCAATTCAAGGTTAGCAAGTGGGACCCACGTTCATCCAGTCAAGTCATCTCTGGCGTAGCAGACGCTTGAGGTCATTGATCGTCAGCAATGATGTCATCAAAACCTATACTAGCACCAACTACAATTCTTCAGCTCCACAGCTAAGAGTACTCACTCGAATCTTCGATTCGACTAAATACTCGGGGCTACTCCTATTAGGAGCGCTGGCCGCGCACCCGAAAGACAAATAAAGACAAAATATATCTTCGAGTCCTACGTCGAGTCTACGACTCCACTATGGACTCGGGGGCTACTCCCATAGGGAGGATGGATTTAAGCATCCAAATTTTTTTTGTGTCCTACGGAATTAACAACTGAGCAATGTTTGAAATAAAGTCTCCGCTCGAGTCTACGACTCGAACAGACACTCGGGGGCTACTCCCATAGAGAGCGCTGGTCGCGCACCCTATGAAATCTTCGATTGCGATCTTTCGGATCAGCATGCAAAAACTTATCGGCAACTCTGCCCCAACGAAACGCTGAGTGAGCAACGATCTCCTTGGCCACCCGAAACACCTCCGCGGTGACAAACATTCGGATGCTATGTCTGCGACACAAAGATAAGACCTACAAATATCATCTGATGGCCTGGCAACGCACACGACTGCGCTCTGCTAGTAAAAACCAGTGCTAACAGGTGCGATGAAAAATCCCGATGGACGCATTGGATACATCAATCAAATTCACTGGAATTCCACTTCTGTAAGTCCTCTGCGGCCTGAGTCGAATTACGCCAGCATATGTTCCAGTTTCGAGTTGAGGGACTCGAACCTGAGGAAGATCGTGTTGTTTCGTCCGAAGACAGTTAACTGACCCTGATCCGTCGGGTGAGTCAGGCACACGCATCAACGATCCCTACACACATACTGTTAATACATAGTTGCACCCGAAGGATTGAAGAGTCCTCAGCCGAATCTACGATTCGACTGATCACTCGGGGGCTACTGACATGGTTGTACCCTACGGGTGCATGACCTCAGCATACCTAGTCCAGCCCAAGGAAGGCCCACGGCGGATGAACGCCGGCCCATGAAGACTTTCGGGTGGCCCAGGCCCATGACGCCTTCGGATCCTTGGAGAGCAAGACTAGAGTAGATAGGAAATTCAAAGGGGTAAAACCCTAGAACCTGTAACCGACTAGGACTATGCCCGGGACCTTCCTAAAGTCTATATAAAGGCCAGGAGGGCACGACCTAGATCTCTCGACTCATACTTTCGCATACGCACCTCCACGCCAGATCGAATCTACGCACCCTTGTAACCTTCGGTTCCGCCGTAATCAAGAGCAGACAAGCAGGAGTAGGGTTTTCCCTCCGGGGTCCTGAACCTAGGTAAATCTCGTGTCCCCTGGATGCTTGTCTGTTAACCGTTCCACGATCTCCAGCATCCCCATCTTCTCCAAAACCCAAGTCCATAACAATGGGCATTGACGAGTCGAAACCTCGTCAATATCATTTGGATCAACAGCAAGGTCCAAAGCAGCAACAACACGTGCAACAATAATTCCCCCATAAATGGGTCCCTTAGCAGCTAAGCGATGAGCAATGAGAGAACCAAGATTGTACCTAGTTTCATTGTTGAGAGCAGTAGCTATGAAGGCCAAATGATAGTTGGAAATATTACTAGTGTTCTCCCTACCAAGAACACTTGTGACAACATAATAAGCAAAGTACCTGATAGCTGGGAGCTGAATATTTCTTATCTTTCCCCGTTGGGCTCTATGGTCATCATCATTCGTTATCCCGTGGTACAGCTCCAACAAATCAGTGGGTTGAGTTGGAATCTTCTTTGCTGACCACCTGTACCAAGTCCTAGGGCCTTGTCAACACCCGGATTTTTAATCCCAGATGCCTATTATGCCATACATCGCAATCCCAGGATTACCTTTTTTGCGGGACATAACATATTTGGATACCACAGTACATCATCCATTACAAACCATACATAAGGTCTTACACAAACAAGGATCTCATGATCCAGTTCTTAATACAACTCAAGCAGCGGAAATACGTAATAATAATGGTAGCGTAGGCGAAGCTCCATCTTCGGGGTCACAGGCAATGCTGACGATGGGAGATGATCCTAGATGTCGTAACCTTCCTGGGGTCCATCCTCCTGGTACTCCTCTTCATAGTCTGGCCAGGGGAATAGCCAGGGACAAAGCCATGAGTACTCTTTAAGTACTCGCAAACTAATACTAACACATGAAGGGGTTTTTTGTAGTAGGACACTAAGCTCTAGGGTTGTTATGCAAAAAGCCAGATTTACCTCTACTAAGTTCAGAAGCAAAGAATGTTAGTTGAAGTTTTATAACACCTAAGTGGGAACTTGTATTTCATATCACAACTCTGTTGTGGTCAAGTCAAAATCTCAATCCATTTCACAAGTCATTTTGAAAACATCTGACGGGGGAACAGTATGGCCACTCCAACTGTCCATAACCGCAGACGCGGCTATTCGAATAGTTTGACACTCTGCAGAGATTGTACACTTTCACCACAACATTCGATACATCCGTCAGGAACAAATCCTGAATTCACCATACTCAGTATGCGGATAATCAAACCTAACCTTTCAATTACACGCCCTAGTATAAGCACCTCTCCTATGAGTTTGGCCTCCCAACCATGACCAACTATCATCTTGGGTACTGCACAGGTGGAAAATCTTCACAAGGTAGCCTCAGCTCAGACCTTGGTCGTGAGGGAACTAATACTAAGGCATATAAGTTTCTAGTCGAGCCCTACCCAATTTTTGGGTATTGTGGTTGTACGGTAAAATTGGAATGGTATCGCATCCAGACAACCATCAGTTTTATAAAGGGCTAAGGCTCATGCCTCAACATATTCATCACCAAAAATCATCTGGTGTTCGGAAACACATGTCAAAACATCTCAATAGAATGATCCATCATTCCAAGGTTTTCATAACCATATTTCCACCAAGTATTCCCATCTAAAGTTGATCAAGTTTTATGCTTAGCACTAGCATCTACAAGTGGGGGTAAGTACTAATGAGGGGTGGTAAACTAGTGGAGTTTAACTAAGTTCAATCTCATGCCTTAGGATGACATAAAGATTTTATAGCTTAGGCCAAGTTTTATGCTCTTTATGCAACCTTCAATTATCTTTCTAGAATCTACAAATTCACTTAAGTAAGCTCTAAGTAATAACTTTGATAAAGAAATAAAGTATAAAGCTTGTAAGTAAAACTAGGAATGGGGTTATCAAGTGGGTATGATCACATATGCTTAAGGCATATAGTTGACATGGTAACAAGCAAGTATTTGCTTGCATAGGTCAAATTGATTAGTAAGGCTTGCTAAAGTAGAGTATCTTGCAAGTGTTAGCTTGCACCATCAACTAGTAGTATTAGGCTTGCATCAGTGTCAGTATAAGCTTGCCTTGTGCAGAGCAGTGGTTGAAGTTCTCCTCGTCTTCTGCTTCGTAGTATCCTCCTTCCTCCTCGTATCCTTGGTCGGTACTAGCGTCTATGAATAAATATGAGGTACACAATCACCAAACAACACTTAACTATTTTCAATCATCACACAAAAGGGTCCTATAGATGATCTAGCATCAGCACAAACATTACAAGCACTTGACTTAATGATTTTATTTTTAGAAAAGTAATTTCTACTCTATGAAAAACTACTTAAGATTTGATATTCTCCAAACCAAACATGGGATCATGTTGACATATTTCATCACCACACATTTCCGTACATGGGAATGTGATTTAAAGTGGTGTCACAATTTAATAAGATTTAACCTTTTTATTTTAAATAAAATAAGTGACTACAAATTCCTATGTGGCATTCTTTTATTACTTGAACATTATTTCTGTAAGTAAACCCATATATTTTTATATATTATGAAAGGTATGATCAAATGTGATTTTTGAGATTTGGAATCAACTCAAAAGCTATTATAGTTTAAATTTGAAAAATGTTTGAATGCAGAAAAGCTTTCGCCTTGTTATTTTTACCAAGGTTGATCTGTAGATTCAAATGATTTGAATCCAACAGGCTTGGATTAAGCATTTAAAAACCTTTCTAACAAAATTGGTTTCATTCAATTTGGTTCACTGAATCGAGCTGGGTTGATTTTTGAAACTGGGTACAGAACTACGTTTGAATGAAAATGGAAAAATCCAAATTCAAACAACTGGGCTGCGCGGGAACTGCTAATGGGCCGGCCTGTTACGCACAGCGCTTACGCGGGATGGTTAAGTTCCTGTCCCCACGCGTCAGTGAGATGGGGGGTGCGAAGCGGTACGGGGCAACGTGGTGCGTTGGATCTAGTTCTAATCCAACGACGCTGGTTCATCGTCCACGTCGGGCAGCGCCGGCGAGACAGAACCCTAACGCGGCAGGTGGGGGTCATCGGGGGCTCACCGGGGCTTAGGCGAGGGTCAGCGAGGCGGGCGAACAACGAAGTCTACGATGGTGAACCTCCTGGTACCGGCAGCTCCTCCTGGGATGGACGAAATCGATGGCACCCTTCTTCTCCAGAGCCGGCCTGCTCCGGGGCAATTCCGGCGATGCGCTGCTCGCCTTGCTCCAGGAACAGGGTGGAACGATCAGTGAGGAGAGGGGAGTGAGATGGTGTGAAGAGTTTGAGCGGGATGGGCAGGCGATAGTGGCGACATGGCTACGAGCTGCTAGAGGTATGGCCGAGGGTGGCGATTGATCGGTGGTCTCCTGGCGATGCTCTATGGCTTTAATGCATGTGTTGGGGCGGTGGCAAACGGTCGGGAACACTCGATGTTCTGCGTGGAAGAGGGGGCGTCTTCGACGGCGAGCGGTGGCTACGGGGTACAGGCGGTGAAATGGGCATGTCTGGCGGTCTTCTGGGACGGTGGGGAGCATGTTGGCGGGCGGCGAGGGCTCGAGGTGGTCTGGTTGAATGGGAACGGCGCGTGCTCTGTGGCGCAGGTCGGCATGGTCGACAGTGGCACGGGCGCGGCGTTCCTGGCGGTTCTGGTTGCTGTCTATGAGGCAGGGCTGGTCGAGAGGGGGCGGTGAGGCATGGGCTACCTCCCAGACAAGGTTGGCACGACTAGTTCTTTCTCTAGCATGTTGTCCACACTGGGGTGACATGGGTGCTCTTGGGGTGTTCACCATTGATGACATTGGCATGCTTACAGTGGGGCTAGTGATTAATTAAGTTTGCTAGATGATCTACTGAGGTTGCTGTGAGCTAGAGAGGGAACAAGTTTGGCCAGAATCACTGCACACTATAGTGTTTAGATTTTGTTTGATTTGAAACAGCAAGGTGTTTGATGAAATGGCCGCATGAATTCAAGTTTTGAGTTTTGAAAAGATTTTTGGTGGGTGTGCTAGGAATGTGCTGGTGAGTCTGTAGATGCTTGGGTTTTGAAAGTTGAGCTTGTTTGAGTGGTTTTTGAAAAATTGGGATCTTCCCATATGATATAGATTCAATTTTAAATTGTCATTTAAACTATGCATTTGAATGTTTGTGGATGATCACGAGGTGGGCCTTGATACTTTGTTATGAGTACTATCAAAGGGTGTAAAGATCCAAACAAGTTTCTGTTAAGTTCTGATAGTTAGAGATAGCCAAAGTAGGCATGGGAGTTAATTTGGCAAAAGTGACCATTCACTTAATTTGTTTGTTTTGATTTATTTGTCTTTGGGAAAAGCTTGGGAAATGTTTAGATGATGTTTATTTCACCTAAGAATCATTTTACAAGCAAAGAAACACACAAGCAAGGTAATTCAAAAGAATTCAAATTGGAATGCATACACACATGCATGCTTTCATATTTTTATTTAGAAAAGTTTTTGTTAACCCTAATTTTGATGATTAGAGTTTGATGATTCTAGTTTAATATTTTTGGGATGTTACAAACCTTCCCCACTTAAACAAAATCTCGTCTCGAGATTTGAAAAAGGATGAAAAAGATTACCTAGGATTTGAAGAGATCGGGAAACTCCGTCCTGATGTGATCTTCGCGCTCCCAGGTAGCTTCCTCTTCCGTGTGGTTGCTCCACTGAATTTTGAGAAACTTGATGCTTCGGGTTCTGGTAGTTCGGAAAGCTTCTTCCCAAATACGGATGGGTACTTTAGGATAGGTCAGGTCATCGTTGATCTCTATGGTCCGGTGATCGATATTCTTGAACACTTCAGTCTTCTCTGGAACTTCGAGACACTTGCAAAGTAATGAGATATGGAACACATTGTGCACGGATGACATCTCTTCTGGTAGTTCCATTGATACGACACTTCTCCTCGACGGTTCAGAATCTTGAAGGGTCCGATATATCTGGGGGCTAACTTTCCTTTGAGTTGGAAACGCTGCATTCCCTTGAATGGCGACACTTTCAGATATACAAAATCTCCTATGTTGAAGGCGAGGTCTCGACGTCTCTTGTCGGCGTAACTCTTCTGTCTGGACTGGGCGGTCTTGAGGTGCTCACGAATCTTGTGAACCTTATCTTCTGCTTCTCGTAGGATATCGTGTCCAAAAATTTGACTCTCTCCTACTTCCGACCAGTGCAAAGGGGTGCGACACTTTCTTCCGTACATAAATTCAAATGGGGCCATTTGCAAACTAGCTTCATAACTATTGTTGTATGAAAATTCTGCGAACGACAGACAGTCTTCCCACTTAGATCCATATTCTAACACACATCCTCTCAGCATATCTTCGAGTATTTGATTTACTCGCTCTGTTTGTCCGTCGGTCTGAGGGTGATAAGCGGTACTGAAATCTAGTCGGGTTCCTAAACCTTCTTGGACTTTCTTCCATAATCTCGAGGTAAATTGAGTTCCTCGATCTGATACGATGTTCTTGCGGACTCCATGCAAACTAACGATTCTAGCGATGTATAACTCCGCTAGCTTCGAACTGATATGTGGTCTTGACGGGTAAGAAATGGGCGACTTTGGACAATCTGTCCACTATGACCCAGATAGAGTCATTTCCCCTACTAGAAGTAGGCAATCCGGTGATAAAGTCCATTCCAACGGAATCCCATTTCCATTCCGGAATCTGTAATGGTTGCAACAATCCAGCGGGTCTTTGATGTCCGGCCTTGACTCGCTGACATATATCACACTTGGCGATATAGCTTCCGATTTCTCTCTTCATCTTATGCCACCAAAATTGCTCTTTAAAATCTTGATACATCTTAGTTCCTCCAGGGTGGATAGAATAAAGAGTATAATGAGCTTCCTTAAGAATAACTTCTTTCAACTCAGAATCTGCTGGTACACAAAGGCGTCCTTTGTACCACAAAACTCCTTCTTCGTCTTCGGTAAATCCGGGTACTTTGCATGTACGACGCTTGATTCCGTCAATACTAGCATTTCCTTTCTGCGCCTCTTTGATCTGGCTGATCAAAGTGGGTTGAAGTTTGATGCTAGCCAAAAATCCTTCACTTACTAATTCCATTCAAAAATCTTCCATCTCTTTGTGCAAGCTTGGTTGCTCCTTCAAAATCATGGAGTTCAAGCGACACGACAATCTGCTAAGGGCATCTGCTACCACATTGGCTTTACCGGGGTCATAGTGAATGTCCAGATCGTAATCCTTGATTAGCTCAATCCATCTTCTCTGTCTCATATTCATCTCCTTCTGAGTGAATATATACTTCAGGCTCTTGTGATCCGAATAAATCTCACAACGATTTCCCATTAGGTAATGCCTCCATGTCTTCAGGGCTAGAACTACGGCTGCGAGTTCGAGGTCATGGGTTGGGTAATTTTGCTCATGTTGTTTCAATTGTCAAGATATATAAGAGATAACTTTGCCTTCTTGCATTAGCACACATCCAAGACCGATCTTGGATGCATCACAATACACGTCAAAGGGCTTTGTGATATCCGGCATGATTAAGATTGGGGCTGAAATCAATCTCCTCTTGAGTTCTTGAAAACTCGCTTCACATTTGTCGGTCCATTCAAACTTCTTGTCCTTCTTCAGAAATTGGGTCATGGGTCTGGCGATACTCGAGAATCCTTCCACGGACTTGCGGTAATATCCTGCCAATCCAAGAAATGCACGAACTTGGGTTTGAGTGGTTGGGGCTTGCCAATCTTCGACATCTTTCACCTTTGCAGGGTCAACGGCAATTCCTCCGGCTGAGACAATGTGGCCGAGGAATCCTACTTCCTGTAACCAGAATTCACATTTTCTAAACTTGGCATACAATTGATGCTCTCTAAGGGTTCCAAGAATGGTCCTTAGGTGTAGATCATGTTCTTCTTCTGATTTGGAATAAATCAGAATGTCGTCGATGAAAACAACTACAAACTTATCTAGGAAGTCCATAAAAATCTTATTCATGAGATTCATGAAATAAGCGGGGGCATTGGTTAATCCAAAAGACATGACGGTATACTCGTATAATCCATATCTGGTGGTAAAGGCAGTCTTGGGAATATCCTCTGCGCGAATCTTGAGTTGATGATAGCCGGTTCTAAGATCAATCTTAGAAAACACTTTGGTACCGGTCAACTGATCAAACAAATCTTCTATCTTGGGCAGGGGATACTTGTTCTTGATGGTGACATCATTCAACTTCCGATAATCCATACACAGACGGTTACCTCCATCCTTCTTGTCCACAAATAAGACAGGGGATCTCCATGGTGACGCACTTGGTTGAATTAATCCTATTTCCAGCATGGAATCCAATTGCTTCTTCAGTTCTGCTAGTTTCGACGGGTTCATACTATAGGGTCTCTGGGCTATGGGTCCTGTTCCGGGGATTAGTTCAATGATAAACTCGATATCCCAATCTGGGGGCATACCGGGCAAAACATCTGGAAATACATCGGGGTATTCATAGACTATCCGGACTTGTTCAATGGTAGGTTGGTCTATACTCTTGTTGCACTTGAGTTGACGAGGTAAGGTTTCAGATATATGCTCTACTGATATTTCGGCGGTACTGGTCATGGTTATGGCTTTCTTGGCACAGTCAATCAATCCTTTATGTTTGAACATCCAATCCATTCCTAGTACTACTTCCAAACCTTTAGTTTCGAGTACTATCAGATTAGCATAAAAGTCTAAGCCATGGATTCGGATAGGGACAGCTTTGCAAATTTGTCTAGCCTTGGTGGTTGATCCGGGGATTTGAACGATCATAACATGCTTCAGTTTGGTTGGTTGGATTTTACTAGTGCATGCAAATTCTTCGGTGAAAAATGAGTGCGATGCACCAGAATCAAACAACACTCGAGCAAGTACTGAATTAACAGAAAACATACCCAGCATGACGTTTGGCGCTTCCTGAGCTTCTTCAGCATGCATGAGAAAAAGACGGCCGTTGCGGTTGAGAGAATTCCCTGGGGCAAACTTCTTCCTGGCTGAACACGACGCTGCTGCTGAGCTGGGGCATTTGCATTGGGGGCTGCGGCATTCTTCTTGTTGGGGCACTCGTTGGAGTAGTGACCCTTATTTCCACAGTCATAACAAGTCACTTGCGACTTGTCCTTTGCTGCAACGGGCATAGCATTGCTTCAAGTCCTCGGGGCAGTGTTGGTGTTAGCGGTAGCATTGTTGTTGTTGAACTTGGGTGGGGCACGGTTGAAATTGCTAGAGTTTCCGGTGTTGTTGTGATATCCTCCGGGCCTAGGGTTTCCACGGTTGGGATAGGTCGTACGGTTCATCGGGGGTCTGTTGGTTCTCGGGACAAATCCTGGAGATGGGTTAGGGCGATACTTTGGGGTCTGATGGATTCCTGGCTGATTCATCATGCGACGCTTGCGGTTCTCATTGGCTTGGTTGATCTTTCCTTCCATCTAGATGGCAGAGTCGACTAGGGCTTCAATATCAGCAAAGGGGATATTTACTAACACAGTCTGCATCTCATCGTGCAGACCATTCAAGAATCTCTCCTTCTTCTTGGCTTCGGTGTCGATCTCATCCGGGGCATACCTAGCTAATGACAAGAATTTATCACGGTATTCCACTATGGTCATCCGTCCTTGCTTTAGTTCTGTGAACTCGTCTCTCATTCTCTTGATCAACCCCGGTGGCACATGGGTTCTACTGAACTTGACCTTGAATTCCTCCCAGGTCATCATCTGTCCTCCGGTCATCGCATGAACGCTGTTCCACCATGCTCTTGCATCTCCGGCTAGATAATGGGTGGCAAACAGAACTTTCTCGTTACCTTACACTCCGGCGACTTCTAGGTTGTTTTCCATGGTTTGCAGCCAGTCATCGACATCTAGGGGCTCTTCTGACTTAGTGAAAACAGGTGTGTTGGTGTTCTGGAAATTCTCGAGCTTAGATCCATGGTTGTCCTGATTTCCGTGGCCTTGATTATTGTGTGCTAGCTGAGCTATCTGCTGAAGGGTGGCTAGGTTGGCTTCACGTACGGCTCTTTCAGCTTCGCGGTCAGAAACCAACATTTGCAGGATCTGCAACATCGGGTCCGGGGATGAACCACTTCCTCCACGGGGAATCTGAAGATTGAGATAGATCATGAGAAAAGAGGGAAATTTCTAAGGTTCAGGGACTTTGAAAAGTTTTTAAAATTGGACTCAGATTTTCTAGCAACTTGCTTTTCATTCATTCATTCACACGATACAACACACACCACAACAAAGGTAAACAGATGGTTTTAGGAACCATTCTGGAAACTACGATACAATGGGACCGAATACAACTCACTACGTTTGTGCACTAGCGCAGTTGTGAGTTTTACTAAAAGTGATCTAGGGTGCAAAATTTGATGTAAGCTTCGAAATAATTTTGGAGTAGCGTGAATTTTTATGAAAGAGTCCAAGAGGTAAGAATGAGAATAAGTTTTTGTAAATATTTGCTAGCGTGAATTTTTATGAAAGAGTCCAAGAGGTAAGAATGAGAATAAGTTTTTGTAAATATTTTCTTTCTTTGGTTTTGGAACTAAATTTTTGATTCAAACATCCAGTCTAACTACGGTCTCCTATGGTCAGGATCGCTCTGATACCAACTTGTCAACACCCGAATTTTTAATCCCAGATGCCTGTTATGCTACACATCGCAATCCCAGGATTACCATTTTTGTGAGACATAACAGATTTGAATACCACAGTACATCATCCATTACAAACCATACATAAGGTCTTACACAAATAAGGATCTCATGATCCAGTTCTTAATACAACTCAAGCAGTGAAAATACGTAATAATAACGGTAGCGTAGGCGAAGCTCCATCTTCGGGGTCACAGGCAATGCTGACGATGGGAGATGATCCTAGTTGTCATAACCTTCCTGGGGTCCATCCTCCTGGTACTCCTCTTCATAGTCTGGCCACGGGAATAGCCAGGGACAAAGCCATGAGAACTCTTTAAGTACTCGCAAACTAATACTAACAAGTGAAGGGGTTTTTTGTAGTAGGACACTAAGCTCTAGGGTTGTTTTGCAAAAAGCCAGATTTACCTCTACTAAGTTCAGAAGCAAAGAATGCTAGTTGAAGTTTTATAACACCTAAGTGGGAACTTGTATTTCATATCACAACTCTGTTGTGGTCAAGTTAAAATCTCAATCCATTTCACAAGTCAATTTGGAAACATCTGACGGGGGAACAGTATGGCCACTCCAATTGTCCATAACCGCGGACGCGGCTATTCAAATAGTTTGACACTCTGCAGAGATTGTACACTTTCACCACAACATTCGATACATCCGTCAGGAACAAATCCTGAATTCACCATACTTAGTATGCGGATAATCAATCCTAACCTTTCAATTACACGCCCTAGTATAAGCACCTCTCCTGTGAGTTTGGCCTCCCAACCATGACCAACTGTCATCTTGGGTACTGCACAGGTGGACAATCTACACAAGGCAGCCTCAGCTCAGACCTTGGCTGTGAGGGAACTAATACTAAGGTATATAAGTTTCCAGTCAAGCCCTACCCAATTTTCGGGTATTGTGGTTGTACGGTAAATTTGGAATGGTATCGCATCCAGACAACCATCAGTTTTATAAAGGGCTAAGGCTCATGCCTCAACATTTTCATCACCAAAAATCATCTGGTGTTCGGAAACACATGTCAAAACTTCTCAATAGAATGATCCATCATTCCAAGGTTTTCATAACCATTTTTCCACCAAGTATTCCCATCTAAGGTTGATCAAGTTTTGTGCTTAGCACTAGCATCTACAAGTGGGGGTAAGTACTAATGAGGGGTGGTAAACTAGTGGAGTTTAACTAAGTTCAATCTCATGCCTTAGGATGACATAAAAGTTTTCTAGCTTAGGCCAAGTTTTATGCTTTTTATGCAACCTTCAATTATCTTTCTAGAATCTACAAATTCAGTTAAGTAAGCTCTGAGTAATAGCTTTGATAAAGAAATAAAGTATAAAGCTTGTAAGTAAAACTAGGAATGGGGTTAACAAGTGGGTATGATCACATATGCTTAAGGCATATAGTTGGCATGGTATTTGCTTGCATAGGTCAACTTGATTAGTAAGGCTTGCTAAAGTAGAGTATCTTGCAAGTGTTAGCTTGCACCATCAAATAGTAGTATTAGGCTTGCATCAGTGTCAGTATAAGCTTGCCTTGTGCAGAGCAGTGGTTGAAGTTCTCCTCGGCTTCTTCTTTGTAGTATCCTCATTCCTCCTCGTATCCTTGGTCGGTACTAGCGTCTATGAATAAATACGAGGTACACAATCACCAAAAAACACTTAACTATTTTCAATCATCACACAAAAGGGTCCTATTGATGATCTAGCATCATCACTAACATTACAAGCACTTGACTTAATGATTTTATTTTTAGAAAGGTAATTTCTACTCATTAAAAAACTACTTAAGATTTAATATTCTCCAAACCAAACATGGGATCATGTTGACACATGTCATCGCCACACATTTCAGTACATGGGAATGTGATTTAAAGTGGTGTCACAATTTAATAAGATTTAACCTTTTTATTTTAAATAAAATAAGTGACTAGAAATGCCTATGTGGCATTCTTTTATTACTTGAACATTATTTCTGTAAGTCAATCCATATATTTTTATATATTCTGAAAGGTATGATCAAATGTGATTTTTGAGATTTGGAATCAACTCAAAAGCTATTATAGTTTAAATTTGAAAAATGTTTGAATGCAGAAAAGCTTATGACTTGTTATTTTTACCTAGGTTGATCTATAGATTCAAATGATTTGAATCCAACGGGCTTGGATTAAGCATTTCAAAACCTTTCTAACAAAATTGGTTTCATTCAATTTGGTTCACTGAATCGAGTTGGGTTGATATTTGAAACTGGGTACAGAACTAAGTTTGAATGAAAATGGAAAAATCCAAATTCAAATGACTGGGCTGCGCGGGAACTACTAATGGGCCGGCCTGTTACGCACAGCACTTAAGTTGCTCTCCCCATGCGTCAGTGAGACGGGGGCGTGCGAAGCGGTACAGGGCAACGTGGTGCGTTGGATCTAGTTCTAATCCAACGGCTCTGGTTCATCGTCCACGTCGGGCAGCGCCGGCGAGACAGAACCCTAACGCGGCAGGTGGGGGTAGTCGGGGGCTCACCGGGGCTCAGGCGAGGGTCGGCGAGGCGGGCGAACGACGAAGTCGACGACGGCGAACCTCCTGGTACCGGCAGCTCCTCCTGGGGTGGACGAAATCGACGGCGCCCTTCTTCTCCAGAGGCCGCCTGCTCCGGCGCAATTCTGGCAATGCGCTGCTCGCCTTGCTCCGGGAACGGGGTGGAACGATCAGTGAGGAGAGGGGAGTGAGATGGTGTGAAGATTTTGAGCGGGGGAGGCCTCTATTTATAGTCTCGACGACGAGACTGAACGGGATAGGCAGGCGACGGTGGCGATATGGCTACGGGCTGCTAGAGGCATGGTCGAGGGTGGCGATTGATCAGTGGTCTCCTGGCGATGCTCTATGGTTTTAATGCGTGTGTAGGGGCAGTGGCAAACGGTCGGGAACGCTCGATGTTCTGCGCGGTAGAGGCGGCGTCTTCGACGGCGAGCTATGGCTACGGGGTACGAGCGGTGAAATGGGCATGTCTGGCGGTCTCCTGGGACGGTGGGGAGAATGTTGGCGGGCGGCGAGGGCTCGAGGTGGTCTGGTTGAATGGGAACGACGCGTGCTCTGTGGCGCGGGTCGGCATGGTCGGCAGCGGCACGGGTGCGGCGTTCCTGGCGGTTCTGGTTGCTGTCTGCGAGGCAGGGCTGGTTGAGAGGGGGCGGTGAGGAATGGGCTACCTCCCATACAAGGTTGGCACAGCTAGTTCTTCCTCTAGCCTGCTGTCCACACTGGGGTGACATGGGTGCTCTTGGGCTGTTCACCATTGATGACATTGGCAAGCTTATAGTGGGGCTAGTGATTAATTAAGTTTGCTAGATGATCTACTGAGGTTGTTGTGAGCTAGAGAGGGAACAAGTTTGGCCAGAATCACTGCACACTACAGTGTTTAGATTTTGTTTGATTTGAAACAGCAAGGTGTTTGATGAAATGGCCGCATGAATTCAAGTTTTGAGTTTTGAAAAGATTTTTGGTGGGTGTGCTAGGCATGTGCTGGTGAGTCTGTAGATGCTTGGCTTTTTAAAGTTGAGCTTGTTTGAGTGGTTTTTGAAAAAGTGGGATCTTCCCATATGATATAGATTCAACTTTAAACTGTCATTTAAACTATGCATTTGAATGTTTGTGGATGATCACAAGGTGGGCCTTGATACTTTGTTATGAGTACTATCAAGGGGTGCAAAGATCCAAACAAGTTTCTGTTAAGTTCTGAAAGTTAGAGATAGCCAAAGTAGGCATGGGAGTTAATTTGGCAAAAGTGACCATTCACTTAATTTGTTTGTTTTGATTTATTTGTCTTTGGGAAAAGTTTGGGAAATGTTTAGATGATGTTTATTTCACCTAAGAATCATTTTACAAGCAAATAAACACACAAGCAAGGTAATTCAAAAGAATTCAAATTGGAATGCATACACACATGCATGCTTTCATATTTTTATTTAGAGAAGTTTTTGTTAACCCTAATTTTGATGATTAGAGTTTGATGATTCTAGTTTAATATTTTTGGGATGTTACAAGCCTCACAAAATTTCTTCGATGTCATGGTGTAAGTCCTGCCATAAATTTTGAAAGACACATTTGGCTTGAACAAGCTGTTAGAAAAAGAGAAGCTCTCCACAAATGTTTTAGTGAACGTTGCATATTGCACGCTCTTACCCTACATATAACTTGTTAGTACAACCCTCCAAACCAAGGTTAGAAAATCCTCAAGAATCCCAGCAGCCCACAAAAAGGTTGGGCAAGGACAGGTGGAAGGGTGCGCATCCCCCTCATCTCCCTCATCGCCAAATCACGGTGTAATGAGATCCTCATTGTATGAGGGCCTAGCTCGGGAGAATGATCTTGAAGGCTTTGCCCTCCTAGGTGCATCACTCTCAAATATTTCACCAAAGGTGTGGTTGTCCATGACCTCTTTTTTCTGAAATTTTTAGACAAACATCAAACCAAGTGATTTCCAAGTTGATAAATGATGAGAAACTACTATAGGAACTTTCTAGAGGGCTACACATGCATCAAAATGGAATCTCTAAGCATAGAACAAGCATGAAAGCTCACACAACCTGTCACCTATAGAAGCAAAATACTCAAGATACAATCTACCAATCACAAATCTAATTAGACAAGTAGAGGAGGCACATACCAAGGAGCAATCCCTCCAAAAATCAGCAGTAAAGATGGGCTGAGCAAGGAGATCGAAATTTGCGAGCAAGAACAGCAGGAACTCGAGCTTGAGAAAGTTTTCCGGTGTTTTTTGGGAGAGAGAAAGAAGATGGCTGGGAGGAGGCATCTTGGAGGGCCATAGGTGGGCCACACCCCTGCCAGGCGCCACCTAGGGGCAGGCCGCACCACCCAGGGGTGTGCGGGCCTGGGGTTCCCCCCTGGGTCACTCTAGGTGTCCCTCTGCCCCTTTTTTCGAGGAAAAAATTATTTTGAATTTTCTGGGATTTTTCAGGAAACTTTATTTTTGGCCAATTTTCAGGGTATGAAAATTGATTTTCTCGCAGAAAATATTTTTTTTAGAAGAAGCAAAAGCAAACTAAAACCAAACTATAGAATCTCTAAGACACTCTAAGAAGCAAACAACTAGCAAAAC
Source organism: Avena sativa (assembly GCA_916181665.1). Classification (NCBI taxonomy): domain Eukaryota; kingdom Viridiplantae; phylum Streptophyta; class Magnoliopsida; order Poales; family Poaceae; genus Avena; species Avena sativa. The sequence continues at coordinate 413,458,285 of OV702294.1, read as the reverse complement.
CAAAGCTAACAAGAGAAAAGGAAAAGACTAGGAAGGAGAAAAGTAAAAGAAAGCAAGAATAACCACAGTTAAAGCATTGTTTTGTTCATTAAAATCCTTTTGTTAACAAGGTTGATCAAGTCTTGTTGCCAAAACAATCTTATATGAAACAAAACTTTGCATTCCACAAGATGATTATGTTACCTCAAACTTGATAGCAATGGTCCCAATCATAATAGTTCCAAAATTTTCTTGTCGAATGGGACAATATATTTCTCCAACTTCGATGCTCTCAATATTTTCAATGGAATTCAGGCAATAGCTTTTAGCAACCTTCTTGGGGAAATAGACAGTATGCTCTTTGTCATTAATATTGAATGTTACTTTTCCTTGATTGCAATTTATGACAGCACCTGTAGTATTAAGAAAAGGTCTCCCAAGAATAATAGACATATTATCATCTTCAGGCATTTCAAGCACAACAAAATCAGTGAAAACCAAGCAATTATGAGCCACTTGAACAGGAACATCCTCACATATACCAACAGGAATAGTAGTTGACTTATCCGCCATTTTAAAAGATATATCAGTTGGTATCAACTTTTCTAACTGAAGTCTCTTGTAGAGAGAAAAAGGCATAACACTAACTCCAGCTCCCAAATCACATAAAGCAGTTCTAACATAATTATTCTTAATAGAGCAAGGAATAGTTGGTATACCTGGATCACCAAGTTTCTTTGGAACCTTACCATTGAAGGAATAATTAGCAAGCATAGTAGAAATCTCCTCATTAGGAATCTTCCTTTTATTAGAGACAATATCCTTCATATACTTTGAATAAGGAGGCAACTTAATAGCATCAGTCAAAGGAATTTGCAAAAATAAAGGTTTCATCTAGTCACAAAACTTGTTGTAGTGTTCTTCCTCCTTTGACTTGTGTTTATTACCTGGAAAAGGCATAGGTTTCTGCACCCAAGGTTCTCTCTCTTTACCATGTTTATTAGCAATAAAATCTTCCTTAGTGTACCTGTTGTTCTTACTGTGCTTCTCAGGTTCTTCCTCAACTTCCTCCTTATCAGGAGCACCATTTTTATCATTACCACTCTCATTTTTAGCATCAGAGACAGATTACTATTAGGATCTACAACAGGTTCAAGTGGCTCCTCAACTATTTTATGTTTCCTTTTCTTTCTCTTACTAGGACTACTACTAATTTCACCTTGTTGGGAATCCTGCTCAATTCTTTTAGGGTGTCCTTCAGGATATAAAGGATCGTTAGTAGCTATACCACTCCTAGTTCTAATTCCATAAGCATGTTTATCTCCTGAGGCATTAACTAGCATATCCTTTTGTACCTTAGCAAGTTGATCAAGTTGGGTTTGAACCATTTGAAAGTGTTTACAAAGCATTTTAATATCATTAGAAGTTCTTTCCACAATATCTTTCAACTCATTAATAGCTCTAGAGTTTTCCAATAAATAATTCTGAACTTGTTTATTAAAATTACCTTGTTTAACAATAAAAGTGTCAAGTTCCTCTAAGCATTGATCGGGAGGATTACCATAGGGAATATCACCTTCATCAAAGTGGAGAGAGTGTACCTCAATAGTAGATGAGTGGGGAATTGGCTTGCAGAATTCTTCTATAGGAGGTAGATTCTTCACATCTTCAACTCTAATACCTTTATCCTTTAGACATTTCTTAGCTTACTTCATCACTTCATCATTTAATGTGATTACTCCCCTCTTCTTTGGTGTTGGTGTTGGAACTGGTTCAGGCACAACTGGTTCAGGAGTAATAGGCTCAGGTGTATTTAGCTCAGTTGAAGTTCAATCATCATAATTCTTGCTTATCTTAGCCATTAATTCTTTAGCATCTATAGGAGTTCTTTTCCTGAAAACACAATCAGCAAAACTATCTAGGTATGTCCTAGAATCATCAGTTAGTCCATTATAATAAATATCAAGAAGCTCAGTTTTAGGTAATGGACATCCACGATGTGCATGAATCAAGGCACATAACCTTGTCCATGACTCAGACAATTTCTCTTCTTCTCCCTGTTTAAAATCAAAAAGTCACTGCAAAGCAACATGTCTAGCACTGGGAGGAAAATACTTCTGGAAGAAAGAAGCAATCAAGCAATCAGGGCTATCAATGGAACCAGTGAAAGGAATATGCCCGAGAGGCAATAATAAAATGGTTATTATCGTATTCCTTGTTTATGATAAATGTTTATTTTGCTTGCTATAATTGTATTAATATGGAAACGTTAATACATGTGTGTTTAATAAACAAACAGAAAGTTCCTAGTGATGCCTCTCTCATAAAACTAGCTCGTTGATTAATAAGATGATCAAGGTTTCCTGATCATGGACATTGGATGTTGTTAATAACATGGACACAACATTAGTGTAATGATGTGATGAACATTCATCCGAAGTATAGCATTACGATCAAAGTCATTGAGTTTATATTGCTATAACAACTTACGAAGTGATCCTAATCCTTAGACCATGAGATCATGTCAATCACTAACACCGGAAGAGTTTCTTGATAACATCAAACATCACACCGTAACAGCGTGATTATAAAGATGGGTTCAGAACTACTAAAGTGTTATGTTGAGGCCCATGGATCGACAGTGGAATTTGTTCATCTCGATGACGGATAGATATGCTCTGGGCCCTCTCGGTGATATCACATTGATTAGCTTGCAAGCAAGTGATTTGATCACTAGAATGTTATATCACGGAAACGAGAAAAGAGTGCATGTCAGTAACGAGATAAAACTAGGTATGGATATACCAATGATCGAATCTCGGACATGTAATATATCGCGAAACAAAGGGATTAAGATACTAGCGTAAAAGGTTCTGACGATCACAAGAAAGTCATTGTTGAATGTGTGGGAGTTAGTATGGGTCCCAGATCCCGCTTTTGATTATTGATCCGAGAGGGGTCTCGATCGTGTCCGCATTATTCGCGAACCGTAGGGTGACACACTTAAGAGACTCCTACATCCATTTGGAGCAAAAGTTTCATGCCGGAAAGAATAACAAGCGCAGAAATTTATTTTACTAGATACCGAAACGGGTTTTCAGGTGAAATTGCAGAAAGTGTTTCTGCATGTGAAATAAATACTAGCAAGGGGTTATATGTGAATGTTTGTCATTAAAGTAATTGACAAAATTCTGAATAAATAAAAGGATTTTTATTTAATGAGAGTTTGCATTAAATTTGGTGGAAATTTAATGGGAATTTGAGTGGGTTTTTGAGTGGAGGAAATTGAAAGGCATTTGAGTGAGTGGAGTGTCCACCCACATGAATGAGGAAGAGGGGGGGCAGCCCTATGGCTGGGCGCCATGCCCCTTGGGTGCCCCCTCTCCCTTATAAAAGGCCCCCTCTCATCCTCTCAAAGCACACCTCCTCGTGAAGGATCTCTCCCCCCTCTAGTATGTATCCCCCATGGTCTCGGACTAGCGAGATACATGTTCCCAGTAGATTTTTGGCAAGAAAGAGTTGTGCTTCCGCTGCATCACTAGAGCAAGGAGGCGGAGGTTGCTCGGTGCCACGAACGTGTGTGCGAGCACGGATGCGCCGCCGTTTTGTGGTGCTAGGACTTTCTCTCGATCTTGAGATCGGCAAGAGATCGTCTGCATCAACCACGAGTTTTGACTCGTTAAGATTTGTCGGTCTTCAAGGGTATGTTCTCTACGGATGTATATCCGTCCTTTGCTTGTATCTAGTAGATAGATCTTGGTACATAGTTGTTTCCATTGTAGGAATTTTTTTGTTTTCTATGCTGCGAACCCTACAGTGGTATCAGAGTCGGATCTATGCATAGATGCTTTGCACGGTTAGTACACATATGAGTATGTGGGTGATGATGATCATTTTATTGCTTCTTAGTTGTACTTTGGATATTGGTGGCATAGTGGGATGAAGCGGCCCGGACAAACTTTACATGTCCTCGCACATGAGACATGTTCCACGCTTGACATGCAACTAGTTTTGCATAAGTGGCTAGCGGGTGTCTGTCTCTCCTACTATAGTCAATATCTAATTTGCAACGAGTTGTCAACAATTTGGTTATCCTCGTTGTGGTTCATGTTCGTAGGTAAGAACGGTTCTATCTTCGAAAGCCCTAAGCCACGTAAAACTTGCAATGGATAAATTAGAGGCGTCTAGTTTAGATTGTTGCTGGGCTAGTGTTATGATATGGTGATGGTGTAAGTAGAAGTATAAGTCGATACTCTTACAACATACATAACATGTAGGTTCCATAGACCTTGGCCTTACACATAGAGGTATGATAGAGATCATACCACGGTGCACATGATGGAGATTATATGCGGGAACCATATCATTTCACTTATAAACATGTGATGTTTGATTACATATTATATTGCTTGTTTGGCATTTTATTAGCATAATAAGATGATCCCTCATTTAGATATCAAGATAAAAATATGTTCTTCCTTAAGTATGCACCGACAATGTTTCGTCGCTTCAAGACATCACGTGATGATCGGGTGTACTTGAATCCACGAGCATATCTCGGGTGTAAGACAGTTACACACGCGAATACTAAGGTTCTTACTTGGTGAGCCTAGCATGTACAGACATGGCCTCGGAACACGGACCGAATGGTTAAGCATGAGTCATATTTTTTGATATGATGAGCATATGGATGCTCGCCTTTGAAGCTACACCAACTCACGTGATGAACGGACTTGGTGTAGTGGATTTGGTTCATGTAGTCACCAAAAAGGCATGAGGGATGTCGTTTTTGAGTGGGAGTTCATTTCTAATTTGTATTAGTAGAACTCAATTTATCATAAATTAAATCAAAGTGAATTTGCATAATTTGTTGTAGTCATTGGCATTCGTTCACTGCCTTATACTTAGTTGTAATTGAGATAATAGAACTATAGAATTCTAGATATATACTTTACGAACTGGTATCATATTGTGTTGACTGGCAATCTAAAGTTTAAAATCCTATTGCAAACTTTCAGCAAACTTTGTTTACTCTATGAAATTTAATAATTGGTATTAAATCGAGAGTAACAATTCCAGTGTTAGTATCTTAAGTATCATGTTTTCCTCCATGATTCTTGATTGTTTTAATATCAAGTTTATCTAGGAGCTGAAAGAATTGTTTCAGAAACCATCATGTGTGACAGATATAACGATATCTGAAACAATGTTTTGGTTGCAATATGATAGAGTATAATATATGTTCTCATATTGGATGAGAATTTACAAAGGTTGGAGATGCTAGACATCCTAATCATCCAAAAGGGTTTTGGAAAGTAACGTTATACTCACGATTCATATTTATAAGCTACATTAGCTTGATCATGAAAGTCGTCATGATAAGGATGAATAGAAGATGTATGTAAAGTGTTTACTACACTAAAATATTACTAAAGAATGGATTCTGAAAGAATGCCAATCATTTTGATGATGGTGATCTACTTCAAAGTGCAAGTCCAAAGGTATTATTTGAATATACACGCTTTGGACTATGTGTCATATATATGGCGCCGCTTTTGATGTTGATAGATTCTTTTAAAAGGAAAAGGAAATGCTGAAAGAGAATCTATAAAATATATTTGGCAGAAAAGAAAAGATTGGAAATATCTAATTTAGGTATATGGATGATATACATGTTATGGTTGTAATCTTTGCTTGTTCAATAATGTGGTTCTTGGGTATTGGATACCGAATTGGTTGGTATGAAATTTCATATAGAATGACGCAATTCATAAACCACAATGGCCTAAGTAACTAGCAAGAGAATATGTGATGATGTTCATCCAAAACAAACAAACCGTTGTTTGTATTTCTCGTTTACATCAAAGCTTGACTTCAAGATTTGTTTTAATAATTTTTATTTAAATCAGGTATTATGAGAACAAAGGTTGTTCAAATAATTACCGTATTCCATATAATATGGATGATTTACAAATCTAGTTGGATAAATCCCATCCATAAAACCTAATGCTAAAATGTCGCAAGACAAATGATTGGAAGATCACTTACAAAGTGACATCGCCGTTTAAATTATATTGGAAAGAAAACATGAATAAACTCCATTTTCATGGGTTTTTTGGAGTCTTTGATTTGATCAAATGACGGTTGTGAGACTTTCCTCGGGATAATTAAAAATTCGTTCAAAGGCCAAAGAAGAACGAACGACTAAATTATTTGAATTTATACATATCGATGTATGTAGTCCATTATGTATAATCGTAAGCGATGGATTTAAACTTCATATGCTTTCTCCGGAAATTTGAGTGAATGTTCACTTAATGAGAAAGAAGTATGAAATATTTGAAAAACATTTCAAAGACTTTCAAGATGAAGTGGAAAATCATTGTAACAAGAAAATAAATGATTTATGATTTGATCATAAAGGGATTTATTTGAGTTACAAGTGTAACAAGAAAAATAAATGAATTATGATTATCATAAAGGGATTTATCTTTGTTGCAAGTTCAGCAAAACACCTAGATTTACATCTCCCGAAACACCATAGGAGTATGGAGTGTTTGAGATTTGTAATGAAACCTTGTTTCACATGGTTGGATCAAAGTGTTAATTATAAAACTGCCATTATGTTTTAAAAGATTAAAGCTTTAGAGACTACAACTTTTACACCGAAAAGAGCTCCATCTTGATCTGTTGAAATGACACCATATGAGTTATGTTGTGGGGTAAAACCCAAGTTGTCATTTCTTAAATTTTGGTATGCTAAACATAAGTAAGATGTTTACAACCGAAGTCGGATGCGCATGTCTTTCTAGCTTATTTCGAATAACAATTGGTTATTCCTCCATAACACCGAGGACAAATGTCACATCCCAAGATTTTTGGAAATTGGGACTAGAATTTTTTTTGCACTTGCATGACATTCACGAGCATTGCATTGCATATTTGCATCAAGAAAAATCCCTAAATATAAATAAAGTACTAAAACCCAAAATAGTATATGCCACTTTGTTCCTAAAGGGAAGTAAATTGTCTTTATAAAAATCCATTGTTGCTAAGGCATCGATTATTGATAATTATAGCTTAAAAATATCCAAATAATATTACAAAATTTTAGAAACAAAATTGAGCTCATTTGGAGCTATTATGAAAAAGTTATGGAATAAATACAAACAAATAAAGATATAAATAAAATGAAATATATAAGGATTTATAAATCCACTATTTTCAAACTAGTAAAAAGATGATAAATATGATCCTACAATGATCTATTCGATTTTATAAAAATCTAGAAATAAGAATCATATCATTTGGAGTTCGTATGTAAAAGATATGAGGGAAACAAGTAAAGAGAAAAAGAAAAAGGAAAAAAATCTAAGCGGGCCGGCCCAGCTAGCCAGCCGACCGGACCCAACCAGCCACGCACGTACAGATCGATCCCATGTCTGCTTTAAAAAGTGTGCAAAACAGTTTTTGTCAAACCTATCTCTATTCAAACTCCTATATCTTTTTATCTACAACTTCGAATCGACTTCCGTTTGTTTCTACTTGTTGCCTACTCCAAGACCTATCTCTACACTATCCAAAATCTTCATATAAACTCGTGGAGCCACAGCTGTACGAGTTTCCCTTTCAAAATCCCGAATCTTATATCGCTTTTTAACCCATCTAGACTTTGTTGTTTGCCTTCGGCCAAAAAACAAAAGTTGTAGATCTCGTCGAAATCTTTCAATCCCGACAAACCTCACATCTTTTCATCCACCACAGCCGGAGAATTTCGCACCACAATATTTTAGATATGACGGTGTAAATCCAAGATGTACTCACGCTTGTTTCTTCAAATCCAAATTCCTTTGGTGAGAAGGTAGGACTAATGATTCCTCACAACTTTCATCTTGTAAGTTTTTCTCTCGAACACAGATCTATTTCTTGTCTATTCTGAGTCAAAATCGGGTCAATCTCCTCTTCTAACCACTGGATCTCATCCCAACGGCCAGGATTAGATCGATTTCGCGAAGGGTTACGAGCCAACCAGATCTCGCCACATGTCAACGCCAGGTCAGCCCCGCGTCCCAGTCAGCATAGAATATTTCCAGGGAATATTCCCTGTAGATTTGAAAATTGAATTTAATTTACAGAAAATTGTGTAAACTTGTAAAAATCATATAAAAAGATCCGTAGATCCAAAAATAGCAAATAATATATCAATGGATTCAGAAAAATGTATAGAATATTAATATGACATTAGATTCAACCTTTACAGTATGCGTTTACAGCAGTAACTTAATTAGTTTTAATGGTATTTTAGGTTAATAAATTCATAGGAAATTATCTGTAACTCGGAAAAATATGAACAATATATCAAATTGAAGCTACTATAATGTAGATTAATAATAGCTGGTTGTATCCAGCCTTTGCGGATTATTTACCCCGTAGTGATTTAATTAGTTTTAATGGCTTCAGAAATCATTAAATACATAGTAAATTATTTGCATATCACAAAAATATAAATAATATACCGATTGAAAGCTGATTCCATGTAGATCATCAATATGCAAATGGTTCAGGAAAATACCGTAAGGTTTTGCAGCAATTAAATAAATAGATTAATGGATTATTTAGAGTATTAAAATCATAGTAATTCGAATACTGCTAAGAAAATTACAAATAATATGTCCCTAGAATAAAAATTCCGTGGAGATTACAGATATAATTTTATTTTGATTTTTAGGCAACAGAAACTATATGAATCATTTAAAACCCATTAAACACTAATTAAATCATACAAAAAGATCCATAACTCCGATTAGGGTGAATCCAACGCCTACTGGTTCGTATTAACGGCCTATATCCAATAAACCGAAGAAACAAATTTAATTCGATAGTTAGAACAGGCGTTACAACAGAACTATTAAAAACCCTATATTGGCAAGTAATTATTAATAACAAGTACTCCATTGCATTAATTGGCCTCTTGCATGCATCGTATACTTTAGTGTTGTTTAGAGAAGTAAAGTAACAACCATTGTGACTTATTAAATTGTCATGCAAGCATTTGTTGCATTTGTTTGATCTCTATGTGCTATTGTTAATGTTGTATGCAATTGTTTGATCGATAGATTGCGAAGAGTGCAACGTGTGTGATTGCAACGATTGTTTGAATGACTTTACCAACTATCAAGGCAAGTAGATTCTACTTTGTTTATGATATTGTCCTACTATTTTTAATGCATTGTCGTGTATTTTGTAGATGCATGTGTAGGAAAATACTATCACTATGCTATGTCCTACTATGTGGTAGGGATTTCCTGTAGATGAGCCACCGTTGATAGATATGCTTAGCCATGCTATGATGAACGAGGGCTGAGTTACATCACTGAAAGTTGTTTCTAAATGTGTTGGTTTGCGAAAACTAAAAACAACTTAATCAATGAATCTCCTGGGTGTGATGGGATTGATAATTTTTGGTGGTATCATTGCGGAAAGGCACCCAGGTATCAAGAGAAAATGATTGGCTTCTTTATTTTTTGGCTTACGTGTACAACCATGTTCCAATAATGGAATGGATGGTTGGTTGGACTCAGTAGGTTGTGGTAACTCAAACCCACGTATCTAGAGATGTAGAATTTTGTGAGGTTGGACCGATGCGTGTCGGATTTGGGGAGCTACTTCCCGAACGGTCCCTTCTTGAACTTCTCCCTATCATCAACCAATATGAGAGTGGTGGTACGAGCTGGGCTGGCCAAGTCACATGGGTAAAGTGTACTAACCCCTGCAGGGTATATAAACTAATCGATTAGCCGTGTCCCCGGTTATGGAAATCTGAGTTGCTTGATATTGAGTTCATGACATGTTTCTCGCTCATTCTAATTTCCTAATTGCTTTAATGTTGATGGGTTAACTTAATTGGGATCTTTTCAAAGAAAATCAAAACTGTTTATGAAAGTAGGGAAAAGATATTTGTAAATGCAAGCTAGCCACAACTCCACTTGCCAAAAAAGCATGTAGATGCTAGGATTATTGTCTCCTTTAATAGCTCTACTTGCCATACATTGCAAGTATTGACCCTTCGGGGCTGCTACGTTTTATGTTGCAGGTTGTTATTCTGATTCTGAGTGATCGACTAGGTTGCGGTACTTCACTCAACAGTTGTTCTCCTGTGGCACAATTGAAGATGGAGCCTATCAATTGTTTATGCTTTCCTATGCTACTTGATATTGAGCTAGCCTTGAGCTAAGCATTATTGTAAGAATTGCAAATTCTAGATCAATTCGTTATTTATGATGCACTGTTAAATTCTTTGGTATTCATCTGTACTATGTGTGCCAGTGAACCGATCTAGGGATTGGCACTATACACATCAACTCAGCCTTATCAGGCGAGGGTGTTACAGGATGGTATCAGAGCAGTGCGTTGACTGTAGGATCGTGACCTTAGAAATGGATTAATAATAGAAGACCTCTATTAGGAGAACGATCATATTTTCTACTTATTAGAGTTCTTATATTCCTTATCTATCTTTTCTAGAACCTCTTCCTATTCAAACATTTATAGTTGTCCATTATTATGATACCTATATGAGAGTTAGCTAAGTAAAAGAACAAATAGTATGACATAAATAAACATCTCATCAATTTTGGCTAGGTCTAGACCATCATGTTCTATCTCTTTAGGAGATCATCACTATCGTGTTAGCATATTGTTCTTACCAACTTATGTGGTATGACAATATAGATTGCTTACTTGTTTGTACTGAACCATATCGTGTGATGTATTGTTTAAGATCTGTTGTTTTGAAACTCTAAAGTTGCTGGAGTTTTCGTGTGGTTTCAAAATTATTTTAATGGTGTGAATTGATTGAGATTCGTGGAATTACTGCTGCAGTTTTCTGTCTGACCTGTTGTACCGCACGATATTTCATATTTTATTGGTAACTCATAAAAATCTAAAAAAATAGGATCTTGAGCGTAATTACCTGTAGTACATGCACAAAAATTGGCTAAAATTCCAGACAAGTTTAAGGTATCCAGAAAAATTCGTGAAAGCTGCTGTACCGTTTTGACAGATTTTGTTTGTTGTTTATTTGTTACTCTATTCTACTCTAGTATTGTACCCAAACTTTTCAAACCATTTTGTGGTTATATACTGCTAGTTTTAAACCAGTGTAACGTTGTATTTCAAGTGCCTACTTGTGTGACTAATGTTTGCTTCATATAGTTATGGGTAGTATTACTCCTCTAGTCTTCCTATGTCACATCCCAAATTTTAGATTTGGTACTGCATAACATTCATGGCATTGCATCATGATCATCCTTGCAAAATTTCAGTTTAAAAAGGTTTTGACAAAACAAACCACTTGCATTTTCATTTTGACACCTACACATGAACACTTGGTTTTGCCATGCTGCTGTGAAAAACATTATATTTTGGATGTATGGAAGGCACAGGTATATAGAGGGTTCCACCACGAACCCGTGGCACTTCGATTCACCCAATTCGGAGCTCCTTAGCAAAAGTTACGCAAATCTGAATTTTGTCTAAAAATTCTAGACAGTTCTGTTAAATTTCAGATAATAAAAATCGTCAGGAAAAAGAAAAGGAAAAGATCAAAAAAAAGGGCAGCGCGCCAGCAAGCCTGCTGGGCCGCCGGCCCAGCCGCGCAGCAGCAGCAGCGCAGCGCGCGCGGCAGCTGGTACCTGCCGCCCAGCACCAGCCCACCGCCTGTCGGGCCCGCTCGCCAGCCACCGCGAGCCACCGACAGGTGGGACCCACCTGTCGGCGGCGCCGCCGCCGAGTCCCTGGCAGACACGCCGCCCGCCGCTGCGATCTCCATAGAGTCTGTAACCGACCCCACGAGGACTTCCCCTCTACAAAGTCGCGCGCCGCCACCCTCCCTTTGTCTCGCCCGCCTCGCACTCCCCTCGCTGCCAAGCCCGCCGCCGCCGCCGACATCGCCGTCTCCGCCGCCGCCGCCGACCTCGCAAACGAGGTACCGTCGCCGCCCCGCACCCTCTCTCCTCCCTTGCAAGATTTTCCGCTGCCTACTGACCCGCGCCGACGCCTTTTCCCCCTCTGCAGACGCCGCCGCCGGGAATTTCTCGCCGGAGCGCCACGCCGCCGCCCGCGCTCCAGTCGCCGATCGCCGCCGCCACCAACCGCCTCGCCCGTCGCCGTCATGCCGACGAGCTCTGCCGCATCGCCCCGAGCATCGTCCCACCAGCCACCGCCGCCGGAGTCGCCTGCCCCGCCGCCGATGTCGCCACCCGAGCCAAGCCCCGTCGCCGACCTCGCCAGCGCCGGTGAGCTCCCCGCGCGCCTCCCCCTGCCCTCCGATCTGGAACAGGCGGTCCAGATGGACCATTGACCAGTCACGCTGACCGCTGACTGGTCAGCGTGCCACGTCAGCGCGGTCAGACCAGTCAAACTTTGACTGTGTATTTTAATTTGATTTAAATTGGCAGAAATTAGCTAAAACTTGTAAAATCCATATCTTTAGATATACTGGGCCAAAAATTTCAAATAAAATATGTGTGGATTCAGTGTCTCACGTAGAATCTTGCTGAACAATTGTTTTACACTTTTAGAGCAAGGTTTTGTGCTGAATAATTAAATGAGTTAATGCTATTTTTAGAGTAATAAATTCATAGAATAAGCTCTGTAACTCCAAAAATTGCAAATAAGATGTCCCTGGAATCTGTTGAACAAGGGGAATCTTATAGTGAATTAAAAAGTTAGGCTTACATTATTGGATTTTGCAGAATCTATTTAAAGACTTACTGTAGTATTTTAATTACTCGGGGATTTATATAAATCCTTTTTGAGAAATTCCAATTGGTACTGTTTCTATTATGAGTTGCCTACGCAGTGGAAAATTTTCAAGTTTTTACAAACAGTATGTTAGTAGTGGCTAATTATTTAGTTTCTAGCTCTATTATTTGAGCATTATAAATTGCATGCTTTGTTTTCTTTGCGCTCAAAATAATTTCCATGCATGCATACAGTAGTTATACTGAATAAGATTATGTGATGCTGCTGTAGCATTATTCCACTTGTCATGCATGCATCTTGCATCATCTTTGTTTGCATATGATTGTGGATGGTTTGTTTATGATTGCAACTGTATCGTGTAGATTGTGACGAGTGCAACGCTTGCTTGTGTGCGGATTGTTCTTCCGACCTCTACAGCCAAGGCAAGTAGATGCTACCTTGTTCATGATGTCGTCCTACTATTTTTAATGCATTGACGTGTATTTTGTAGATGCATGTGTAGGATATTACTATCGCTATGCTATGTCCTATTATGTGGTAGGGCTTTCCTTGTAGATGAACCACCATTGGTAGATGTGCTTAGCCATGCTATGATGATCGAGGGCTGGGTTACATCACTGAAGTTGTTTCTAAATGAGTTGGTTTGCGAAAACTAAAAACAACTTAATCAATGAATCTCCTGGGTGTGATGGGATTGATAATTTTTGGTGGTATCATTGCGGAAAGGCACCCAGGTATCAAGAGAAAATGATTGGCTTATTTATTTTGTAGCTTACGTGTACAACCATGTGCCAATAATGAAATGGGCGGTTGGTTGGACTCAGTAGGTTGTGGTAACTTGAACCCACGTATCCAGAGATGTAGAATTTTGGTAGGTTGGACCGGTGCGTGTCGGGTTTGGGGAGCTACTTCCCGAACGGTCTCTTCTTGGACTTATCCCTATCATCACCCAAAATGAGTGTGGTGGTACGAGCTGGGCTGGCCAAGTCACATGGGTAAAGTATACTAACCCCTGTAGGATGTATAATCTAATCGATTAGCCGTGTCCCCGGTTATGGACGTCTGAGTTGCTTGATATTGATTCCATGACTTGTTTCTTGCCCATTCCAATTTCATAATTGCTTTAATGTTGTTGGGTTAACTTAATTGGGATCCTTTCAAAGAAAATCAAAAACTGTTTATGAAAGTAGGACAAAGGTATTTGCAAATGCAAGCTAGCCACAGCTCCACTTGCCAAATATGCATGTAGATGTTAGCACTATTGTCTCCTTTAATAGATCTACTTGCCATACATTCCATGTATTGACCCTTCGGGGTGCTATGTTTCATGTTGCAGGATATTCCGATTCTGAGTAATCGATTTAGGCCACGGTACTCCACTCGGCACTTGTTCACTTGTGGGCAATTTGAAGAATGGAGGATTTACTATAATTATGTTGCTACTTGAATAACATTGAGCTAGCCTTGAGCTAAGCTTTTATTGTAATAATGATACTTTGGATCTTCGTTATTTATGATACACGGATATTTTGCTATGTTATTCATCTTATTCTATTGTGAGCCAATGAACCGATCTAGGGATTGGCATGTCACATAGAAGCTACGGTCTTTTCAGAACCGTAGTGTTACAAGATGATATCAGAGCCCGTGTGTCGACTGTAGGATTGTGACCTAGGTTTGGATTAGGAAGCCATAGAATTATTAAAGCTTATATTAACTCCGTCTTTCATCTTATGCCTTTCACTCTCGTAAGTTCTTACCAAATGCTATTCTCACACTTTCCTCTTTTAATTGATAGATGGGAGAAGTCAGGACTGAGTATGCAACCATGGATTCACCAAGGCCCTTTGCTAGACAGTTAGCACAGCTCTCACAGTCATTGGGATTGCCACTGCCCATGTTCAAGGGAAGAAGGCTGTACACCTATGGATATGGCGAGGATGCATGGGAGATCGCCACCTTCATCTTCAGGGATGCCGCCTTGCCAAACCCTGTGCATCTGATCTACACCAAGACATACTGCAACTGGGGACTTGGAATAAACTTGGCCCTGCATGAAGCCCTGTCACGCCAGTGCCATCTTGTCCAACACCTGCTGCCAGCAGACTCACCCTACCGTGACTATGGGAGGCGTGATGAGGATGGGAATGTTGTGGTTACCCTGGGGGACAGGAACAACATGCCACCCCGTCGGAGGCACATAGAGGATATGGAAAGGGAGAATGGAGCTCTAGCTGAGAAAGTGATGATGGTAAAAGAGACAGCAGATTTTGCCAGCAATGGGGTCCAAGGATTGGAGATAGAGACCTTGCATGAAGCTATGGATGTTCTGAATAATGCCCTGGTAGGCAGGGATGCAACCATAGCTCAGCTTAATGGAACTGTGCAGGAAAACAACCAGACCATACAACAGTTGCAAGGGACCGTCCAGGAAAGGGATCAAACCATTGAAGATATGGCAGCCCAGATTGCCGCTCTCCAAGCACAGCTGAATCCACCCTCTGATGATGACAATGGAGATGATGGCAACAATGATATGATGATGACAGTGGGAACGATGATGATGAGGACGAGGATGATGATGATGGAGACGATGATGGTGGAGGAGATGAAGCTGTTGCAGCTGCAGCAGAGAATAAAGAAGAAGAAGAGGAGGATCCAGAAGAGGTGGAGTTTGAGATTTCAAGTGATGACTCAGGAGAGGTGTATACTCCGCCGCCATGGTTGGATCGTGGACAGAAGCGCCAATGCATGAGTGCGAGGACCTACCGCAACCTCTTCAAGAAGTAGATATAAGTCCACCAATTAGTCTTTGTTACGTAAAAACGTTAGGATTAGTCTCGATCGATGTAAAACTTAATTACTGTTAGTTTAAGAGTGTTTAGTTGCTCCTATGTGTACTCCAATATCCCAGGATTATTTGTGTGAATTTTATGGAAGAGTTATGGCAAGTTTGGTTAATATCTGAGTTATTCCTGTTGTAGTTTTCTGCTGACACAGCTGTACTGCACGAATTTTAATATTTTATTGGTATCTGGGAAAAATCTGAAAAAATAGGGCTGGTTCGAAACTCTCTTTACTGTATACACAAAAATCATAAAAAATTCCTGACGAGTTTAAGTCAGATAGAAAAATTTGTGAACACTTCTGGACTGTTCTGGCAGATTCCTGTTTTTAATGCTTTGTTGACCTGTTGTGTTGATAACTAATGCCAACTCTTCTAAAAACTATTTCAGTAGATATATACTGCTAGGATAACCCCTGGGATGTTGCTGGATCATTTGTTTGTTGATGTGTTGCTTGCTTGAGATTGTCTGTGATTGTTTTGTTGTTGTTTGGTCATAATGCATGGGTAGAATCCTGTTTTCGTAATCGATTCTTTCTAAACTTACCTGTGCTGAACTGCAGATGCCTCCCCGCCGTCAACCCACTGAGTTGGAGTAGCTCATGGCAGCTCAGGCACAGCTGACCCAAGTTATGACCCAGTTCATGGAAGCTCAGACAACAACAACAACAACAACAACAATGGGAACAACCAGCCTCAGGGAGATGCTCTCACTAGGTTTCTGAGGCTAAGGCCAGCAAAGTTCTCAACTGCAGCAGAACCAATGGTTGCTCTTGACTGGTTGCGTTCAGTCAATAAGGATCTGGTAATTGTTGGGTGCACGGATGCTGAGAAGGTGAGATTTGCTGCTCACCTACTGGAGGGACCAACCGCTTCGTGGTGGGACACTTTTCAGATCACCCACCCGATGGACACTATGACTTGGGCAATGTTTGAGGAAGGTTTCAACACCAACCATGTATCTTCAGGAGTTCTGAGCCTGAAGAGGAAGGAATTTTGCAACTTGCGTCAAACCAACCGCACCGTGGCTGAGTATATTGAGGAGTTCAACAACCTGTCTCGTTATGCACCTGAGGATGTTGACACTGATGCCAAAAGGAGGGAGAGGTTCCTGGATGGCCTCAGTGATGAGCTTTCAGTGCAGCTGCTGGTGGTTTATTGTCCCACTTTCCAGGAGCTTATGGACAAGGCCAGAATTTTGGAAGGGAACACAAGCAGGTGGAAAGCCGCAAGAGGAAGAGAAACAATCACCCCTCCGGTTCTCACCACAAGTCCCGCACTTCTTATGATGGATACTCCAAGCATGGGGGAAATGACCATGGGCACCATGGAAGCCATGACCGCCACAACCATGGAGGCGATGGACATCGCCATGATAGCCACAAGAGCAACAACCATAGCCACAAGGGAGGACACACTCACCATTCTGGAGGACACAGTGGACAGGACCGCAACCGTGATCGCAGCTTTGTGAAGAAGGATCTGAGTGAGGTGACATGCTTCAAGTGTGGCCAGAAGGGACATTATGCAGACAACTGTCCGGAGAAGAAAGGACTGAAGCCAAACAACAACCAGAAGGCCACAGTGAACCACATGAATGTGGAGGAGATCCCAGATGAGCCTGATCTTGTGATTGGTAAGTTTCCAATCAACACTCACCCTGCACTTATACTTTTTGATACTGGTGCATCGCATTCATTCATATCAAGGGAATTCGTGGATAAGTATAAGTTACCTACGGAGTCTATGAAAGGGTCTATTAGAGTAAGCTCGCCTGGATGAGATATGATAGCTAGCGCGGGATGCCGCGACTTAACTGTGAGGATTGGAGCACACAATTTTATTGCACATCTGGTAGTTTTGGAATGACAAGGTCTAGATGTAATACTGGGCATGGATTGGATGTCTATGCATGGGGGACACATAGATTGTGCACAACGAGCAGTTTCGCTCAAAACCCCGGATGGTAAGAGGATTAGGTTCAAGTCGGCTGTGCGACCAGGAAGGTGTAAGCTGAATTCTCTTAAGGGGGTTAGCATGGATATTGTGCCTGTGATTAAGGAATACCCTGACGTGCTTCCAGAAGAGCTGCCAGGGATGCCACCTGACAGGGATGTGGAGTTTCTCATCGATCTGATGCCGGGAACAGGACCAATAGCCAAGAGACCATATAAGATGGATGTGGATGAGCTGAAGGAACTGAAGAAACAGCTAAAGGAGCGGTTGGACAAGGGATATATTCAGCCTAGTTCGTCGTCATGGGGTGCCCCTGTTCTATTCGTGGAGAAGAAATATAGCAGCAAGAGATTAGTGGTGGACTATTGCTCGCTAAATGAAGTGACCATCAAGAACAAATACCCCCTACCGAACATAAATGATTTGTTTGATCAACTGGAAGGAGTGAAGGTGTTTAGCAAAATTCATCTGTGATCGGGTTATTTCCAATTGAAGATCCGGGAGGAGGACATACCAAAAACTGCTTTCACTACTAGGTATGGTTTATATGAGTATACAGTTATGTCTTTTGGACTAACGAATGCTCCGGCATATTTCATGACCATGATGAACAAGGTATTCATGGAGTACTTGGACAAGTTCGTGGTTGTGTTTATTGATGACATACTGATATATTCCAAGGATGATGCTGAGCATGAGAAACATCTGCGACTGATTATGGAGAAGCTGAGGGAACACAAGCTGTATGCCAAATTCAGCAAGTGTGAATTCTGGCTTAACACTGTTGGATTTCTTGGACACGTGGTGTCAGGAGAAGGAGTCGCTGTTGATCCAAGCAAGGTGACTGCAGTAACTGAGTGGGAAGCCCCCAAGAATGTGGGAGATATTCGGAGCTTTTTGGGACTTGCTGGATATTACAGGAGGTTCATTGAAAATTTCTGCAAGATTGGTAAACCAATGACAGAACTTCTGAAGAAGGAGAGGAAGTTTGAGTGGACAGATGCGTGTGAAGCCAGCTTTCAGGAATTGAAGCGTCGACTAGTGACCGCACCTGTTCTGTGTTTGCCAGATCTTCAGAAGGATTTCCAAGTGTACTGTGATGCTTCTCGACAGGGACTTGGGAGTGTGCTGATGCAAGATGGGAGAGTGGTGTCATATGCCTCGCGACAACTTAAACACCATGAGAGGAACTATCCTACGCATGACTTGGAATTAGCCTCAGTTGTGCATGCGCTCAAGGTATGGAGGCATTACCTAATGGGAAAACACTGTGATGTGTACACCGACCACAAGAGCGTGAAATACATATTTACATAGAAGGAACTGAACATGAGGCAAAGGAGATGGCTGGAACTTATCAAGGATTATGATATGAATCTGCAATACCACCCAGGAAAAGCCAATGTAGTGGCAGATGCTCTGAGCCGGAAGGTCTATGCCAATGGATTGACCGTTGGGGAATTGCCCGAGGAATTGTGCAAGCAATTCAAGGACCTTAGACTGGAGGTAGAGTCAGAAGGATATTTGGCAGCAATAGAAGTCCAACCAACGCTACAGGAAAGGATCAGGAAGGCTCAAGTAGGAGATAAGGAGATGGATGAAATAAAGGAAAAGATGAAGGAGGATCGATCAAAAGAATTCCGCGAGGATGATCAAGGAACTTTGTGGTATGGAGATCGTTTGTGCGTTCCCAATGATCCGGAGATAAGGAAGTTGATTCTGCAGGAAGCTCATGACTCATCGTATTCCATACATCCGGGCAATACGAAGATGTATATGGATCTAAAGGACAGATTTTGGTGGAACAACATGAAGGGAGACATCGCCGAGCATATTGCCCTATGTGATGTATGTAGCCGAGTGAAGGCGGAACACTAGAAGCCAGCAGGACTGCTACAGCCATTGCCCGTGCCGGATTGGAAGTGGGATAGATTGGAAATGGATTTTATCACAGGATTACCCGTACCAAGACAATCAGGTTTTGCAAGGTGCAATGGAGCCACCACACCGAAGAGGAAGCCACTTGGGAGCGTGAGGATGACATCCGAGAGGACCACCCACACCTATTTGCTAGCCACGTCGAATCTCTGGGACGAGATTCATCTTAAGGGTGTTAGTCTTGTCACATACCAAATTTTAGATTTGGTTCTGCATAACATTCATGGCATTGCATCATGATCATCCTTGCAAAATTTCGGTTTAAAAAGGTTTTGACAAAACAAACCACTTGCATTTGCATTTTGACACCTACACATGAACACTTGGTTTTACCATGCTTCTGTGAAAAACATTATATTTTGGATGTATGGAAGGCACAGGTGCCTAGAGGGTTCCACCACGAACCCGTGGCACTTTGATTCACCCAATTCGGAGCTCCGTAGCAAAAGTTACGCGAATCTGAATTTTGTCTAAAAATTCTAGACAGTTCTGTCAAATTTCAGATAAGGAAAATCGTCAGGAAAAAGAAAAGGAAAAGATCAAAAAAAGGGCAGCGCGCCAGCCAGCCTGCTGGGCCGCCGGCCCAGCCGCGCGGCAGCAGCAGCGCAGCGCGCGTGCGGCAGCTGGTACTTGCCACCCAGCGCCAGCCCGCCGCCTGCCGGGCCCGCTCGCCAGCCACCGACAGGTGGGACCCACCTGTCGGCGCCGCCACCGCCGAGTCCCTGGCGGACACGCCGCCCGCCGCCGCGATCTCCGCGGAGTCCGTAACCGACCCCGCGAGGACTTTCCCTCTACAAAGTCGCGCGCCGCCACCCTCCCTCTGTCTCGCCCGCCTCACACTCCCCTCGCGAGCCAAGCCCGCCGCCGCTGCCGACATCGCCGTCTCCACCGCCGCCGACCTCGCAAACGAGGTACCGCCGCCTCGCGCCCTCTCTCCTCCCTCGCGAGCTTCGCCGCCGCCTACTGACCCGCGCCGCCGCCTTTTCCCCCTCTACAGACGCCGTCGCCGCCGGGAATTTCTCGCCGGAGCGCCACGCCGCCGCCCACGCTCCAGCCGCCGATCGCCGCCGCAACCGACCGCCTCGCCCGTCGCTGTCACGCCGATGAGCTCCACCGCATCGCCCCGAGCATCGTCCCACTAGCCGCCGCCGGAGCCGCCGGAGTCACTTGTTTCTCGCCCATTACAATTTCATAATTGCTTTAATGGTGTTGGGTTAACTTAATTGGTATCCTTTCAAAGAAAATCAAAAAGTGTTTATGAAAGTAGGACAAAGGTATTTGCAAATGCAAGCTAGCCACAGCTCCACTTGCCAAATATGCATGTAGATGTTAGCACTATTGTCTCCTTTAATAGCTCTACTTGCCATACATTCCATGTATTGACCCTTCAGGGCTGCTATGTTTCATGTTGCAGGATATTCCGATTCTGAGTAATCGATTTAGGCCACAGTACTCCACTCGGCACTTGTTCACTTGTGGGCAATTTGAAGAATGGAGGATTTACTATAATTATGTTGCTACTTGAATAACATTGAGCTAGCCTTGAGCTAAGCTTTTATTGTAATAATGATACTCTGGATCTTTGTTATTTATGATACACGGATATTTTGCTATGTTATTCATCTTATTCTATTGTGATCCAATGAACCGATCCAGGGATTGGCATGTCACATAGAAGCTACGGTCTTTTCAGAACCGTAGTGTTACATCCTATCTATAACTTACCTATGCTGTCCCAACAAATGCCGCCTCGCTGTCAACCTACTGAGATGGAGCAGCTTATGGCATCTCAAGCACAGCTAACCCAAGTGATGACCCAATTCATGGAAGCTCAGAACAACAACAACAACAACAACAACAACAACAATGGGAACAACCAGCCCCAGGAGGATGCTCTCACCAGGTTTCTGAAACTGAGGCCAGCTAAGTTCTCCACTGCACCTGAACCTATGATTGCTCTTGACTGGTTGCGCTCGGTGAACAAAGATTTAGTGTCTGTTGGATGCCCTGATGCTGAGAAGGTGAGGTTTGCTTCTCACCTACTAGAGGGACCAGCTGCTTCTTGGTGGGATACTTTCCAGATCACCCACCCTCTGGACACTGTTACTTGGCCCATGTTTGAAGAAGGATTCAAGACCAACCATGTTTCTTCAGGTGTCCTAAGTCTGAAGAGGAAGGAGTTCCGCAACTTGCGCCAGACCAATCGCACCGTGGCTGAATATATAGGGGAGTTCAACAATCTGTCGCGTTATGCCCCTGAGGATGTTGACACTGATGCCAAAACGATAGAGAGGTTCCTGGATGGCCTAAGTGATGAGCTTTCAGTGCAGCTGCTACTGGTTTATTGTCCCACTTTCCAGGAGCTCATGGACAAGGCCAGAATTATGGAGGGAAAACACAAGCAAGTGGAAAGACGCAAGAGGAAGAACAATGATCACAACTCAGGATCACACCATAAGCGTACCTACCATGATGGCAATGGGAATTCTGGGAATCACAAGCATGGAGGCAATGGACACAACCACAATGGAGGCAGCGGACACAATATTAGAGGCAACAACAATCACAACCACCACCATCAGAAGAAGGATATTAGGCAAGTGATATGCTTCAAGTGCAACCAGAAGGGACAATATGCTGATAACTGCCCGGAGAAGAAGAGTGAAGCTAGAGCCAAGCCGGATTCACCTCCGAAGGCAACTGTGAACCATGTGAGCATGGGAAAAGCACTCAATAAGCCATGCCGTGTGACTAGTAAGTTCTCGCTAATTTATGCATCACGCTCGTAATGTTTTCAATTCTGGTGCATCATGTGCATTCATATTGAGGCATTCATGTATAAGAATAGTTACATATGGAGTTACTTAGAGGATCTGTTGAAGAGAACCCACTGGAAAGGATTGATAGCTAGCACAAGATTCCACAATTAAGTATTGGATGTTGGAGATGCCAAGCTCGGTTTTCTTAAGGGGGTTAGCCTTGACAACAACACCCATAACCTTGCTAGCCATTCCGAATCTCGGGACGAGATTCATCTTAAGGGGGTTAGTCTGTCACATCCCAAGATTTTTGGAAATTGGGACTAGAATTTTTTTTTGCATTTGCAGGAAATTTAGGAGCATTGCATTGCATATTTGCATCAAGAAAAATCCCTAAATATAAATAAAGTACTAAAACCCTAAATAGTATATGCCACTTTGTTCCTAAAGGGAATTAAATTGGCTTTATAAAAACCCATTGTTGCTAAGGCATCGATTATTGATAATTATAGCCTAAAAAGATCCAATTAATATTACAAAATTTTAGAAACAAAATTGAGCTCATTTGGAGCTATTATGAAAAAGTTATGGAATAAATACAAACAAATAAAGATATAAATAAAATGAAATATACAAGGATTTATAAATCCACTATTTGCAAACTAGTAAAAAGATTATAAATATGATCCTACAATGAGCTATTCGATTTTAGAAAAATTTAGAAACAAGAATCATATCATTTGGAGTTTGTATGCAAAAGATATGTGCTATTGTTTATGTTGTATGCAATTGTTTGATCGATAGATTGCGAAGAGTGCAACGTGTGTGATTGCAACGAGTGCTTGAACGACTTCACCAAATATCAAGGCAAGTATATGCTACTTTGTTCATGATATTGTCCTACTATTTTCAATGCATTGTCGTGTATTTTTTAGATGCATGTGTAGGAAAGTACTATCGCTATGCTATGTCCTACTATGTGGTAGGGATTTCCTATAGATGAGCCACCGTTGGTAGATGTGCTTAGCCATGCTATGATGAATGAGGGCTGGGTTACATCACTGAAAGTTGTTTCTAAATGTGTTGGTTTGCGAAAACTAAAAACAACTTAATCAATGAATCTCCTGGGTGTGATGGGATTGATAATTTTTGGTGGTATCATTGCGGAAAGGCACCCATGTATTAAGAGAAAATGATTGGCTTCTTTATTTTGTGGCTTACGTGTAAAACTATGTGCCAATAATGGAATGGGCGGTTGGTTGGACTCGGTAGGTTGTGGTAACTCGAACCCACGTATCCAGAGATGTAGAATTTTGGTAGGTTGGACCGGTGCGTGTCGGGTTTGGGGATCTACTTCCCGAACGGTCCCTTCTTGGACTTCTCCCTATCATCACCCAATATGAGAGTGGTGGTATGAGCTGGGCTGGCCAAGTCACATGGGTAAAGTGTACTAACCCCTTCAGGGTGTATAAACTAATCGATTAGCCGTGTCCCCGGTTATGGACATCTGATTTGCTTGATATTGAGTTCATGACATGTTTCTCGCTCATTCTAATTTCCTAATTGCTTTAATGTTGATGGGTTAACTTAATTGGGATCTTTTCAAAGAAAATCAAAACTTTTTATGAAAGTAGGGCAAAGATATTTGTAAATGCAAGCTAGCCATAGCTCCACTTGCCAAATAAGCATTTATATGCTAGGATTATTGTCTCCTTTAATAGCTCTATTTGCCATACATTCCAAGTATTGAACCTTAGGCGCTGCTACATTTTATGTTGCAGGTTGTTATTCTGATTCTGAGTGATCGACTAGGTTGCGGTACTCCACTCAACAGTTGTTCGCCTGTGGCACAATTGAAGATGGAGCCTATCAATTGTTTATGCTTCCGTATGCTACTTGATATTAAGCTAGCCTTGAGCTAAGCATTATTGTAATAATTGCAAATTCTGGATCAATTTGTTATTTATGATGCACTGTTAAATTCTTTGGTATTTATCTGTATTGTGTGTGCCAGTGAACCGATCCAGGGATTAGCACTATACACATGAACTCAGCCTTATCAAGCGAGGGTGTTACAACAAAAGGGTTTGTCGCTTGAAATGTGAAGTTTCTTGAAAAAGGAATTTTTCGCAAAAGTTAAGTGGGAGGACAATAGAACTTTGATAAGGTTAACGAACCTTAGCTAAATGTGCTGAGTTGCGCAGCGCCGGAAATTGTTCCAGAGGCAGCCATAATGCTCATAGCTTATGTGCCTCAAAGGTTGTGGTCACGAAGATCTAAGTTATTATTGAACCAAGTCGGTCGGATAAACAATCAAATGCTGAGATTTGAGAGTAAATCATTATTGTTTGACAATGATGAACCGACTACATGCAAAGAACCAATGATGGGCTCTGACTCCGTCAAATGGCTTGAAGCCATAAAATCCGTGATAGTTCCATACACGAGAAATCAAGTTTTGAACTTGGAAGACCCTCCGGAAAGGTGTAAAAACCTATCGGTCGTATTTGGATCTATAAAGAAACAGACATGGATGTTTCACATCTATGAAATAGTCGACATGTCGTAAAGTATTTTACGACAATGTTCAAGGAGTTGACTATGACAAGATTTGATCTTTCATAGCGATATTTAGTTTGGACGGATTAAAGTAGCAACCACTACATATAATTTGGTATATGGTAGATGAATAAACAAAACAAAGTTCTTCTAATAGAATGGTTACCTAGGACGTGTACATGACACGGTCCAAAGGGTTTTATTAATTCAAAGGATGCTAAAAGGGCATGCAAAATTCAATGGGTGAAGTAAGCATCGCGGAGTTGGAATCTTCACCGTGATGAAAAGGAGTTTTCATCAGGAGACGATGAAGATGCTTGCATTTGCAAGAAATTAAGTGGGAGCGCTGAGACATATTTCTAATACATTATGTGGAGGACATATTGTTGATTGGAAATGACGTATCTTTTATTGAGAAAGGTTAAGAATTTCATTTTGATGAAAGTCTTAGGCAAAACCCGAATATTTAGCATGAATGTCTATAGTGGATAGACTGTGATGCTAATATGGTTGTGCCAAACGTACATATATGAGATATTGAAGGAGTTCAATATAGAGACGACAAGAAACGGTTCTTGTCGCATGGAAAGGAATTGAATCAAGATTCAAGTGTATCGACACTTGATAAGTGAAAAAAGATTCAAGTTCTTTGACACTTGATGAGTGAAATCACAAGAATGTTTTGATCAATGATACCATGATATGTACACATCCAGATATGTCCTATGCTCTAAGTGTTATGAGCATATACCAGAATGAATCATAAAATGATAATTGGACAATAGTGAGGATATTCTTATGATCTTTTGGAACAACTAAAATAT
Organism: Avena sativa; assembly: GCA_916181665.1. NCBI lineage: Eukaryota > Viridiplantae > Streptophyta > Magnoliopsida > Poales > Poaceae > Avena > Avena sativa. The sequence continues at coordinate 413,432,660 of OV702294.1, read as the reverse complement.
ATTTGTGTACAGGGGACAAACAATTACAAATAATTCATTGTAAAGCGTTACATTGATACTAGTTTTGTCACAAGATACAAATTAAGTTTATCTCAATTAAAACTATGTGTGGCACAATGTAATGGAAAGGAGATTCCATGATGGATTTGGATGAAATCCAAAGTTAAGACATTGTGACGGATACTACAACAAAAGGCTAAGTATATGACTACTATAGTAGCAGCAAAGGAGGGAATTTGTGTCAAGTAGTTTGTTATCAAACTAAAGTGTGGTTCGCAATGGGCTAACACTAAAGATATATTGTACGACAATAGTATCGACGTGATTTAACCCCAAGGAACTAAAGGTCTCACCAAAATACCAAATTTATACAATGCCATCTCATTGGAGAATGAGTGATGCGTGAAGACGCAAAGACATGCAAATACACATGGACCTGAAGCGTCAGATCTGTAGATTATGTTAACCACTTGCAGTTGCGTATATGGAATACTAGAAAACCATAGGTGTTCAATACGCAAAGTTTCTAAACTATATTATTGTCTCTAGTGCAAGTGGGAGACTGAAGGGAATATGCCCGAGAGGCAATAATAAAATGGTTATTATCGTATTCCTTGTTTATGATAAATGTTTATTTTGCATGCTATAATTGTATTAATATGGAAACGTCAATACATTTGTGTTTAATAAACAAACAAAAAGTTCCTAGTTATGCCTCTCTCATAAAACTAGCTCGTTGATTAATAAGATGATCAAGGTTTCCTGATCACGGACATTGGATGTTGTTAATAACGAGGTCACAACATCAGCGTAATGATGTGATGAACATTCATCCGAAGTATAGCATTATGATCAAAGTCATTGAGTTTATATTTCTATAACAACTTACGAAGTGATCCTAATCCTTAGACCATGAGATTATGTCAATCACTAACACCGAAAGAGTTTCTTGATAACATCAAACGTCACACCGTAACAGGGTGATTATAAAGATGGGTTCAGAACTAATAAAATGTTATGTTGAGGCCCATGGATCGAGAGTGGAATTTGTTCATCCCAATGACGGATAGATATGCTCTGGGCCCTCTTGGTGATATCACATTGATTAGCTTGCAAGCAAGTGATTTGATCACTAGAATGTTATATCACGGAAACGAGAAAAGAGTGCATGTCAGTAACGAGATCAAACTAGGTATGGAGATACCGATGATCAAATCTCGGACATGTAATATATCGCGAAACAAAGGGATTAAGATACTAGCATAAAAGGTTCCGACGATCACAAGAAAGTCATCGTTGAATGTGTGGGAGTCAGTATGGGTCTCCAGATCCCGCTTCTGATTATTGATCCAAGAGGGGTCTTGATCATGTCTGCATTATCCGCTAACCGTAGGGTGACACACTTAAGAGACACCGACATCCATTTGGAGAAAAAGTTTCATGCCGGAAAGAATAACAAGTGCAGGAATTTATTTCACTAGATACCGAAACGGGTTTTCGGGTGAAATTGCAGAAAGTGTTTCTGCATGTGAAATGAAATACTAGCAAGGGGTTATATGTGAATGTTTGTCATTAAAGTAATTGACAAAATTCTGAATAAATAAAAGGAGTTTTATTTAATGAGAGTTTGCATTAAATTTGGTGAAAATTTAATGGGAATTTGAGTGGGCTTTTGAGTGGAGGAAATTGAAAGGCATTTGAGTGAGTGGAGTGTCCACCCACATGAATTAGGAAGAGGTGGGGGCAGACCAATGGCAGGGATCCATGCCCCTTGGGTGCCCCCTATCCCCTATAAAAGGCACCCCTCTCATCCTCTCAAAGCACACCTCCTCGTGAAGGATCTCTCTCCCCCTCTAGTATTTATCCCCATGGTCTCAGACTAGCGAGATACATGTTCCCGGTAGCTTTTCGGCAAGAAAGAGTTGTGCTTCCGCTGCATCGCTGGATCGAGGAGGCGGATGTTTCTCGGTGCCTCGAACGTGTGTGCGATTAGGCATGCGCCGTTGTTTTGTGGTGCTAGGACTTCCTCTCGATCTTGAGATCAGCAAGAGATCGTCTGCATCAACCACGAGTTTGGACTCGTTAAGATTTTTCGGTCTTCAAGGTTATGTTCTCTACGGATGTATGTCTGCCCGTTGCTTGTATCTACTAGATAGATCTTGGTACATAAATGTTCGGAATTTTTTTGTTTTCTATGCTGCGAACCCTACAACCAGGAGGTAATCTGTAGCATCCCAATTGTCTAACAATTGTAATGCTACTTGGTCTAGTAATATAATGGCTACTTTATTTATATAATTGTTGCATCATAATTATATCATGCTCATGTCATCATGCCTCCTTGCATTTGAGCATCATAGAAAACCCTTTTTGTGTTGGTTCTTCTCTCATATGCATTGTAAATTGTATTTGCCTCTTGATATTGTATTTGGGTCTTGATATATTGTTTCAATGCCCAAGTTGAGTTGGGGGCATATCTTTTATTCAACTCCATCCCCTTTCTCTGTCACCATCTTATAACTCCACCATCCAACTAAATATGAGTTGTGCACTTTATTTGGTTTTACCTCTAGCTCATATGGGTTGGGATGGATCCAATTCTATTTCCACATGCTCTCATCTTAGCATCATGTTGTTTTCACATTATTGATATATGAGAGCCACATGGCCACCTTTGCATGCCTTGTGAGTGGAACCCTTTTCCTAGCTTCCATATGGATTATTATGGATCTATGCTCATGTGGGAATATTTTTGGGACTAGTAATCCTCTAGTGGAATATACACACTAGCAAGTTCCAATTATAATCAAATGTGATCATTTCCATCTACTCCACTTGGAGCTTTCTTTTAAATTCTTTTGCTTAGGCCTTACTCCACATTTTGGAATGCATAAGAATAATGCCATGTAAATAATCTTGTTGTCACAAAATTAAGCATGGTATTAATTATTTATGCATGGCCCATGCAAGTACCACCTTTTGCTTGTCCTTTGGTTTTTATTTAAATTCTGGAGTGGTTCATCTCTCATCTGTTCCTCTTCTTATCTTTTGGCTTGATCTAGTTTGTCTTGCAAAAATCCATCATCACACCACATCCCTCTCTCTCTCTTTTTCCACATGTTCTTGCTTGATCTATGTTTGGAGCATGCTAGCTCTAAAACCCTAGATCTCACCCTCCCTCTCTTATCCTCTATCTTAGTTCCTCTCTAATCACCATACCCCTCTACCCCATCCTCTCTAAACCACCCCATCTAACCAAACCCTAGCTTCCATGCCACCCCTCTCTCTCGGCCTCCCTCTCTCTCTCACCCACCTGGCCACCCTCTCTCCCTGGCCCACCTAGCTACCCAACCCTAGCCTCAAGCCCTAACCCGAGCCATACCCCCTCCCTCCAAACCTAGCATCTACCCGAGCCTACCCCCTCTCCTCTAGCTCTCTCTCTACCGTGCATGCCCTAGCCCGAGCCTCACCACATGACCACCCTGCCCCACCTGGAAGCCCCTGCCAGCTGCCCCTGCCCTGCCCTGCCCCGACCGAGCACGTGAGGAGGGAGGAGAGAAAGGTGGTCGAGCCACATTTTCCATCTACCTGCTCCCCACGGCATCTCCCTATCCCGCTTTGCTTTATCTCCACCTCACGGCACCTCTGCATCCTCCCAGATCTGCTCCAGGGCCCTGCCCTCTCCCCCTCTTCTCCACCATCTCCGTCTACCCCATCGCCGGCAAACCCTCGGCCTCCACCGCCCCTACTCACACCAGCCGGAGGCGTGGCGCTCAAGGCTGTCGAGGAAGTCGTGGATGCTCCCCTGCATCGCCCTGAACACGCAGTCGAGGAGGAGGAGGACCGGAGTCACCATGCCGACGCTGCACGGACGCCAAACCCTAGCTCGCCGTCCTCCAGCTCCACCGTCGATCGCCAGCTCCTCTGCCCGATCCAACTCCACCAACACACTCTCGGTGAGCCATCCGACCCTGCTGACACCTCCGTCCTCGCCGTAGCGCTCCGTTCTCGCCGAACCAAACGTCGAGCGCTCTCGGTGTGTCGCGTGCGCGTGCGTCCTCTGCGTCGCCGCGTCGCGGAGAGCCTCATCTAGCCGCCCTTTTTCCTCCTAGCAACTCCCCTAGCCCTACCGCACTGGCTCGCACCCCCAGCGCGCACCAGCACGTCCCCGGATCGAACCCCCGCCTCGCGCTGCGCATCGATCTGTCCTCTGCAGCGCGGAGAAGAGGAACAGTGGGGTCGGGCGCCCTTTTGCGCATACCCCCCTACGCCTTTTTGCTGCTTCACCCGCGGTCCGCCTGAGCCCACCCGTCAGCCTCTGTACCAGTTTTGCAGATAGACCCCTCCCAGCTCTTAGCCTCAACCCGCGGTCCGGTACCCCCCTCCTGCCAGCCACGTCGTTATCACCTCTGTCACGTGGACCCGCGTATGCTATGGCCCCACCTGTCAATCTCTGAGGCTAAGCCAGCCGCGGTGTAAAAAGCTGTTCGCGCGCGTGTGCCCTCCAGTTCAGCTTGGCCCCACCCGTCAGCGCCAGGGGCTAGGTTAGTCTGAGTATGAAAAGTATTCCTGCTTTTCTGTTTAAATTCAAACCTTTTTCAAATTAATTCAAATTCAAATTTTAAATCTGTTTTAAAATAACTTTCAAATTATAATTCCAAATAATACAAATAATATATGTTTTCAAATCAGAAAAATGTGAGGAATTCAAATATGCCATTCAAAATATATTTTGGACACTTTATTTTTCCAAGTTGATTAAAATTACAACAAAATGCCCTTTTACCTTAATTAATTAAAAACTTTTGTTTTATAACTCCAAATTTAACAAATAATATGTCTAAAATGTTTAGCTCGACGAGACCTTTCCGTTTATGCATTCCTTGTTTTGTTTTGAAGCATGCATCATATAAATATAATGTGTACAGCAACTAAAATGAGGTTAAAATAAGGCTAAAACTCAATAAAATGCTTACTCCTTGTATTCCACACCTCACCATGCCATGCTACTTTAATACCATGCAATTTGTGCACCATTCATCATGGCATGATTGTTTGCTTGTCGCATTTTATTCATATGCGTGCGCACTTTATTTATGTTGGCCCTTGTTTGTTTGGTTCTTCTTCGAATAGACGCTGAGCAGGGGATATACCAAGAGAACCAGGAGCACTACCCAGATCTTTCTCTCGCTTCAACTGAGCTGCCAGGCAAGCACTACCACATGCTTGCATACATATAGTACCTATTGCCTCTATCTTATTCTTGCATCATTGAGTCGCGGTTGCATTAATTTGAATCCCAAGTATTGCATATCCTTTACTTTTAAACCCCACCGAAGCTTGTTCCTCCATCCCATGAGCCATTACTACAGGAGTTGTTTGAGCCATGCGAGTCGTAGAACAGCATGTGTAGGGTATGTGAGTGTTTGATGGATAACGAGGTACCTATACAACTTAATCTGGGTAGTAATGGGATAACTAAAGAAAGTGGCATCGGTGAGCCATATTCGCTATTTGGTTTTTCAGGCTCACTTGTGTCCCGTAGGACCCCGAGTACTTGATTCCTGTTCCTTGAATATTCGCGCTATCCACATCCGGGAGGCTTATGAACCCCCCTGAGCCAGAGCTTGATTCATTCTTATTTCTTGGGGCCACAAACTAGTTTGAGGTTTTATTTACTATCCTGTACTTATGCCATGCTTTACTGCTTTAATTTAAATTGTGCGAGGTAATGCACACTGTACTGTTTAGGTCCGTGACCCGTTTTCGCTGTATCGACAAGCCCAGTCACACTTTCGGGTTCCCAGTCGTTTACAGCCGGCCACACAAACCTTGAGTCCGTCTCGTAGCCGGCCAGCTTCGTTGCGGGTAGCTTAATGGGGTGGCCCCCTGAAATATTTCTGAATCCTGTGATCGCTTTGTCGTGACTGCCTCGTTGGGTTTTGATTTGGTTTTTCCGAGGTTGATCGAGTGTGTGTTGCTATTTGTGCACCCCTGCAGGGTAAAACTTTCTGAAAGCCGTGTCCGCGGTTATGGACGACTTGGAGCACAGTTTCTCGATCATAGACAAGCATAACTAAAGTATCGCTTTTAATTTGACTAAGTAACTGACTAGTAAATAGTGCAACACTCATGGAATGGATAATAAAACTGCCAACGGATGGGGGGTTGTTCGTCCGCTTCCTCGTTGGTAAGCGAGGAGGATGGATCTGTGGACATTACCATTATAACTGTTGTTATTAATTCATGGACATCCGTCTATCTCTGGTTAGGCGGATGGTTAGCGAGTATCTATAGAATTGTTAGGGTTTATCTTTTGCTGCAATTGCGTCACCCCAGGTTGTGTCCCCTTTAGAGGCATAAAGACTTGCTGAGTAACCCTAGGGTCTCACACGATAAATTATTGGTTCAGATGAACAGGTACACTCGCAAGATGGATACTGGGTGGAAGAGACGGACGATGTGGGCAACAATCATTCGGTGTAGATATTCCGGGAACGGGGATCCGTGAGATCTGTGGGCGGGATGTGTTTATTTACGGGGCATCTTATGCCGATTTGCTTCTTATCCGTACTCGGATTTTGTCTTCCGCTTCCGCCTGATACTCTGATGTTTGATGTATGAGGAGATATCCTAAACTATTATATCTATCTAGGATATTTGGATCTTGCCGTATGGCGTTGCTATATTTCCTTTCCTTTTAGATGGAATGGCTCTGATGTACTATTGTATGGTGGCTTGCATACATACTCATTTGTGTATGTAGTTGATCCCTTCGCCTGCCGATTACGCCGCCCGTTCTTGTCCCGATGTTTGGAAATGGTGGGGACGGCCGAAAGGTCTACCTGTGAGTGGCATTTGGGCCCCACCGTACTATTTCAACCATTTCTGCTCATCCAGGCTTGTAACTAGGAGCGTAATTCACCGAGGTAGTTACAATTGGTATCAGATCCATCCCGACCTTCAGGGTCTCAGCCAAATGGTCGTTGTCAGTCTAGCAAATATTTTGGTAGTTATGTATACTAGGGAAAAACAAAACGCGAGAGTAGGACTGCTTCCACTTTTCTTCTTACCCACCCACCCACCGTTTTCTGGTAAGGAAGTGTAACGTTTTCAATCCTCTTCTTAAAAATTCAAACTAGGATTCACGTGTTCTGGGTTTCCGTAGTACCATAGAAAGTGTGTGTGTGTGTAATTCCTTGTCTATCTGTTGTATCCAAGTTGTTATCTTCAATCTGCCTTTTGGTTATCAATTGTTGGTACATTCCATACCGACAGGCTTTTGCAAACCGACGCGATCTATCTGATTCGTTGTATACCGACGCGATCTGTCTTACTCTTTGTTATCCGACGTCATCTTGTTTGGGGTGTTCGTTTCCGTAGTTGCTAATCTTTAGGTTCATCTTGCAAAGAAGGTGTTGGGATATGTGTTTTACTTATTCATGTGCGGAGTAATGATTTGAGTGCGGGATGGAGTCGCGACCATACCACTACTCTTATCATTCGCTCTTGTATATTGAATTGGTAGAGTCACTAATCTTGATTCGTTAAGTGATTTTGCGCATCTATTGGTCTTTTAATGCCGAAATTTGCGAAAAAAAATTCTTTGATATATCTATGTACCACACTCCTTTTCAGTCGTGTGTGATATGCTTAATATCTTCTAGGTGCTTTGAACTTCGTTGATATTTTAATATCATCTTAGTAAATTGTATCCTTTAATCTTGAGTAATTCCATCTTGGTACTATTTTGGATTATTATTATTCTCCATCATAGTACTGACTTGTGTTTTATATCAACCACAGGATGGCACCACCACGCCGTTCTGAGGAGGACATACAACCTGAACTGGGGGCAGCGTTGTCAAGCATCGCCAATGCCTTGGCAGCAATGCAGCAGAACCAGCAGCGTTTTGAAGAAAGTGTCAGGAGGAATGAGTTTGTTCCGCTACCTCCACCTCCCAAGCGAGGAGACATCAAAAGCTTTCTGAAGTTCAACCCACGCCAGTTTGATGTTTCTGATCAACCACTTGATGCTGATGATTGGTTGCGAGAGATGTCAAGGTTACTGGCAACTGCGGATGTTCCTGAGCAAGAATGGGTAAAGTGTGCTACTCACCTTCTGAAGGGAGATGCAGCTCTCTGGTGGGAGAATTACCTGAAGGCAAACTGCACTGGTTTTCAGCCTACTTGGGGACAGTTCACTGGAGCTTTCAAAGAGCAGTATTTGTCAGAAATTGTCATGGAGAGGATGAAGGAAGTGTTTCTCAACCTCAAGCAGGGCTATGATAATGTCAATACCTACATCAGAAACTTCATGAACCTTTCTTGTTATGGTGGCGATGAGATCTCTGATGACAAGAAGAAGCAAAAGAGGTTCAGGCAAGGGCTCAATGCATCGATTAAATATGCAATCACACATGCCAGGCCGGCGTATTTTCTGGAACTTCAGCATACAGCTCTGCAGGAAGAGGCAAGTAGCCAAGTGTTTGAGGAGTCAAAGAAACACAACCGTGATGCAGCAAGCTCTTCAGCTATGTCAACTCCTTCTAAGCGTCGTGTCTGGGTTCCTAACACCCCACCGTCGCTCCCGGCTACACCAAGACCTTCAAGCTTCGCGGCAAGGCCACCAAACTTCCTCACTACTGCTCCCAGGGGCTACAACCACCACTACCCTGGAGCGTCTGGCGGAGTCCCTGGCTACATTGCTCCACGTCCACCTGGTGCTTGTTACACGTGTGGAAACACTGGGCATCAAAACTGGAACTGTCCGATGAAGAACAAGGCTCTTCCTCCACAACCTCCAAGATCTGCGGCAAGCTCTCCTTTGGTTCGTGCACCACCACCTCGGGCTCTCAACATCAACACCAAACCCGGGTCTACTGTTGCTCGTGCCAACTGTGTCAACGCCGCTCAAGCTGAGCATGCACCTGGAGTTGTGATGGGTATGCTATCCGTTAACTCAGTTCCTGCAAGAGTTTTGTTTGATTCTGGTGCTTCGCATTCTTTTGTTTCGCATAAGTTTGCGCATGAGCAGGATCTGGATATGGTTCCCTTATCACATCGTCTGGTGGTACAATCTCCTGGTTCAAACATGAGGGCTGCTCATATCAGCCATGGCAATCAAATTGAGATTGGTGGCTCTTCGTTCTCGGCATCCTTAATTGTTCTGGGCAATTCTGACATTGATGTCATCTTGGGCATGGATTGGTTGACAGCAAATGCAGCTGTAATTGATTGTGCTGAACGCTCGGTTTCTCTGAAGATTCCTGAAGGCCATATAGTCTATTCTCCAAGTCTGACTCCTGTTATCCAGCTTTTCTCTTTGGCGGCTCTGAATGTTGATGCTATGGAAGCTATTCAGAGTGTTCCGGTGGTCTGTGAGTTCCCAAATGTCTTTCCTGAAGAGTTGCCAGGTATGCCTCCGGATCGTGAGGTTGACTTTGTAATTGAGCTTGAACCTGGTACCGCTCCTATCTCCAAGCGGCCTTATAAAATGGGTCCTGCTGAGTTGGCTGAACTCAAACGACAGCTTGATGAACAAGAGAAGTTGGGTTTCATTCAGCACAGTACTTCTTCTTGGGGTAGCCCAACAATCTTTGTGAAGAAGCGAGACAAGACTGATCGACTTTGTGTTGATTATCGGGCTCTCAATGCTAAAACCATCAAGAATAAATATCCCCTTCCGCGGATTAATGATCTCTTTGATCAGCTAGCTGGAGCTGTGGTATTCTCTAAGCTTGACTTGAGAAGTGGTTATCACCAAATCAAGATTCGCAAGGAAGATGTTCCTAAAACCGCTTTCACCACCCGTTATGGCCTGTATGAGTACACGGTCATGTCTTTCGGTCTCACCAACGCACCTGCCACCTTCTCGAGGCTCATGAACTCGGTTTTCATGGAGTATCTTGATAAGTTCGTTGTGGTCTATCTGGATGACATCCTAGTCTATTCTAAGTCTAAGGAAGAGCATGAAGAACACCTTTGGTGTGTCCTAAACAAGCTTTGTGAGAACCGCTTGTATGCAAAGTTCTCCAAGTGTGAGTTTTGGCTGCCTCAAGTAACCTATCTTGGTCACGTCATCTCTGCCAAGGGCATTGCAGTCAATCCGGAAACTGTGAAGACAATTGTCAAATGGCTTCCCCCTGTTAATGTCAAAGAAGTGCGGAGTTTCCTTGGTTTGGCTAGTTATTGCCGTCGCTTCGTTTAGAATTTTTCAAAGATAGCGAAGCCTCTTACCGATCTCCTCAAGAAAGGCAAGAAATACCTTTGGACTCCTGCATGTCAAGCAAGCTTTGAGACACTCAAAGAGAAGCTCACTTCCACACCAGTCTTGGTTCCTCCGGATACATCCAAGCCTTTTCAGATCTTCTGTGATGCCTCTTTGCATAGATTGGGTGTGGTCCTTATGCAAGAAAAACAAGTTGTTGCTTATGCCTCTCGCCAGTTGAAGACGCATGAGATCAACTATCCTACACATGACCTCGAGATCGCAGCAGTTGTCTTTGCTTTGAAAGTATGGAGGCACTACTTGCTTGGCAACCGTTGTGAGATCTTTTCTGATCACAAGAGTTTGAAGTATATCTTCACTCAGCCTGATCTCAACCTTCGGCAGAGGAGATGGATTGAGGCAATCAATGATTTTGATTTGACCATCAACTACACTCCGGGCAAAGCCAATGTCATGGCCGATGCTCTCAGCCGTAAAGCTTATGTCAATAACCTCATGATGGAAGAACAACAGCCTCTCTTGTGCGAGGAATTCCGTCAGCTCAACCTTGAAATTGTGGAACAAGGGTATCTCCTGAATCTTCTGGCTACTCCTCTCTTGGAAGAAAAGGTTCGCTCCTTTCAGCTCGGTGATCCGTACACAAGAAAGATCATCTCCAGGATTCAGCTTCCGAAGTATGAGTCCTTCCACGTCGATGATCAAGGCACGCTTTTCTTTGAACACCGGATGTTTGTTCCGAACTACCCGGGTTTGAGAGAGCAAGTTCTCAAGGAGGCGCATGATTCTGTTCTTTCTATCCACCCTGGCAGCACAAAGATGTACATGGACTTGAAAACACAATATTGGTGGCCGGGTTTGAAAAGATATTGTGCCAAGTATGTCTCGGAGTGTGATGTCTGCCGCAGAGTTAAAGCTATCCATCAGAAACCTTCCGGTCTTCTACAGCCATTGAAACCCCTGGAATGGAAATGGGAGAAAGTAGAGATGGACTTCATCACTGGTTTCCCAAGGTCGCAGAAGGGCAACAATGCAATCTTTGTTATCATTGGCAGGCTTTCTAAAGTGGCTCACTTCTTCCCCGTCAAGGAAACCATTTCTGCAATTCAGTTGGCTGAGCTCTATATCAACAGAATTGTCTCTCTGTATGGGGTTCCGCTTGAGATCAGTTCAGCCCGTGGAAGCATCTTCACTTCCAAGTTCTGGGAAAGTTTCCAAAATGCTTTGGGAACAAAGTTGAACTTTAGCACAGCTTACCACCCTCACTCGCAAGGACAAGTTGAAAGGATCAATCAGATTCTGGAGGATATGCTTCGTGCTTGCGTCATCTCTTTTGGCATGAAGTGGGAAGAATGTCTTCCGTATGCTGAATTCTCTTACAACAATAGCTTCCAGAAAAGTCTGAAGATGGCACCATTTGAGGCTCTCTATGGTCGCAAATGCAGAACTCCGATTGGTTGGTCGGGTGCAGGAGAAAGAATATTGTTTGGCCCTGACATTGTAACTCAAGCGGAGGAGAAAGTTCATATCATTCTTGAAAATCTGAGGATTTCTCAAAGTCGTCAGAAGAGCAATTATGACAGAAAGCACACGGACATGGAGTATGTCCCTGGTGATCTCGTTTACCTTCATGTCACTCCCATGAGAGGCACGCACCGTTTTGGTATCAAAGGAAAGCTGGCTCCTAGATACATCGGTCCATTCAAAATTCGTGGAAGAAGAGGAGAAGTTGCTTATGCTCTTGAGCTCCCGGAAAAACTCAAAGTCCATGATGTTTTCCACATCTCTCAGCTCAAGAAGTGCTTCAAGGATCCCGGCAGGACCGTGGACCATGAGCTTATCAATCTCCAAGAAGACCTGTCTTATCAAGAACACCCCACAAAAATCCTTGAAGTCGCAGAAAGGAGGACTCGCAACAAGTCCATCAAGTTCTGCAAGGTGCAGTGGTCGCACCATTCCGTTGATGAAGCCACTTGGGAACGTGAAGATGAGCTCCGTGCCAAGTATCCTACCCTCTTTGTGTCTTCTTCTTCATCCTAGAATCTCGGGGCGAGATTCCTGTTTAGTGGGGGAGAGTTGTAGCATCCCAATTGTCTAACAATTGTAATGCTACTTGGTCTAGTAATATAATGGCTACTTTATTTATATAATTGTTGCATCATAATTATATCATGCTCATGTCATCATGCCTCCTTGCATTTGAGCATCATAGAAAACCCTTTTTGTGTTGGTTCTTCTCTCATATGCATTGTAAATTGTATTTGCCTCTTGATATTGTATTTGGGTCTTGATATATTGTTTCAATGCCCAAGTTGAGTTGGGGGCATATCTTTTATTCAACTCCATCCCCTTTCTCTGTCACCACCTTATAACTCCACCATCCAACTAAATATGAGTTGTGCACTTTATTGGGTTTTACCTCTAGCTCATATGGGTTGGGATGATCCAATTCTATTTCCACATGCTCTCATCTTAGCATCATGTTGTTTTCACATTATTGATATATGAGAGCCACATGGCCACCTTTGCATGCCTTGTGAGTGGAACCCTTTTCCTAGCTTCCATATGGATTATTATGGATCTATGCTCATGTGGGAATATTTTTGGGACTAGTAATCCTCTAGTGGAATATACACACTAGCAAGTTCCAATTATAATCAAATGTGATCATTTCCATCTACTCCACTTGGAGCTTTCTTTTAAATTCTTTTGCTTAGGCCTTACTCCACATTTTGGAATGCATAAGAATAATGCCACGTAAATAATCTTGTTGTCACAAAATTAAGCATGGTATTAATTATTTATGCATGGCCCATGCAAGTACCACCTTTTGCTTGTCCTTTGGTTTTTATTTAAATTCTGGAGTGGTTCATCTCTCATCTCTTCCTCTTCTTATCTTTTGGCTTGATCTAGTTTGTCTTGCAAAAATCCATCACCACACCACATCCCTCTCTCTCTCTTTTTCCACATGTTCTTGCTTGATCTATGTTTGGAGCATGCTAGCTCTAAAACCCTAGATCTCACCCTCCCTCTCTTATCCTCTATCTTAGTTCCTCTCTAATCACCATACCCCTCTACCCCATCCTCTATAAACCACCCCATCTAACCAAACCCTAGCTTCCATGCCACCCCTCTCTCTCGGCCTCCCTCTCTCTTTCACCCACCTGGCCACCCTCTCTCCCTGGCCCACCTAGCTACCCAACCCTAGCCTCAAGCCCTAACCCGAGCCATACCCCCTCCCTCCAAACCTAGCATCTACCCGAGCCTACCCCCTCTCCTCTAGCTCTCTCTCTCTATCGTGCATGCCCTAGCCCGAGCCTCATCACCTGACCACCCTGCCCCACCTGGAAGCCCCTGCCAGCTGCCCCTGCCCTGCCCTGCCCCGACCGAGCACGTGAGGAGGGAGGAGAGAAAGGTGGCCGAGCCACCTTTTCCATCTACCTGCTCCCCACGGCATCTCCCTATCCCACTTTGCTTTATCTCCACCTCACGGCACCTCTGCATCCTCCCAGATCTGCTCCAGGGCCCTGCCCTCTCCCCCTCTTCTCCACCGTCTCCGTCTACCCCATCGCCGGCAAACCCTCGGCCTCCACCGCCCCTACTCACACCAGCCGGAGGCGTGGCGCTCAAGGCTGTCGAGGAAGTCGTGGACGCTCCCCTGCATCGCCCTGAACATGCAGTCGAGGAGGAGGAGGACCGGAGCCACCAGGCCGACGCTGCACCGACGCCAAACCCTAGCTCGCCGTCCTCCAGCTCCACCGTCGATCGCCAGCTCCTCTACCCGATCCAACTCCACCAACACACTCTCGGTGAGCCATCCGACCGCGCTGACACCTCCGTCCTCGCCGTAGCTCTCTGTTCTCGCCGGACCAAACGTCGAGCGCTCTCGGTGCGTCGCGTGCGCGTGCGTCCTCTGTGTCGCCGCGTCGCGGAGAGCCTCATCTAGCCGCCCTTTTTCCTCCTAGCAACTCCCCTAGCCCTACCGCACTGGCTCGCACCCCCAGCGCGCACCAGCACGTCCCCGGATCGAACCCCTGCCTCGTGCTGCGCATCGATCTGTCCTCTGCAGCGCGGAGAAGAGGAACAGTGGGGTCGGGCACCCTTTTGTGCATACCCCCTGCGCCTTTTTGCTGCTTCACCCGCAGTCCGCCTGAGCCCACCCGTCAGCCTCTGTACCAGTTTTGCAGATAGACCCCTCCCAGCTCTTAGCCTCAACCCGCGGTCCGGTACCCCCCTCCTGCCAGCCACGTCGTTATCACCTCTGTCACGTGGACCCGCGTATGCTATGGCCCCACCTGTCAATCTCTGAGGCTAAGCCAGCCGCGGTGTAAAAAGCTGTTCGCGCGCGTGTGCCCTCCAGTTCAGCTTGGCCCCACCCGTCAGCGTCAGGGGCTAGGTTAATCTGAGTATGAAAAGTATTCCTGCTTTCCTGTTTAAATTCAAACCTTTTTCAAATTAATTCAAATTCAAATTTTAAATCTGTTTTAAAATAACTTTCAAATTATAATTCCAAATAATACAAATAATATATGTTTTCAAATCAGAAAAATGTGAGGAATTCAAATATGCCATTCAAAATATATTTTGGACACTTTATTTTTCCAAGTTGATTAAAATTACAACAAAATGCCCTTTTTCCTTAATTAATTAAAAACTTTTGTTTTATAACTCCAAATTTAATAAATAATATGTCTAAAATGTTTAGCTCGACGAGACCTTTCCGTTTATGCATTCCTTGTTTTGTTTTGAAGCATGCATCATATAAATATAATGTGTACAGCAACTAAAATGAGGTTAAAATAAGGCTAAAATTCAATAAAATGCTTACTCCTTGTATTCCACACCTCACCATGCCATGCTACTTTAATACCATGCAATTTGTGCACCATTCATCATGGCATGATTGTTTGCTTGTCGCATTTTATTCATATGCTTGCGCACTTTATTTATATTGGCCCTTGTTTGTTTGGTTCTTCTTCGAATAGACGCTGAGCAGGGGATATACCAAGAGAACCAGGAGCACTACTCAGATCCTTCTCTCGCTTCAACTGAGCTGCCAGGCAAGCACTACCACATGCTTGCATACATATAGTACATATTGCCTCTATCTTATTCTTGCATCATTGAGTCGCGGTTGCATTAATTTGAATCCCAAGTATTGCATAGCCTTTACTTTTAAACCCCACCGAAGCTTGTTCCTCCATCCCATGAGCCATTACTACAGGAGTTGTTTGAGCCATGCGAGTCATAGAACAACATGTGTAGGGTATGTGAGTATCTGATGGATAACGAGGTACCTATACAACTTAACCTGGGTAGTAATGGGATAACTAATGAAAGTGGCATCGGTGAGCCATATTCGCTATTTGTTTTTTCAGGCTCACTTGTGTCCCGTAGGACCCCGAGTACTTGATTCCTGTTCCTTGAATATTCGCGCTATCCACATCCGGGAGGCTTATGAACCCCCCTGAGCCAGAGCTTGATTCATTCTTATTTCTTGGGGCCACAAACTAGTTTGAGGTTTTATTTACTATCTTGTACTTATGCCATGCTTTACTGCTTTAATTTAAATTGTGCGAGGTAATGCACACTATACTGTTTAGGTCCGTGACCCGTTTTCGCTGTATCGACAAGCCCAGTCACACTTTCGGGTTCCCAGTCGTTTACAGCCGGCCACACAAACCTTGAGTCCGTCTCGTAGCCGGCCAACTTCGTTGCGGGTAGCTTAATGGGGTGGCCCCCTGAAATATTTCTGAATCCTGTGATCGCTTTGTCGTGACTGCCTCGTTGGGTTTTGATTTGGTTTTTCCGAGGTTGATCAAGTGTGTGTTGCTATTTGTGCACCCCTGCAGGGTAAAACTTTCTGAAAGCCGTGTCCGCGGTTATGGACGACTTGGAGCACAGTTTCTCGATCATAGACAAGCATAACTAAAGTATCGCTTTTAATTTGACTAAGTAACTGACTAGTAAATAGTGCAACACTCATGGAATGGATAATAAAACTGCCAACGGATGGGGGGTTGTTCGTCCGCTTCCTCGTTGGTAAGCGAGGAGGAGGATGGATCTGTGGACATTACCATTATAACTGTTGTTATTAATTCACGGACATCCGTCTATCTCTGGTTAGGCGGATGGTTAGCGAGTATCTATAGAATTGTTAGGGTTTATCTTTTGCTGCAATTGCGTCACCCCAGGTTGTGTCCCCTTTAGAGGCATAAAGACTTGCTGAGTACCCCTAGGGTCTCACACGATAAATTATTGGTTCAGATGAACAGGTACACTCGCAAGATGGATACTAGGTGGAAGAGACAGACGATGTGGGCAACGATCATTCGGTGTAGAGATTCCGGGAACGGGGATCCGTGAGATCTGTGGGCGGGATGTGTTTATTTACGGGGCATCTTATGCCGATTTGCTTCTTATCCGTACTCGGATTTTGTCTTCCGCTTCCGCCTGATACTCTGATGTTTGATGTATGAGGAGATATCCTAAACTATTATATCTATCTAGGATATTTGGATCTTGCCGTATGGCGTTGCTATATTTCCTTTCTTTTTAGATGGAATGGCTCTGATGTACTATTGTATGGTGGCTTGCATACATACTCATTTGTGTATGTAGTTGATCCCTTCGCCTGCCGATTACGCCGCTTGTTCTTGTCCCGATGTTTGGAAATGGTTGGGACGGCCGAAAGGTCTACCTGTGAGTGGCATTTGGGCCACACCGTACTATTTCAACCATTTCTGCTCATCCAGGCTTGTAACTAGGAGCGTAATTCACCGAGGTAGTTACATAATCTATTAAACCAAGCCTTAGCTTCTCCTTTTAGTGAAAAAGGAAAGATCTTTGTAACAAAGTACTTGCGCATCTTAAAATCATCAGAGAATAAAGCACTCATAGTGGAAAGCTCATTCATATGAGCTACAACACTCTCATTTTCCGTCCCACAAAAAGGTTTTTTCTCAACAATGTCTAAATAGGATAAATCAAGAGAGAAATCATAATCTTTATCTTTAATATCTATGGGAGAGGTGGCAAACTTAGGATCAGAAGAGAGTTTGGGAATAATGGTACGTCTTGCAAGGAGACTCTTAATAGCACTAGTACCATGTGTGTTTCGGCACTCTTCAACAAATTCATCAGTAAACTCAATGTAGCCATCATTAATATCATAACTCTCTCTAGAATCAGGTGAGCTAACAGGTGTAACAGTGTCTTCACTAGGAATTTCAGTATTCCCTAGACCAGCCATAGTAGCATCTAGGAAAGGACCTAAAGAACCACTTGCATCAAGAACAGTAGAAGTAACATCACGAGCATCAAAAGTATTTTCAGACTCAACAGTTGTAGCAGTGTGTGTAGCATGAGTATGTGGTGGTGGTGTAACAAGCTTACTTATAACAGACGGTGAATCAAGAGCAGCAGAGGTGTTTAGGACTGTAACTCTTCTTGTAGTGGACGGTAAAATAGGAAACTTCCTGTCACGAGACTTCCCCATGATGGAAGGAGTAGCAGTGAACAATAATAGATCCAAGTGAACTTACAATAAAGCTATGCTCCTCGGCAACGGCGCCAGAAAATAGTCTTGATGAACCACAAGTATAGGGGATCGCAACAGTCTTCGAGGGTAGTATTACCCAATTTATTGATTCGACCCAAGGGGAGCCAAAGAATACTTGCAAGCCTTAACAACTGAGTTGTCAATTCAGCTGCACCTAGAAATAGTTCTTGCTCACAGAAGTTTATCAGTAGTAACAATTTGGTAGTAGCAACAACAAAGAAGTAGCAGCAAAACAAGAGCAATAGTAACAGTAGTAGAAAACCGTAGGATATGAGCGAGGTAGGCATAGGGATGGATGGACGGGCATTGCATGGACGAGTCTAAACATGTAACTTCAAGATATAGGGAAATTGTAGATAAATAAGAATAAGCATCCAAGTACTAAACAATCATAGGCATGTGCTCCATATATAGTCATGCGTGCTCGCAATGAGAACTTGCACAACATCTTTTGTCCTGCCAGCCCGTTGCAGCGGGGCCTCAAGGGAACTACTGGCAATTAAGGTGCTCCTTTTAATAGAGCACCGAAACAAAGCATTAACACTCTGTGAACACATGTGATCCTCACATCACATCCATCCCCTCAGGTTGTCCCAATTTCTATCACTTTAGGGCCTTTGGATCCGGACAATGATATGTGTACACAACTTGCAGATAAGATCACAAACAATACTATCATAATTATTCAATAATAAGTTCAGATCTGAGATCATGGGACTCGGGCCCTAGTGACAAGCATTAAGCACAACAAGTTGAAACAAAGTCAAATAGCACTAATAGAGATACTAGGCACCATTCCCTAACAATCTTATTCGATTACATGATAGAACTCATCTAATCCCTATCATCCACATAGCCTACAGCGGGGGATTACTCACTCATGAATGAGGGAAACATTGATGGTTGATGGAGAGGGCGTTGGTGATGACGATGGCGATGATCCTCCCCAAATTCCCCGTCCCGGCAGGGTGCCAAAACGGAGTTTCTGGTTCCGAATTGCTGCTTCTGGTGGTGGCGGCGCAGCGAAACTCTTTCTGGAAAAACGACGAACCCCCCATGGTTTTTAGGTCAGAAGGCAACTTATAGGCAAAGAGAGAGGCCGAGGGGGTGCCTAGCCTAGCCACACCCCTCCCAGGCGTGGGGTGGGCCCACCCGCGCGGCAGGGGGTGTGGGCCACCTAGGGCTCCCCTCCGTCTCGTATTATGGCTCTGTGGATCTTCTGGTGAAAAAGGATTTTTGGCATATTTTCCGGGTTTTTTCCTGATAGTTGATTTTTAGCACAAAAACTAGACACCAAGGTAATTCTGTTGAAAACAGTGTTAGTCCGTGTTAGTTATATCCAAATCACACAAGTTCAGAGGATAAATAATAGCAAAAGTGTTCGGGAAAGTAGATACGTTTTGGACGTATCACCTCCCCGTGCCTTCCCTTTTTCCCTTCCCTCCAACAGAACGAAGTAGAGTTGCATGGAGTTGAAACAAAGGGGGTGCTAGTTAATAGAAAGGATGGAGAGGGTAACTACAAAACTACTAGGGATGGTAATTATTGTTCGAGATGTGGGAAAGGCTACGCAAAAAATTCTAGTGCAGATGCTTTCTTGTGCCCGTGATCGACGTTCATGTGTTCTCCAAACCATGCAATTCAATGGCAAAATCATAAGGACTAAATCGAGTTAGATTAATAAGTCCGTGCCACTACTGGAAAACAGGTCTTCGGTTCGATCTGAACAATGTCAGCAGTCCCGGCCTATCACGAACCGCGACTAGTGCTAGCACTAGTCCCGGGCCGTGACGCCTCCAACGGCTAGTAATTGCGATAGCCACTAGTCCCGGGCCAGACCAGACCTCTAGTCCCGGTCCGTAATACAGCCCGGGACTAGTAACCTGGAGTAGGCCAGCTGCTCTTTTCGTTACTATTAGTCCCGGGTCGTATCACGGCACGGGACTAGTTGTCCCTCAGTATATATACAGCTTCCTGTCCACCTGCCCTAGACATATGGTGGCCATTTTACTCAAAGAAGCAAGCCGACTTCATGCCATTTTTTTCTCAAGATTTGTCAAGATTTAGTGTGCAACCCCTAAATCCAAAGTTTAAAGGTTAAAACTTCATTATTTCATCTCTTATTGCTACTTTAGCTCTATAATGCTCTAGAAGTATAGAGATATGGATCATGCATGCATGCTCTAGAAGTAGAAGGATTTTGATATGTGTAACAAATTTTGATTAGGCACATAGTTACTGAAAATTGAAATGTGTAATTTTAGAGTTCCAGAGCTTAGAATGGAATGAGGTTTTCACTGGTAGAACAATAATCAAAAACTCCACATTTATCATGTTAATTGTTTTATCCCATTCACAAATTGGTGCATGTAAATTTTTCAAGATTCAAAATTAAAGCTCTAGAAGCTCTCATTATAACTTGTAATAAATTTATCATGTTGTGTAATGGTTTTAGATATACTTTTACTATAATGCAGATGGTCCGAGAATGGATGTACGATACTGACCGACACTCTGGCGAGTGATATGTCGTAAACGTATCAATAATTTTTGATGCTCCATGCTTGTTTTATATCATTTGTCTTAAGTTTTGTCTACACTTTGAGGTATTTTTATACACTTTCTGGAACTAACCTATTGACAATATGCCAGAGTGTCAGTTGCCTATTTTCTCCTGTTTTTGATTTTAGAAAGCTAAAAAATGAATATTGTTGGAATTGGACGGGACAAAAGCCAAAGTTCATATTTTTTCCTGAATGATATGGAAAATCGAAGACGTGACGGAGGAGGACACCATGGTGGCCACGCCCTAGGTGGGCACGGTGCCCACCCTGGCCACGCCCACAGGGGGTGTGGGCCCCCTAGACCTCCATCGACCTTGCCTCCTTCGCCTATAAGAAGCCTTCGACCCAAAAACCCTAAAGAATCGACTAGAAAGCCACCAAAATTTCCGCAGTGCCGCCGCCACCGAAGGGGAGATTCGGGGGACATAAAGTCTCTGTTCCGACACCCTGGCAGACGGGGAAGTGCCCCCGGAGCCATCTCCATTGATCTCCATCGCCATCTCCAGCATCGTTGCTGATTCCCATGATAAGGAGGGAGTAGTTCTTCCTCGAGGCTAAGGGCTCTACCGGTAGCTATGTGTTCATCTCTCTCTATGCATGATCATATTGTGGTCATGAGCTTTGTAATCAAGTAGATCTACCTTGCTACTCAAGTGCTTTAATATATCTCTGCTCTCCCCATGTGTGTGTAAGTGACGGCGTGCACGCAATGGTGGCACTTAGGCTAGAGTCTACATAAGTAATCATTGTGCTTTAATAGATCTATGCTTTTCCCCACGTGTGTGACAGTGACAGCTTGCGCATCGTGTGTGGCACTTAAGCTATATTACATATATATTCTTGAGTTATATTTGGAGTTGGATGTCTTTATGAAATTGTGGTGTTTTTTGGAACCATCTAGCGCTCAAGGTGACAGTGTGGGGTTATCTAGATTGGGAAAGGCAAACTTTGAGGTGTGCTTTTGTAGCCCTACCATGGATTAGAGTATCCAACCAGAGAGTAGTCAGAGTAGTATCATTAACAGAAGATATTTATATAAGAGAGTGTTTACTAGTGAAAGTATGATCCCTAGGCCTCGTTTCTAAGCATTGAAACACCGTTTACAACTAGATCTGTTGCATGTTTGCTTGCTTCCTTCTTGTTTCCTTTATTCTTTACCTCACCATCAAGCTATTTTCTGGCACCGTTACCGCTTGTATTTCACTATCTCTTCGCCAAACTAGTGCACCTATACACCTGACAAGTGTATTAGGTGTGTTGGGGACACAAGAGACTTCTTGTATCTTGATTGTAGGGTTGCTTCAGAGGGATACCTTTGACCACTTCCTCCCTAAGTTTGATAAACCTTGGGTAATCCACTTAAGGGAAACTTGCTGCTATTCTACAAACCTCTGCACTTGGAGTCCCAACAACTGCCTACAAGAATAGAAGTGCGTAGACATCAAGCTATTTTTTGGCGCCATTGCCGGGGAGGTAAGGTAAAAGGTACTCACATCCTCCGGTGTGAGTGCTCAAAGTTATTTTCTTTAGATTCTGCAATTTTGTCTTTTGTTTCTTGTTTTCACTAGTTAGGCTTAATGAAAAAAAAATAAAAAAATTAGAGAGCTTTATAGTGTTTATCTTGAGTTAGGACATGAAGTGTTTGAAGAGAAAATTAAAAAACCTATGGAGCTTTATTTGCATGCTAATAGCAATATTATTAGTATGATTTTTTAAACACCATTGTTGCTAATGCTATGGAAAATCCTAAGCTTGGGGAAGCTAGTTTTGATGAAAATGATCTGTTTAGTTCCCCAGCTTTGGAAGATAGCTATTCCATTGGTTATGATGATACCAAACCTCCAATCTATGATGATTACAATGATGAATATGATATTTTCAGTCCACCTACTATTGAGGAGGAAATTAATTGTGATTACAATAAGCCTCCTATATTTAATGATTATGATGATGAGAATAATAATGATAGCTATTTTGTTGAACTTGCTAACCCTACAATTAATAAGAATGACTATGCTTATGTGGAGAGTAATAATCATTTTATGCATGTGGCTCATGATAAGGATGTTTTATGTGATAGTTATATTGTTAATTTTATTTATGTTGCTACTAAAAGTTATTATGAGAGAGGGAAACATGGTTTTATGCATCTCAACAATATTAAGTTTTCCCTCTTTATGTTGAAAATCTTGAAGTTGCATTTGTTTTGCTTTCCTATGCTTGTTGCTTTGTGATTTCATGACTTGTTTCTTTACAAGATTCCTATGCATAGGAAGTGGGTTAGATTTAAATGTGTTATGAATTTTCTTCTTGATGCTCTCTTTTACTTCAATTCATATTTCTTATGTGAGCATCTTCTAAAACTATCAAGCCTAACTTAAAGGCGTTAAAGAAAAGTACTTGTTGGGAGATAACCCAAGAGTTTTCTTGAGTCTTGGAAGTTGTTACTTCAGTAATGACCTCTCCTTATCCTTTTTGTTTGCTTTTTGTACCAAGAATGACCTCTAATGAGAGGGAAGTAAGATTTGGGGAGTTGTTGTCCCAAAACAGATTTTTGTGCTCCACCATAAAACTTCGTGAGGAATCTCTGTAAGTAGGATTGAGCTGATATTTTACTAATAAATCCCCCAGTATGTTAGATAACTTTAGTTAGTTCATCACTTTTTGATTTTATCAACATAAGGTCTTCGAAAAAATCGGTTTCTACCTGCTGGCCTGTTTTGACAGATTTCTGCCATTATTTGCATTTGCTTCTTATTGATTCCTTTTTGGGTTATTTTTGGGAAATTGAGCTTGTTGAGGGAATTTATACATTAGCTTGTGTTTTTAGTGAAAGCTTTTCTGTTCTAAAACTAAAACCCAAGGGTCTATTATCTTTTGAATGCACTAATGTTGTTAATGAAGATTGTGTGAAGTTTTGTATGAAGGAAAATTTACAGTTGTAAGAGAGAGAATGATGTAATGAGATGAAGAATGGACAAAATCTCAAGCTTGGGGATGCCGCCCCGTTTCACCCCAAGAAATATTCAAGAGGTACAAGCGTCAAAGCTTGGGGATGCCCAAGGCATCCCCTTCTTCATCAATAAAAATCTCAGGTCTTTCTAGACACTTCGTTTTTATTGTTTCATGCACAGTTGTGTTGTTCTTGGAGCGTCTTAGTTTTCATTTTTAGTTTTATTTTGTTTAGTTTGCTTCAGTAAGTTGGTTTGATTACATAACAATTCTTTTGGAGAGAGACACACTCTGTTTTCATTGCCTAGAACACTCTAGTTTTCATTCTTATTGTCTTGTGAGTGTTCTCTTTTGCTAGCATTGTGTTTAGCCTTAGTTTTCTTATGATTTGTGCTTTGAACTTTTTAGTTCTTCTTTGTGGATTTGTGAGACAAGCTCACTGATCTCTATTGATTATTATCTTTGTGAGTTGTTTCAAATAAGTTGATTGGTGTTGGAAAAGAGTAGACAGTTTCATGCTTTAGTGGTACAAAAGGGAGCTTGCTTTAACTGTGGCTTAGACTTTATCATGTCATGCTATATGTTGGTTTGACCTTATGCTTAGTGGTTATTGCTGCAGCATGACTTGTTTCAAACAATTGAGATTGCTTAATGTGCCTTGAAAGAATCATGCGTTGTTTTAGCATACAAAAGCATAGTATTGTGGTATTCTGCTTTGATGCTTTGTTTGGGTTGATTTGGCACATGCTCACACCATGTTATGACAATAACAAGTCACCATAGCCTCTATGATCATTTAGTCCTTGACTTGTAGTACCAGTTTATGCTTTGATTAATAATGTTTTGTCGCTTTGCATGATTATGGCCATTATTACTCTCTTAGTTGGTCGCTCCCAGTCTTTTGCTAGCCTCCACTTGTATTGAGTAAGCTCTACTCATGCATGCAACTCCCAAGAAACCAAGTTATTCCAAAGTGTCCACTATAAATTCCTATGCATGGTGTGTTACACCATTCCAAGTATATTCTTGTTGTCATCTACCTTCCAATTAAAAAGCCCTTTTGTTATGTGAAAACTTAGTGATTAAAGACCTCAAGAACTTTATGGTACACTTTTTATTCCTTGTACCTAATAAACTTGAATCATTGTGTCATCTAAGTTGTATATGCTTGCACTTATACGTTGAAATTAGCAGAACCATGCTGTCATGGGTAACGTTTTCAACATTGCACTTGTACTTTGTACACAGTTGATATCATGCTCTTTTGTCTATGGATGTCGCTGGTGTGAAATAAAGAGGAAGCTTGTAAGTCCACGGAGTTATATATTTTGTGTTAGAGAAACGCCTGGGCCGCTAGCCTAAGCCATGCCTAATCATGGTGGAAACTTGCAGCATCACCATAATGAGCAATCTATGAAGCATCCTCAATAAAAAACTATGCACATAGTAAATAAAAAGATCGCTGAGATGCTCATTGTCTGCTTGCCTTGTCATTTTGGTTATGGGATAGCTCTTGTACCATGTGCAAGGGGTACCCTGTTGGCGGTTCTCTATGATACACATGTACTTACTATGACAAGAACTTATAGGTGACCAAAGTTGAGTAGCATGAGGTGCGGCCCTCGTATTCAAGGGACATGAGATTGCCAACTTATACTTTGTCAAACATATACTCCATAGTTTGCTCACTTTAACCTTAATCAATTCAAGATGCCTATGATAGGGGCAATGATGGCTGAAAGCTAACAACTACCATAAATTTTGGAAGATCTTTATAAAACTTGAAATCCCTGCTTTCCTTTATGAAGGGTCTTTCTTCCACTATTATATTGAGTCTCCACCTTCTATATTTAGGCACCAATTAAGAGATCATAGTTGCCATTCTTAGTTCTATGTGCATTGTCCCAAAACTTATTGATTGATGCATATTGTTGATATTGCTTGTTCTTAAACTATTTGTATATAGTCACTCTTATGAATTTTGAAGGTGTCTTATGCATTTATTTTCTACTCCATGAGGGACAAGTTGAATGACACTATGCCATGTTTTCTATATATGAAACAAACAAACATTTTTCAATGCATGTTATCCATGAATCTTTTTTTGTAACTTTTCATGTTGCATATATAGTTATTTTCTCTTATTGTTAGAACTTCATCTTTTATGCTCATCTTTAGAGTACTTTGATCCCAGCTTTCAATACTTGCAAATGGTTTGATCTTGATTGTGATGGTGCATGTCACCTTAAAAATTATTCTTTTTATCACTTACCTACTCGACGACGAGCAGGAGTTAAGCTTGGGGATTCTTGATACGTCGTAAACATATCTATAATTTTGATGCTCCATGCTTGTTTTATATAATTTGTATTAAGTTTTGTCTATACTTTGAGGTATTTTTATACACTTTCTGGAACTAACTTATTGACAAGATGCCATAGTGTGAGTTGCCTGTTTTCTGCTGTTTTTTGTTTCAGAAAGCTAAAAAACGAATATTCTCGGAATTGGATGGGACAAAAGACAAAGTTCATATTTTTTTCCTGAATGATACGGAAAATCGAAGACGAGACGGAGGAGGACACCAGGGTGGCCACACCCTAGGTGGGCGCGGGGACCACCCTGGCCGCGCCCACAGGGGGTGTGGGCCCCTAGCCCTCCATCGACCTTGCCTCCTTCGCCTATAAGAAGCCTCCGACCCAAAAATCCTAAAGAATCGACCAGAAAGCCACCAAAAGTTCTGCAGCTCCACCGCCACCAAAGGGGAGATTCGAGGGACAGAAAGTCTCTGTTCCGGCATTACAAGAAATGTGTCAACTTGTGACGTTCCTATTTTGACAATGGCAAAAATC
This sequence comes from Avena sativa, assembly GCA_916181665.1. Classification (NCBI taxonomy): domain Eukaryota; kingdom Viridiplantae; phylum Streptophyta; class Magnoliopsida; order Poales; family Poaceae; genus Avena; species Avena sativa. Next base: position 413,406,506 of record OV702294.1, on the reverse strand, counting down.
GTCATAAATTTTATGGCGATTTGCACCTGATCATCGCTAGCCACTCCAGGAGGGCCAAACCCCTTCAAAATTATGACGATAGGCTCAGAATCATCGTAATTTTGTTAGTTGAAATCGTCATAATATGGCAGACCCATCCAAATATGTTATCTTTACTCGATTACGACGATGTAAAATCGTCATGACAGACTATAATATTTTTGTTTTAAAATAGCATGCTGATCAAATGGACACATCAATACTTTCGCCTAGGTGTCATGTCTATATGTCAAATTCTATCTAGCTGGCACGCGGCGTGTCAAAAAGGACTGGCCAAACTTCCAAGTCAGGCGTCAAATATTATCTAGCTGGCACGCGACGTGTCAAAAAGGACCTGCCAAACTTTTAAGTCGGACGTCAAATTCTATCTAGCGGGCACGCGACGTGTCAAAAAGGACCGGCCAAACTTCCAAGTTAAACACGAATAAATAACAAAAATAACGTACCACGCAGGATTCGCTCAATCAAATGTCTACACTATCCACTAGGCCACAACAGCTTGTTGATAGAATGCTACGTTGTTTCTTTTAAAAACATACTAGACGTCACATGCTGTTTTTTTTTTTGAGCATCTTGCTAACCTAACATGATTTTTTAAAACTATGTCATGAACTGATGCGCTAGACCCGCCTATGTCAGTTTTCTCCAGCTGTCCCATCAATTCCGCAAAAAATAGGCGGACCGGGGTTCGGCTAGCGACCAAAGCGCTCCTTCTGCTATCCTAGCGCAGCTTGCCACTGCACCAATAGAGCCTTCATGTTCTACAACTATAACCGCGCATATAACAACACTAATTTGTCAGGCCTGGGCTTATTATTTTATCGGTACGACTCGGACTTTATAGGACTAGGCCTTTGAGGAAAGCGGGTTGTAGCCGGACTCGCCCTTATGTGCGGTAATTTAGGTCTGGGCCAGCTCGGTTGGCCCAGTTAGGATAGTTTTTTCTTCGTTTCTTTTTTTCCTTTTTTCTAATTTTTTTATCTTTTTCATAACAAGTCTAACAGAATTGATTTTTGTTTCAATTTTTTTATAAAATTCGGCATATTATCTTAGGTTGTTAATTAGCAATACATTGATTATTTTAAAAAAATATTTACTAATTCCACATTAGTCCATGGTAGGGACAATATCCTAATTCAAAATTTAATTTTGAAACTAGAGTTTTAATTTTAAATAATTATATGAGTGCAATGGATGAAATAACATGATGAAATAGCATATTGTGAGTCTAAAAATCATTTTTTTTCAAAAAATAATCGGCATCGGATCATGTACTTGTGGTTCAAAACGGACCCACTTCCTACCGATTTAGCGAGAATTTGTCTTTTTCACCAGAGATGGACAAAAAAGTTTGAGATACCCCGGTTGGGATATTTGTCCATGTAAGGTGGCCTATTATTTTTGAAAAATGGGATGGTAGCATTTTGAAACTTTCATTTGGTGGTTGCTTCACAAAACGGCCCGTTTTTTGCGTTCGGAAAATGGAAAATGGTTTTTTGTGCGATGAAAATGAAAACTTCCTCCTACAATATTGTTCGTCATCCCATGATACATATGGATGCACAATTATGGACACATTATCACAAACTATGCCGCGATTCTATAAATAACATTGGTCGTTTGACCCGAAAGCTATGAAACCTTGAACATGATAGGTCATTTCTAAGAAGGTTTTTTAGACACTTGCAATATACCAAGTTTAGTATTTTTCCTTGCAACTATGTCACATAATAAGACACCACGCGAAGGATTTGCATTAATCGGACCGTTTTTGAATTTTTTTATGCCCGTTTCAAACTAGGGGCAAAACGGCAGGCTTAAAGATTCTTAGCTCGGGGATGAGCCTCGCTAAACTTGCATTGGATCTCTGAAGAAACATGATATTGTGAGTCTAAAACTCATTTTTTTCAAAAAATAATGGGCATCGGATCATGTACCTGTAGTTCAAATCGGACCCACATCCTACCGATTCGGCAGAAATTTGTCTTTTTTGCGAGGGATAGACGGAAAGGTTTGAAATACCCCGGTTGGGACATTTGTCCATGTAAGGTGGCCTATTATTTTTGAAAAATTGGATGGTAGCATTTTGAAACTTTCATTTGGTGGTGCTTCACAAAACGACCCGTTTTTGCCCTCAGAAAATGGAAAATGGATTTTTTGTGCGAAGAAAAGGAAAACTTCCTCCTACAACATTATTCGCTATTCCATGATACATATGGGTGCACAATATGGGCAAATTATCATAAACTAAGCCATGATTCTGGCAATAACATTTGTCGTTTGGCCCGAAAGCCATGAAACCTCAAACATGATAGGTCATTTCTGAGAAGGTTTTTTGAGACACTTGCAATATGTCAAGTTTGGTATTTTTCCTTGCAGCTATGTCAGATAATAAGACACCACGGTAAGGATTTGCATTGATCGGACCATTTTTGGATTTTTTATGCTTGTTTCAAACTAGGGTCAAAAGGGTGGGCATAAAGATTCTTAGCTCGGGGCTGAGCCTCGCTAAACTTGCATTGGATCTCTGAAGAAACATGATATTTTGAGTCTAAAACTCATTTTTTCAAAAAATAATGGGCATCGGATCATGTACCTGTAGTTCAAATCGGACCCACTTCCTGCCGATTCGGCAGGAATTTGTCTTTTTCACCAGGGATGGACGGAAAGGTTTGAGATACCCCGGTTGGTGTTACGGGTGGTGTTACGGACCGAGACTAGAGGGTTTTCACCCCCCGCCTCGCTGAAACAGCCACGTGGTTATCTTCTGTCGTGGGTTGTAGTGAGCCGGGACTACAGAGGGGCGGGGGGCTCTAGTCCCTTTTTAGCAGTCCCGGGCCCAAAACCGGACTAGAGCCCGTTACGGCCCGGAACTATATGCCTGTTTTCCACCAGTGTGCGTAGAATTATGCAAATCACGAGTTAGAGGAATAAATTGAGTCACGCGAGAAGTACAAGGACTGCTACTATATTTAACTCAACCCTATAAAAAGTGTGTTCGCACACGAACACGTCACCGTGTACCCTCGGCACCGAGCGCGATGCGCGGCAGCACGCGTCGTGGGAGGCTCACCGGAAGCGTGATACGCAAGATATTCCGGCGGGCGCTTTTGAGACCCGAAACCTCGCTCGTCCGGGAGGGACTCCGTCAGGGCGTCGTGGCGGCTATGGGCTGCCCTAGGTCGTCCTGGCCGCCCCTAGAGCCTCGTGGATTCGCAGCCTCCAATCTTGAGGAACGACGAAGAACGAGAAGAAAGATGAAAGGGAGAGGGATAAAAGTAGATGAACACGAAAAAGTAGTAGATTTGTTTGTTTGATTGGTGTTGGTTTAATCGGCCTTCTCCCTTCGTGTATATAAGGAGCGTTTGGGCTTTCCGTGCAAGAAAGAGGGTTGGATTCACGTCCAAAACCCTAGTTGGGGTCCAACTCGAACAAGCAAACCCGAAATTTGCGTAACTGTTAGGTCAAAAACTTGTCTGTACCTTCCTGACCACTTTTGAGATAGTAAACGAGCTCAGATCAAAATATCATAAAAAGAAAAGTTGTTCGTCTCAAAAATACAAAGAACTTTTATGTTGGACACTTTTCCATATGACTTGATCTTCATGGCCTTTGCCCCTTGTTTTTGTATCAAACTTGGATTGCGATCGAACTAATTTAACTCACTTCGGCCGTATTTTGAATCTGGAGGTCGTATACTTGCTCAGCTGAAGATGGTTCCAAAAGAAAAGTTGTTCGTCTCAAAAAATGAACAACTTTAATGTTTACCATTTTTTTATTCGAGTTGGTCTTGACCGCTCAATCTTGGTCGTAAAAAAATAAGTCAATCTAGCGAATTTCAGATGAATTTTGGACTTCCGCCCACGTCAAAGGTGAGACAAGGTCTGTGGTCCGGCGACCACTCAGTCCCGTTCGTGCTAATTCGTTCTCTGGCAGTATTTTGGCTCAAACTTTTATATACTAACGCGGATTGAGATGATTCAAAAAGCAAAGTTGATTGTTTCAATGAGACACACAACTTTAGTGTTTGGAACTTTTTCATTTGAGTTCATCTTGAAGGATTCATAGTTGAAGCCTCGATATATCAGTATGCGAATCTTCTCTGGACACTAGCATAATCGGCTATTAGGCCTGATCATAGCTTGACTTGATATGGTGTTTCTTTGATGATGATTAATATTCCTCGTAGTGGACCTTTCTGAGTGCGTGTATCTCGCTATTTTCCTTGATTAGCTACGATCCCAAAACGAGCGCCAACACATGCCCCCTGTTTCCTGGCAGAGCTTGCGTGTCAGAAAATAACTTGCTTCACTTTTAGTCTAAGGACGATGTCAACACTCCATCGGCCACTGGTTGTCTTACGGTGATAACTCTATATCGGCCATATGTGCTACGGATGATAAATACATATCAGCCATTTTATGTCCAAGCTTTTTACCACTTGGGTATAACTTCTGCAAATGTTTGCCTTCGGAAACAACCACTTTCATCTTGACGATTGAGGGATACAATGAATATCTTCGTGAAAAAAATCCAACAATGATCCTCGCCTAGTGCTTTAGTTCAGATTGACTTCCTCTATTGTTCTTCTTCACCTGCACTAGATCTTTCATTAGCGGCCGAAACGGTGGTCTTCAATCCGTTCTTATGTATGTTGGCAAAACAAAGCATCGGCTCTTATGGTATATGAAATATATTATGAATAACATGGTAGCCGAATGTTTAGTTGAGACAACTCATTTGCACTTCAGTTTTCATGTCTAGATATATGAGAAATGATAAATCAATCTAAGATGCAATTCACATCTAGACATGTATCAAGATAAACAACAAGTGATTCATCGAAACTTTAGTAAACCATGGACATTGTTGCACTACTCACAACGAATCACCAGAAGTCTCAATATGTGTAGAACCTATAGCAATAAAATGTTCTAGCATGAATATCAAAACTGCAAATTCAGCCTGATTCTTTGTGCAAGATATTCTAACCAGCATGAGACTTCATAAAACAATACCATAAGAAGATAAATAAACAATACCAACGCATTGGCTATTGCTTTTTAAAACTGAACAATCAAAATGTAATCTCCATGGTACTAGAGAGACAAGATCAATATCAATATCATGCTCAGCATCTATGCCAATAATGAAATTATAGACAAATTGGCCTTTTATAGATCTTAAAGATTTATAAGCCAAATTATCAACAGATAGAGAGACAAGATCAATATCAATATCATGCTCAGCATCTATGCCAATAATGAAATTATAGACAAATTGGCCTTTTATAGATCTTAAAGATTTATAAGCCAAATTATCAACAGATAAGCATAAGCACAATTTCTAATGAATGCATACCTTGTCTCGGTCTCCAATAGAACTAAGGACGATGTTAGAAAACCACATCGGCCATGATTGGATAATGATCTTAGGGTGATAGAATAAATATCGGCCATATATCTTTGCCCCAATGGGCATGCATAATCCAGCCACCAAAGTATGTATAGCCAAAGTAAACAAAACAAAAAAATCTGATTATGAACTTCAAATATTCGGCCTCTTGGATTAGCAACAAAAGTGCAACTAATCAAATGAATAGTGATTTGGTAATACACTTTCATGATGTATAAAATTATGATGTATCCAAGGATCAAAATAAGACCATGGTGGGTAACCAATCATACCCGGGGATGAATTCCATGGCATAGGTATTAATGGTGAAGTATAATAATATGAATGATGTGCTGGCCGAAGTTTTGGATAGTGATACCGAATTCCTTGGCCTGATTGCTTGTTCGCTTTATACTTTTTGTTCTCCACTCTTGCTGCCCTTCTTATGACAGGATTTCGCACATCTTCCTTACCTTGAGGGTTTACTTTTGGAACCCACGCCATGTTTCTTTTCTTCAGCTCCTCGGCTCTAACACGATATAGCTTCCTCTCTTTCCAATGTGATAAGCCGAGTGGACATCTCGGTGGTGGTTTTGTTTCACACAATGGCATGAATTTATTAATCTTGGGCACTTTTGACTTGGCTGGTTTGGAATCAACAATTGGGACTTTGAAAGTTACTCTCTTCACTTCCTTGCCCTTAGTAGCCAACGTTAACTCGGCTGCCTTTTTATTATTGGAGTTACGTCTGAAACAGCACACTTGCGTCCATCTTTTTTGATTTGGTATACTTGCTTGACCACTTCTTTCTTTACCCATGAACTCCAGACTGATTCTTTTCTATTGAAACAGTCTTTGACATGTGACTATCAATCAATTGACCTTCTTGGAGCTGCATAATTTGGGTGAGATGATCTAGAATTAGATGGATAATGTGCCCATGAATCATACCTTTCCCATGATGGATATGAATAAAAATCAGCATGGGGAGGTATACATGACATTAGCATTGGTGGCCCAAAAGGAGGATATGAATTTCTTGCATTGAATTTCTCCTTTCTCCAATCCCTGCCTTTAGAACTTTGCCTTGGGGGTGAACTTGATGCTTTTTCACTACTTGGCCGTTAAGAATATTTTGCTTCACTCTCTTTTTTATATTTTTTCAGGAGCTGCGCGAAAGTGACTTTTGGTTTCTTACCCTTGTTATTATTGCGGCCTTTGTCTTTTTGAGTTTTGCACGCATCAATCTTCAAGTTTTGTTGTTGCCCCCCTATGCTTGATGTCTTCATTGTAGCTTGAATGGAACTCTTGCCTTCAAGAACATTTACAATATGCTCTTCAACAATATCTTTTCTTGAAAGCTTGATCCCATCATCTTCCTTATGTACCTGCTCATCATTATATGAATTGAGAAGAGGTAGTCGATGCAATATCATTTGGCCATCAAGACCAATCGAAATAGATTGGTTATCAATTTGTGTTTCAGCAAATTTCAATCGTCCCTTATTAACAGCAGATTGTACTATTTGATGAAACATATTGCAACTCTCTATACTATGCTCGAACGAATCATGCAACTTGCAATACATTCATCCCTGTAATGATAGTTCAGTATTGTGATCAAGAATTCTAACATAATCGATTTTCAACAATGTATCAAAGATATGATCACACATACTCAAACTGTAGGTACACCTAATATCTTCTAACCGATCTTGATGCAAGAACGGCTTTAGAATTGAGAAACCAAATTGTTCAGATTTCACATCATCCAAGTCGGTTATGCATTGTTTTTTGCACTTCTCTTCCAATGTATTTGAATACAAAGTTATACTAACATCGAATTTCTCAAGAGACAATAACCTTGGCTTTAGGTTTCTGAAACTAAAAAGATTAAAACACATATGTCTCACTTGAGACCAAATTTTAGCCAAGTATGAAATAAATAAAGCTACCCATGTAGATATAAAATGCAAATGAAACGATGGGGACAACTTTGGTTGTAATAATTTGTTACTATCGGTCTCTCTAAATGGCACACTATGTTGACCGATATGTTTTGTGACAATTATATTGGTAACACATAATTTACCTTTCACGATTTGTCTTTCAAAGTTTCTGATAATAATCTTGCTAATACATGCATCAACGATATAGGTTTGACCAAATCGAAATATAAATAAATTATCTGCTGGATGTACCTTTTTGAAGATGTTGGAAGCCTATGATGGTAGGATGACCTGAACAATATCTTGCTCGGCCTCTAGAGAATTCTCCAACGCCTGGTATTCTTCCTTTTCTGGATTTTTCCTTTTTCATATTGATGTTCTTTGTCAACCGAACATTGTTCGGCTATATCTTGATCTTGTTGATGTTCTCAAATTTCTTTGCCACCAAACTCATAGGGCAACATGTAAGCTCCTTTACATCCAGAAAAGTCAAACACGACAGTTTTTCTAAGCTTGCCATGCTCTTGATCAACAAAGCTTGCTTCTTCTGATTCGATAGATTCAATATATGTATTTTCTAATTCAGCTTTTTCAATAACCGAATTAACCATCCTAGTTGAATCATTGATGTTTTCTTCATGAGTTTCATCAGATTGAAAAGCTTCTTCTTTTTGCCTTGTTGTAGCAGAGGGTTCAACTTGATTACTGCATGGAGGATATAAATTGATTCCTTCAACTTGAGTAATATTGTCTTGATGGTCCTTTTCAATACTTGCTAGAAACTGCTGCAGTTCTTCTTCTTCAAGTTTTTTCTTATATGCTTCATGATCCTCTTTCAGCTTCTTTTCAAGTGCATCAAACTCCTCATGACGCTTCTTCTTGAGTGTCTCAAATAAATGGAGATGTTCCTCTGATAAATCATCAAACGTAATGATGTTATCGGCGTTAACTTCAAAAAAAACATGATTGTCCCCCAATGCTTTCAGTTTCTTTTGGCAATGTAGTGTTTCCGAAACTTAGCAATTGAGAATGGAAAACCTAATATTGTTTGCCTTACACTCCTCTTCACGTTTCTTGTTGTATGCCTCATAAGCTTGTATTGTAGCTAGATCATGGGGCCTCTCTTCTAGTTCTCGGTGAAGAGAATTAAGCTTCTTGAACTCAGGTGCAAGTTCTTGTTTCCAATCATTTGTTCCTGCAAAAGAATACCGCCCAATGATTTTTGTATCTTTTGGCAATGAGGTGTCACCAAAAATTTGCAGTTGTATGGGGGACTTACCATACGCTACAGTACTAGATAAAGGCACATTAGCTCCTACTGACTTTTTACTTATTCGGCTATAACCATTGTAAAGGTGAGGAGCCGAATTATGAATATCACTAGTTGCATGTGGTGCTGAAACATTACTAACATAAGGTGTAGGATATGATGATTGAGAGTAACTGGTAAAATAACTAGTTGTAGCATGTCTAATTTCCCTATTCAGCATGTTTGAAGGTGAATCTACAGATTGCAAGTTATTTGCCGATGAATATAAAGATGAAACACTTGGTTGCATGTCATTGAAATTTCTAAAATCACGTGTTTCATGCGGATTAACATAATTCGTCATGTTGTTCATCGGCATATGAATTTCTGGGGTTACCGATGCATGAGAATTCGATTTTACATATCGCAAGTCTCTAAAACTAGATGAAGCTTGTAGATAATTTTACATTGGCTTTTGCACATAGTAAAAACTAGGTCTAGCCGATACAGTACACATATCAAAAGATCTAGCAACATCAACATAAGAGTAATATGCATATACGTAGGAAGGTTGAGGATTAATGATACCGTTGTAGATTGCAGTCTCTTGATGACGCTATCTTCGTAGCAAGAACAGGCTGGACACCGTTCGAAGCTTCGTCCCCAGCGGAGTCACCAAAAAGTGTGTTCGCACACGAACACGTCACTGTGTACCCTCGACGCTGAGCGTGATGCGTGGCAGCACGCGCCGAGAGAGGCTCGCCGGAAGCGCGATACGCAAGACAGTCTGGCGGATGCTTTTGAGACCCGAAACCCCGCTCGCCCGGGAGGAACCCCGTTAAGGCATCGCGGAGGCTATGGGCTGCCCTAGGTCGGGCTGACCGCCCCTAGAGCCACGTGGATTCGCAGCCCCCAATCTCGAAGAACGAGAAGAAAGATACAAGGAGAGAGGGATAAAAGTAGATGAACAAAGAAAAGTAGTAGATTTGTTTGTTCGATTGGTGTTGGTTTAATCGGCCGTCACCCCTCGTGAGCGGCTGGACTTTTCATGTAAGAAAAAGGGTTGGATTCACGTCCAAAACTCTAGTTGGGGTCCAACTCGAACAAGCAAACCCGAAATTTGCATAACTGTTCGGTCAAAAACTTGTATGTACCTTATGGACCACTTTTGTGATAGTAAACAAGCTCAGATCAAAATATCATAAAAAAGCAAAGTTGTTTGTCTCAAAAATACGAAGAACTTTTATGTTGGACACTTTTTCATATGACCTGATCTTCATGTCTTTTTCTTCTTGTTTTCGTATCAAACTCGGATTGAGACCGAACGAATTTAACTCAATTCGGCCGTATTTTGAATCTGAAGGTCGTATACTTGCTCGGCTGAAGATGGTTCCAAAAATAAAGTTGTTCGTCTCGAAAAACTTCACAACTTTTATGTTTACCACTTTTTTATCCGAGTTGGTCTTGACCGCTCAATCTTGGTCGTAAATAAATAAGTCAATCTAGCGACTTTCTGATGAATTTTGGACTTCAGTCCATGCCAAAGGTGAGACAAGGTCTGTGGTTCGGCGATCACTCAGTCCCGTACGTGCTAATTCGTTCTCTAGCAGTATTTTGGCTCTAACTTTTGTATACTAACTCGGACTGAGATGATTCAAAAAGCAGAGTTGATTGTTTCGATGAGACGCATAAATTTCGTGTTTGGAACTTTTTTATTTGAGTTCATCTTGAAGGATTCATAGTTGAAGCCTCGATATATCAGCCAGCGAATCTTCTCTGGACACTAGCATAATCGGATATTAAGCCTGATCATGTCTTGACTTGATATGGTGTCTATTTGATGATGATTAATATTCCTTGTAGTGGACCTTTTCGAGTGTGTCTCTCTCGCCATTTGTCTTGATTAGCTATGAGCCCAAAACAAGTGCCAACACATCACTCATTCCGACGTATATCCGGAGCATTACACGGAACACCCGTATGATGGATTCAAATGGGACGACCCACATAGGTACATCACATGCCGGTTCTAGGAAGCTTCTTGAGGCTTTTGGTTGATTTTTATCTTGAGGCTTCTTGAAGCTTCTTGAGGCTTTTGGTTGATTTTTATCGCTGGCTCACCCACTAGTTCCTAGACATTTGGGGTTGGGTCAGGCCAACGGAGACGAACGACCTGAGCGACACCAGATTTTCGCTCGTTACGCGATGTATAGGCACTCTAGATTTTCAGCCAACCGTTTCTCGTGCATTCACTTTCATATGACCGATTTTGTTTAGGCCTTGTTTACTTATACTACTCTCTCCGTCCAGAAAGAACTGACTTCGGTTTTTCTATATTCAAATATATCTAGACGAAATTTTAGTGTATAGATACATTCAAATCTAAGCAATGCTAAGTCAATTATTTCTAAACGGAGAGAGTAGTATATTTTCATTCCCTGGTGGTTTGGGGATGGGAGGGGATTCGATGAATCCCTCCATTTCACCCAATCCTCACTTTTTCTCTAATCACCCCACACCCCCCACATTTCCCCTCACTTTCCAGGCCTTTGCATGTTTAATTTGAATTTTGGGATGGGAGGGGATAGGAGAGAATTGAGAACAGGTGATAAAAAAGAATTGTACACCTAGGACGTGTATTGACTAGTCACTCAAGTAAAAATCGAATCTTTGCATGGGGTGTTAACATCTCATCATAGACTTCATGAATACAGGTTTAAATATATGTTCAACATACTGGATCTTAAACAATTGTCTCACTAGAATAATACTTTTGCTGAGAATAAATTTTTTGTGACCATTCCAAAAATAGTTGATGTGATCATTTCCTTGTTCAGCTCCGCCGGATGCTTTCATCGATACCCTATTATATCACCAAAAAAAACAAAGTGTTAACCAGATATGCATCAGAGAAAAATAGGACAATCGACATAAAAATTCCCCCGTAGTTTGCTGCATGTGCTAGTCATAATAGGCTGGGAATGAACTCAGGAGAATGGCATGTTCAGCACAAAATTAACATTTAGAACATTTAGCATAAAACTGGCATTTAAAACATTTAGCACAAAACTCAGGAGCATGGCACATTCATGTCCAATGGGTAGATATGTACATACAAAAAATTAGTAGTATTCTTTCCAAATCAATAGAGAGAAAATAAATAAACAACATGCATGCTGCAATTTTAAATGAATTTTGTGAATTCATGATATATATCATCTACATATTCTCCATTTTGTATCGTCTACATACTAAGCACAAATTCAACACTGATTAACAATTGCAATCAGCAGCTACCACAATGAAAAACCCATTCAAGTCGAGTCAATAGAAACAAGCACAACAGCACACAAACATCTACAAGAACCTCAGAATAGGTCAACACAGATTCGACATTGAATGTCTATAAGAACTTAAAGAACATGTCAACCAAAGCAAGTGCACCATGTTATTCCTAGCAGCACACTAACTACCATTCTGGACACTAGTGGTGATACCCAGCAACAAAATATAATGTTCATACATGTCCTATTAAGCATCGTAAAACAAAATTTAATTGAAAAGTTATTCTTACATGACCATCCAAGTGCATGCATGATCTTCAACCACAATAGTCCAAGGAGCATGTCTCTATTAAAATTACAGAGCATGTGAATACTATTCTTCGAGCCGCAACTATCTAGTATATTAGAGACATTAGAATATTATATTTGTAGGGGTTCGTAGCATGGAAAACAAAAAATTCTACCGCATGAACACATACAAGCCAAGATCTATCTACTAGATTGTAGCAACGAGTCGATAGAGTACTCACCCTCGAAGATTCCAAAGCGGTTAACGATAGCATATTCTCGTGGGTGATGTAGTCGTTCATTTGCCGATCTCAAGATCGCATAGATGATCCTTCCGGCGCCGTGTTCTGGCAGCGCTCCCGCAGCCGGTCACACGTTCGGTACTCAAGAAATACCTTCCTCTCCCTTGTTCCAGCAGGCAGCGAAGGTCGTAGCTCTCTCCTCGCGATTCCGGCAGCACGACGGCGTGGTGTCGGAGTTTAGAGGGGAGATTCCGCAGGGCTTCGCCTTAAGCCGGAGCGGGTAGATGGAGTAGAGGGGTTCCTCAGCGACTAGGGTTTAGAGGCTGAGGGGAGTACATGGAGCCGGCGGCGACGACCGAAGGGGCTAGGGTTTGCTTGTTGGCTGGAGGGGCAGCCTGATGAGGGTTTGACTCATCAATGCCCATTGTTATGGACTTGGGTTTTGGAGAAGATGGGGATGCTGGAAGTCGCGAGACGGTTAACAGGCAAGCAATACAGGGACACGAGGTTTACCTAGGTTCAGGCCTCCAGAGGGAAAACCCTACTCCTGCTTGTTTGTTCTTGATTACGGCAGAACCAGAGGTTATAGGGGTGCGCAGATGCGATCTGGTGTGAGGTGTGTGTATGGGGTGAGTTCGTCCTTCTCGCCGTGCCCTCCTGGACTTTATATAAATAAGCTAGGTCCTAGGGATAGCGAAGGGAATATGCCCGAGAGGCAATAATAAAGTGATTATTATCGTATTCCTTGTTTATGATAAATGTTTATTTTGCATGCTATAATTGTATTAATACGGAAACGTTAATACATGTGTGTTTAATAAACAAACAGAAAGTTCCTAGTTATGCCTCTCTTATAAACTAGCTCGTTGATTAATAAGATGATCATAGGTTTCTTGATCATGGACATTGGATGTTGTTAATAACGAGGTCACAACATTAGTGTAATGGTGTGATGAATATTCATCCGAAGTATAGCATTACGATCAAAGTCATTAAGTTTATATTTCTATAACAACTTACGAAGTGATACTAATCCTTAGACCATGAGATCATGTCAATCACTAACACCGGAAGAGTTTCTTGATAACATCAAACGTCACACCGTAACAGGGTGATTATAAAGATGGATTCAGAACTAATAAAGTGTTATGTTGAGGCTCATGGATCGAGAGTGGAATTTGTTCATCCCGATGACGGATAGATATACTCTGGGCCCTCTCGGTGATATCACATTGATTAGCTTGCAAGCAAGTGATTTGATCACTAGAATGTTATATCATGGGAACAAGAAAAGAGTGCATGTCAGTAACGAGATCAAACTAGGTATGGAGATACCGATGATAGAATCTCAGACATGTAATATATCGTGAAATAAAGGGATTAAGATACTAGCGTAAAAGGTTCCGACGATCACAAGAAAGTCATCGTTGAATGTGTGGGAGTCAGTATGGGTCTCCAGATCCCGCTTCTGATTATTGATCCGAGAGGGGTCTCGATCATGTCCACATTATTCGCGAACCGTAGGGTGACACACTTAAGAGACACCGACATCCATTTGGAGCAAAAGTTTCATGTCGAAAATAATAACAAGCGCAGGAATTTATTTCACTAGATACCGAAACGGGTTTTCGGGTGAAATTGCAGAAAGTGTTTCTGCATGTGAAATGAAATACTAGCAAGGGGTTATATGTGAATGTTTGTCATTAAAGTAATTGACAAAATTCTGAATAAATAAAAGGAGTTTTATTTAATGAGAGTTTGCATTAAATTTGGTGGAAATTTAATGGGAATTTGAGTGGGTTTTTGAGTGGAGGGAATTGAAAGGCATTTGAGTGAGTGGAGTGTCCACCCACATGAATGTGGAAGAGGTGGGGGCAGCCCCATGGTTGGGCGCATGGCCCCTTGGGTGCCCCCCCTCTCCCTATAAAAGGAGCCCCCTCCCTCTCTCTCACTCACACCTCCTCGTGAAGGATCTCTCTCCCCATGGACTAGCGAGATACATGTTCCCGGTGGCTATTCGGCAAGAAAGAGTTGTGCTTCCGCTGCATCGCTGGAGCGAGGAGGCGGAGGTTGCTCGGTGCCTCGAACGTGTGTGCGAGCACGGATGCACTACTGTTTTGCGGCGCTAGGACTTCCTCTCGATCTTGAGATTGGCAAGAGATCGTCTACATCAACCACGAGTTTGGACTCGTTAAGCTTTGTCGGTCTTCAAGAGTATGTTCTCTACGGATATACATCCGCCCGTTGTTTGTATCTAATAGATAGATCTTGGTACATAGTTCACATCGTAGGAAAATTTTTGTTTTCTATGCTGCGAACACTACAGTGGTATCAGAGCCGGATCTATGCGTAGATACTTTGCACGGGTAGTACACATATGAGTATGCGAGCGATGATGATCATTTTATTGCTTCTTAGTTGTACTTTGTATATTGGTGGCATAGTGGGATGAAACGGCTCGGACAAACTTTACATGTCCTCGCACATGAGACCTGTTCCACGCTTGACATGCAACTAGTTTTGCATAAGTGGCTAGCGGGTGTCTGTCTCTCCTACTATAGTCAATATCTAATTTGCAACGAGTTGTCAACAATTTGGTTATCCTCGTTGTGGTTCATGTTCGTAGGTAAGAACGGTTCTATCTTCGAAAGCCCTAAGCCACGTAAAACTTGCAATGGATAAATTAGAGGCGTCTAGTTTAGATTGTTGCTGGGCTAGTGTTATGATATGGTGATGGTGTAAGTAGAAGTATAAGTCGATACTCTTACAACATACATAACATGTAGGTTCCATAGACCTTGGCCTTACACATAGAGGTATGATAGAGATCATACCACGGTGCACATGATGGAGATCATATGCGGGAACCATATCATTTCACTTATAAACATGTGATGTTTGATTACATATTCTATTGCTTGTTTGGCGTTTTATTAGCATAATAAGATGATCCCTCATTTAGATATCAAGATAAAAATATGTTCTTCCTTAAGTATGCACCGACAATGTTTCGTCACTTCAAGACATCACGTGATGATCGGGTGTACTTGAATCCACGAGCATATCTCGGGTGTAAGACAGTTACACACGCGAATACTAAGGTTCTTACTTGGCGAGCCTAGCATGTACATACATGGCCTCGGAACACGGACCGAAAGTTTAAGCATGAGTCATACGTTTTGATACGATGACCATATGGATGCTCGCCTTTGAAGCTATACCGACTCACGTGATGATCGGACTTGGTGTAGTGGATTTGGTTCATGTAATCACCAAAAAGGCACGAGGGATGTCGTTTTTGAGTGGGAGTTCATTTCTAATTTGGATTAGTAGAACTCAATTTATCATAAATTAAATCAAAGTGAATTTTCATAATTTGTTGTAGTCATTGGCATTCGTTCACCACCTTATGCATAGTTGTAATTGAGATAATAGAACTATAGAATTCTGGATATATACTTTACGAACTGGTATCGTATTGTGTTGAGTGTCAATCTAAAGTTTAAAGTCCTATTGCAAACTTTCAGCAAACTCTATTTACTCCGTGAAATTTAATAGTTGGCATTAAATCGAGAGTAACAATTCCAGTTTTAGTATCTTAAGTATCATGTTTGCCTCCACGATTCTTGATTGTTTTAATATCAAGTTTATCTAGGAGCTGAAAGAATTGTTTCAGAAACCATCATGTGTGGCAGATCTAACGATATCTGAAACAATGTTTTGGTTGCAATATGATAGAGTATAATATATGTTCTCATATTGGATGAGAATTTACGAAGGTTGGAGATGCTAGACATCCTAATCATCCAAAAGGGTTTTGGAAAGTAATGTTATACTCACGATTCGCCTTTATAAGCTATAGTAGCTTGATCATGAAAGTCGTCATGATAAGGATGAATAGAAGATGTATGTAAAGTGTTACTACACTAAAAGATTACTAAAGAATGGATTTTGAAAGTATACCGATCATTTTGATGATGGTGATCTACTTCAAAGTGCAAGTCCAAAGGTATTATTATTTGAATATACACGCTTTGGACTATGTGTCATGTAAATGGCGCCACTTTTGATATTGATAGATTCTTTTAAAAAGGAAAAGGAAATGCTGAAAGAGAATCTATAAAATATATTTGGCAGAAAAGAAAAGATTGGAAATATCCAATTTAGGTATATGGATGATATACATGTTATGGTTGTATTCTTTGCTTGTTAAACAATGTGGTTCTTGGGTATTGGATACCGAATTGGTTGGTATGAAATTTCATACGGAACAACGCAATTCATGAACCACAATGGCCTAAGTAACTAGCAATAGAATATGTGATGATGTTCATCAAAAAAAAAACCGGTGTTTCTATTTCTCGTTGACATCAAAGCTTGACTTTAAGATTTGTTTTAATAATTGTTATTTCAATCAGGTATTATGAGAACAAAGGTTGTTCAAATAATTACCATATTCCATATAATATGGATGATTTACAAATCTAGTTGGAGAAACACATCCATAAAGCCTAATGCTAAAATGTCGCAAGACAAATGATTGAAAAATCACTTATTCATGTTTGAGAGTTTTGACCCACTCAACCGCACGATTTCCGAGGCATGAGGCTCCTCTGAGGTGACCGTTGGTCGGCCTCCGGCGTTCGCCGGCGTCTCACCGGCAAAGGCTCTGCATGGATTCCTCAGGGGGTTGTTGGAAGATCACCTACTCTGGTGTGACCACGGGTGGTAAGTTTCTTGAAGGCTCTCTCGTTCTCTCGGCAGATTCTTGGCTGGTTCTTCTCAATGCCAAAGGCTCTCCCCTTGAGGGTCGATGTTTGGAAAATGGGGAGAAGATCTCTATTGGATCTGTTTTGAGGTTCCCCTCTCATCTCTCTCGTGTTAATGATTCTTTGGATCCCTCATCTGGATTTCTTGGTAGATCTCCTACCATCTCTGGATCAGATGAGGACACTGGTCTTAAATGGCATGCCCTTTGCTCCTCTTTGCCGACTGATGATCTTGATCCTTCTAAAGGATTTCTGATGCTTTTTCCTAGTTCTAAAAGGCTGGTGCTCCTCAACCGCAATGAGGTAGTGATTGATGCTAGATACTTGATTCAAGGTGAGGTGGTGGCCTCAGGCATTTCTATTGATCTCCAGGTGAAGAGGGTTGTTGTCGGTGCACAGATTTTTCCTAGCCCTTTGGTTAAGAAGTTTTCCACCAATATTGAGAAGATAGTGCCTAGATCTCTGGATTTCACCGAGAACCTCCCCTCGGTGTGTGCTCCCAAGGATGTATCTTTGAGTCGGCCTACCCTGGATTTTTCTTTAGGGCGGGATTTTGAGAAGAAGATTTTTGATAAATTCAGGCATCAAGTTAATTTCATTGGTGGTTTCAGGAAAAGACCTTTTTATTTGGAAGAGCAAATTTTAAGTTGGATTTTCATACGGTTGGTCTTGCACTCCAAGCTTGTTTTGGTGGTCAGGCTTCTAAATTCCAGGTGAAGCTTCTGCAAGATAGAACTTTTCATTTCTCAGTTGCTTCAAGGGCAGTGGGTTTTGAAATCTACAATATTTCAAAGTTTTCATGTACTTCTTTTGTGATCCATGTCAACCTTTGGGGTAATGGGGGGCCAAATTGGATTCAAGAAGAAATGGAGTTTTATAAAGAGTCTGCTGGAGAATGGAAAGTTGTCACGTACAAAAAGGAAATTCCCAAAAAATCTCCTTCATTGAGGCCTTCCAGTAAAGGTGGTTCGGTTTTCCAGCGTCTCAAATTTCCTGCACCTATTGCGGTTTCTTCGCCTGTGTCTGCGGAACATATTAAAGGTGATTTCAAATCAGGTATTCAAGACAGATCCTATGCTCAGGTGCTCGCTGATGGCAGAATTATGTCAATTGTAACGCCGGTCGGGTCTTCTGGAGGCGCCAATCGCGCGACATTTAAACTGCCTGGTCTCCTTCCTTTTCTGAAATTCCCATCTTTCCCAAAATGTATTTGGCCCGACAATTCTTACGAGGGGTGGTTCAAAGCCCAGGAAGTTACACATTCTCGGCCCATTATTCACAACAGTTTTCACGAGTTCACCACTTCTTTGCAAAAAACAACTGCCATTTCCCCTGTCTCCTCAACTCCCCCGTCCGCTGAAACCCCATTCCCCTCTTGCTCGTCGCTGGCGAAGAGTGTCGTAATGGCGAACATCCCGATTCATCCTGCTCCTTTCTTGCCGAATGGCTTCCAGATTATGCAGGTGGCTGGGCGGAATCATGTCAAAAGGGTGGTGGTGCCTCGGAGGTCGAGGTCGCATGAACAATATGCCATTGCTACCATTAATCCCCTCCCCCTGGTCCAGTTCCGTTCTTGAATATTCGTGATGTCCTGGTTGATTTCCTCAATAATGAGGTTCAAGTTCACTTTAGAGATGTCCAGGCTTGTCCCTTTGGGTCTGCTTATGTGCAGTTTCATCATGTCAGTGATCGGGATAGAGTCATTGCGGCTAGCCTGATTCCGTTTCAAGATGTGCATGTCTCTTTTGTTAAGCACAATGAGGGAGATAACTGGAGGAGGGCTCAGTTTAATAATGAGTGTTGGGTGATGCTAGTTGGGCCTCCTCTAGACCACTGGTATACTGAGGATCTGAATGCTATTTTTGCTGATATTGGGAAGGTTCTTTTATGGGAGAGGGACCCAGACCAAAAGGGTAGGATTCTTGCAAAGATTCGTGTTACTGACCTGGTTGAAATACCCAAGAGTGTAAGGTTTACCATTGGCGACTTGGTGGAGTCTGAATCATGGACTTTTTCTGTTGAAGTGTTACAAAGTGACTTGCTTGGGGGGGCCCACCTGATGAGGACCCACTTCCAGATGACAATGAGGACCCACATCCTGCTCCTGTTCATGGCCCTGTCTTTGGGCCCCAAATTCCACCTCCTCCCCCTCCCCCACCTGCTCCTGGGGGTGGTTGGGGACAGTGGTTGGCCCCTATGCAAGATCCTTCTCCTGATGGTGGTAATGATGAAGGTTGGGGCCCCTGGGAAGCTGCTGCTGCTCCTGTTCAAGGCCCTGTCATTGCTCCTGGTGAAGACATGCCTGTTGACAATCAGCATCTTCCACCTCAAGATGTTAACAGTGGAGTTACATGTGCTATCATTGTCCAAGACTGGGAGTCTGATGATGATGAGTCTGTCAATGCTGAGCCTGAGGCTGCTGAGGATCAGGGTGTGGCTGTTGAACCACAAGGAGTTGGTATTGGTGAAGGCCTACAGAATATTTTTCAGAACTATTTGGTTGATGATGATGAGGCAAACTCTGATGCTGAGGAGAGGGTGGGGAGCCCTGTGGACTCAAGTACAGTGGCTGCTGATAATGAATATTGGATGTTGGAGGATCAGCATCTTCTTTCTCCAAATGAGGCTCATCTTCAGGTGGGAATGGTGAGAACTTTTGTCTCCATTCCTGATGTGCACATTGCTAAGCAGGGATTTTCCCAACAAGGCTTGGAACTCTGGGAGAATTATTTTGCTCCCCATATTCAGAAGGACACTTCTTCAATGGGATCTCCCAAGTGTGATATCCCTGTAAGTTGATTTAACTTTATTACTCTCATGCTTGCTACCCCTGAGAAGTTTAATTGGGTCAAGGGCTTCCTTACTTCTCCTTTATGGGAAATTATTAAAGAACCTATTGCTGAGGAGAATTCCATTTCTTTCATCATCCCTAATGAGAGCTTTTCTCAGATGGCTCCTTCTTGTCTGGGCATTGAAGCTAATAAATCTTCCTGCTCTCCCTCCACCCCTGCCAGAAAGAGAAAGGGCAAGGAACCTCTTGTTGACACTGAGGTGAGAAGAAGCCCTAGAATTGTTGAACTGAATGGGGGCTTTAAAAGCCACATAAATTGTCTAATTGCTGATTGTATGGTTTGTAATGCTATTCCTCCATGCTTGAATCCTAAAGTGGTTAAAAATCTTGCTGCCTCCTTCTGCAAGGTTAAGGATGGGGACCTGGAGAAGAGGTTGCTCAAGAAAGGGAAGGCCAATGAAGTGGCAGTCAAGGCTCCTCCAAAAGGCAGCATTAAAGGAAGTGTTTCCTCTAGCTTGAGCATTGGAGGCAAGAAGAAACCTGGGGCTGCTGGTACATGTGGACAGCAAGCCAAGAAGAAGCCCTCCTCTTAAGTGATTTAATGTATCAAACTAAGTCTTTTGCTGGAGTCTTGTTGACTCCCTGTCATGTGACCTGTTCTTGTGATTTTGTCATGTGTTTGGTACTTGTTGTGGAATATGTCTGTGGTGCTATGATATGGATTGCCTTTTTCCTATGTGATTGTTGTTTCCACTCTTGGGTGATTAAATTATTTATATCACCCCATATCTATACTTACTTTTGGTTTCGTAATGAATAACAAAAGAATTTGGAAGATCTTGAATTGGAATATCAGGGGAATTAACTCTGAAAAAAAATGGATTGCTCTCAGAAATAAAATTGAGGAGTCTGGCTGTGACATTATTTGTCTTCAAGAAACTAAGAGAGAGGATTTTGAAAGCTCTTACATCAAAAAATTCTCCCCCCCCAAATTTACCAATTTTAAATTTCTTCCCTCCAGAGGAGCCTCTGGAGGTTTGATCACCATTTGGAATAGTTCCCTGTTCTCTGGGCATCTTTCCTTCCATAATGAGTTTTCCATCTCCATCACCTTGACATCTCTCTTGTCCAATGAATCCTGGATCCTCACCAATATTTATGGGCCATGTTTACCTGAAAAACGGCTGACTTTTTGGACTGGTTTGGAAACATTGATATGCCTGATGATTTGGACTGGCTCATTGTGGGAGACTTCAACTTTTGTAGACAGCCTTCTGATAGAAACAAATTGGGTGGAGATGTGAATGGTATGATTCTCTTTAATGAAGCCATTAATAATTTGGGTCTCATAGAGCTACCACTTAAAGGTAGAAAGTTCACTTGGAGTAACATGCAAAAAGATCCCCTTTTGGAAAGGTTGGACTGGTTTTTTACTTCTGCTTCCTGGACTCAGAGTTTTCCCTCAACTTTTGTTGCTCCTCTTACAAATCCTACCTCTGATCATTTTCCTTGTGTCATTTCCATTGGCACAATGATTCCCAAAGCCCAGGTGTTCAGATTTGAAAATCATTGGATGCATCATAAGGAATTTAAATCTATTATTCAAAATGCCTGGAATATTCCTGTGGGTTTTCAGGATTCTGCAAAAAAAATCAATGCTAAATTGAAAAATGTGAGAAGGGGGCTGAAGCTCTGGGCCAAAAACTGCCCTGCCTGAAATCACAAATCTGCAATGTTAATGCCACCATTGATCTTCTGGATGTCATGGAGGAAATGAGAACTCTTACTGTACAAGAATGGAATCTTAGGGATCTCCTGAAAAATCTTATAATCTCTCTGTTACAGGACCAAAATACTTATTGGAAACAGAGGGGGAAAATTAAATGGGTTAAGCTGGGTGATGAAAACACAAAATTCTTTCATTCCAGAGCTACCATAAGCTTTAGGCATAACTACATTTCCATGCTTAAGGATGTTTCTAATGTTGAGGTTTATGATCATGATGGCAAAGTAAATCTCCTTTGGAATTCCTTTAAAGATAGAATGGGTACTTCTGATAAGCCTGAAATGCACTTCAATCTTAATGACTTGGATGGGGAATGCTTAAGGCAAGAGGAAAGGGATGCTTTGGAAAAACCTTTCTCTGATGAGGAGATTGATGAGGTCATTAAAGATCTGCCAAATGATAAATCCCCTGGCCCTGATGGTTTTAATAATGAATTCATGAAACATTGCTGGCCTATTATTAAGGATGATGTGAAACAACTCCTTGTGGATTTCTATGAGGGGCAAACTTCCTTGGAAAGCATTAATGCCTCTTTTATCACCCTCATTCCAAAAATTGCAGCTCCTTTGACTCCTGCTGATTTTAGGCCAATTTCTTTGCTAAATAGTGTCTTTAAGATTATCACCAAAATTCTGGCTAATAGACTGCAGAAGGTCATCCTTAAACTTGTTCACAAGAATCAATATGGTTTCCTCAAACAAAGATCTATCCAAGATTGTTTAGGTTGGGCATTTGAATTCCTTGATCAATGTCACAAGTCCAAGGAAGAAATTTTAATTCTTAAGCTTGACTTTGAAAAGGCTTTTGACAGAATTGAGCACTCTGCAATTATCAATATCCTTAAAGCCAAAGGTTTTGGTGATAAATGGATTTCTTGGATTCAGTTGATCTTTGGTTCAACTTCTTCCTCTGTTCTTTTAAATGGAGTGCCTGGGAAAAAAATTATTGCAGAAGAGGTGTTAGAAAGGGGGATCCTTTATCTCCTCTACTGTTTGTCTTGGCTGCTGATCTCCTTCAAAGTATCCTCAATAAAGCAATGAATCTTGGTCTTATTTCTCTTCCCACTGAAGATGTGTTCTGTCCTGATTTCCCTATGGTACAGTATGCTGATGACACTTTATTAATCCTTAAAGCTGATTGTGAGCAACTTTTGTGCCTTAAGGCCATTCTTCATACTTTTGCTCTCTCCACTGGACTCAAAGTTAATTACTCTAAATCCAGTATGATGCCAATTAACATGGACTCTGAGAGGCTTGGACACTTTGCTAATACTCTTTCTTGCCTCACTGGATCTTTGCCTTTCACCTACCTTGGTCTGCCTCTAAGTTTAAATAAGCCTGCAGTGGAACATTTCCTGCCTATTGTTCAGAGAGTTGAGAGAAGGTTGTGTGGGATAGCTGATTTTCTTAATTATGGGGGGAAACTGCAGCTAGTTAAATCTATTTTGTCTTCCCTTCCCATATATTACATGAGTTGTTTTGATCTTCCTGTCACTATTAAGGAATAGTTGATTAAATATATGAGGCAATGTCTGTGGAGAAATAAAACATCTGATGTTCAAGCTAGAGGTAAAGCTCTTGTAGCATGGAAGAAAGTTTGTCGGCCCAAGAACCAGGGGGATTGGGAGTACTTGACCTTAATGTTCAAAACTCTGCACTTCTTTTGAAGAATTTGGATAAATTTTATAATCACAAGGATATCCCTTGGGTTCACCTTATATGGAACACTTATTACTGTAATGGTAAACTCCCTGGAAGAAGTCTAGAGGGATCCTTTTGGTGGAAAGCTCATCTGGAATTGATTGACATTTTTAAAGGAATTGCAAAGTGCTTGGTGGGAGATGGAAAATCCACACTTCTCTGGTCTGATATGTGGAATGATAGTTGTCTTCAACATAAGCTTCCTCATCTCATCTCCTATGAAAAAAACCCACACATCTCTGTCAGTGAGTTCCTGCAGACAGATAATACTCAAGATCTTTTTTACCTCCCTCTGTCACAGCAAGCTTACCAGGTATATCAAAGTCTTGAGCAAATTCTTAATACTAGCAGGCAGGGGGAAGCTGATAACTAGAGTTACATTTGGGGCAGTATTTTTTCGGTCCAAAAGGCTTATTATTCTTTATCTGGTTGCCAACCTGTACAGCCACATTTCTCTTGGTTGTGGAAATCCTCTTGTCAACAAAAGCACAAATTCTTCTTCTGGCTCCTACTGCTTGATAGGCTAAACACAAGAAACCTTCTAAGAAGGAAATGTTTTTCTCTGGCATCATATGAATGTGTGTTCCATGGCTGCATCAGTGAAGAAACCATTCTACATTTATTTTGGGACTGCCCTTTTGCAAGAGCTTGCTGGCCTGAAATCTCACATGTCCAAGTGGCTGATCAAAATCTTTTTGAAGCTTTAGCCAATATTAAAAAAGATCTTAAAGTCCCTTTTGCAATGGAAATTATTATACTTGGAGCTTGGGGCATTTGGATTTGCAGAAACAATGAAATCTTCAACAACAAGCATGCTTCGCTTGAGGAATGGAGAGCTATTGTCGCTCAGGAATTAAGATGGGTCCTGTATAGAATTAAGAAGAAGTATTATCAGCGCCTCAAAGATTGGATTGAAAATAATTTAGACAGGAGATAGCTGCTTAGAATGTTATCCCTCTTTTGAGGTGGATTGAGTTTGTAAATATTTTTTGTAACACTCTATGATATATAAAAATTGCAGTGGGGTATTTTCCCCTACTGTTTTACCCTCAAAAAAAAGAAAAATCACTTATGAAGTGACATCGCTGTTTAAATTATATTGGAAATAAAACATGAAGAAACTCCATTTTCATGGATATTTGGAGTCTTTGATTTGATCAAGTGACGCTTGTGAGACTTTCCTCGGGATAATTAAAACTTCGTTCAAAGGCCAAAGAAGAACAAACGACTAAAATATTGGAATTCATACATATCGATGTATGTAGTCCATTATGTGTAGTCGTAAGCGATGGGTTTCAACTTCATATACTTTCTCCGGAAATTTGAGTGAATATTCACTTAATGAGAAAGAAGTATGAAATATTTGAAAAACGTTTCAAAGACTTTCAAGATGAAGTGGAAAATCATTGTAACAAGAAAAATAAATGAATTATGATTTGATCATAAAGGGATTTATTTGAGTTACAAGTGTAACAAGAAAAATAAATGAATTATGATTTTATCATAAAGGGATTTATTTGAGTTGCAAGTTTAGCAAAACACCTAGATTTACATCTCCTAAAACACCATAGGAGTATGGAGTGTTTGAGATTTGTAATGAAACCTTGTTTGACATGGTTGGATCAAAGGTGTTATTGATAAAACTGCCATTATGTTTTAAAAGATTAAAGCTTTAGAGACTTCCACTTTTACACTGAAAAGAGCTCCATCTTGATCCGTTGAAATGACACCATATGAGTTATGGTTTGGGGTAAAACCCAAGTTGTCATTTCTTAAATTTTGGTATGCTAAACATAAGTAAGATGTTTACAACCGAAGTCGGATGAGCATGCCTTTGTAGGTTATTTCGAATAACAATTGGTTATTCCTCCATAACACCAAGGACAAAAGGGTTTGTCGCTTGAAACGTGAAGTTTCTTGAAGAAGGAATTTTTCATAAATGTTAAGTGGGAGGATAATAGAACTTTGATAAGGTTAACGGACCTTAGCTAAATGTGCTGAGTTGCGCAGCGCCGGAAATCGTTCTGGAGGCTGCCATAATGCTCATAACTTATGTGCCTCAAAGGTTGTGGTCACGGAGATCTAAAGTTCCTATTGAACCAAGAAGGTCGGATAAACAATCAAATGATTGAGATTTGAGAGTAAATAATTATTGTTTGACAATGATGAACCGACTACAAAGAAGCGATGATGGGCTCTGACTCTGTCAAATGCTTAAAGCCATAAAATCCGTGATAATTCCATACACGAGAAATCAAGTTTTGAACTTGGAAGACCCTCCGGAAAGGTGTAAAAACCTATCGGTCGTATTTGGATCTATAAAGAAACAGACATGGATGTTTCACATGTATGAAATAGTCGACATGTCGTAAAGTATTTTACAACAATGTTCAAGGAGTTGACTATGACAAGATTTGATCTTTCATAGCAATATTTAGTCTGGACGGATTAAAGTAGCAACCACTACATATAATTTGTTATATGGTAGATGAATAAACAAAACAAAGTTCTTCTAATAGAATGGTTACCTAGGACGTGTACATGACACGGTCCAAAGGGTTTTGTTAAAATTCAAAGGATGCTAAAAGGGCATGCAAACTTCAATGGTTGAAGTAAGCATCGCAGAGTTGGAATCTTCACCTTAATGAAAAGGAGTTTTCATCAGGAGACGATGAAGATGCTTGCATTTGCAAGAAATTAAGTGGGAGCGCTGCGACATATTTCTAATACATTATGTGGATGACATCTTGTTGATTATAAATGATGTATCTTTTATTGACAAAGGTTAAGAATTTCATTTCGATGAAATACTTAGGCAAAACCCGAATATTTAGCGTGAATGTCTATAGTGGATAGACTGTGACGCCAATATGGTTGTGCCAAACATACATATATGAGATATTGAAGGAGTTCAATATAGAAATGACAAGAAACAGTTCTTGTTGCATGGAAAGGAATTGAATCAAGATTCAAGTGTATCGACACTTGATAAGTGAAACAAGATTCAAGTGCTTTGACACTTGATGAGTGAAATCACGAGAATGTTTTGATCAATCATACCATGATATGTACACATCCAGATATGTCCTATGCTCTAAGTGTTATGAGCATATACCAGAATGAATCATAAAATGATCATTGGACGATAGTGAGAATATTCTTATGATCTTTTGGAAGAACTAAGAATATATTTGTGTAGAGGTTACAAACAATTGCAAATAGTTCATTGTAAAGCGTTACATTGATACTAGTTTTGTCACAATATACAAATTAAGTTTATATCAATTTAAACTATGGGTGGCACAATGTAATGGAAAGAAGATTCCATGATGGATTTGGATGAAATCCAAAGTTAAGACATTGTGACGGATACTACAACAAAAGGCTAAGTATATGACTACTATAGTAGCAGCAAAGGAGGGAATTTGTGTCAAGTAGTTTGTTATCAAAATAAGGTGTGGTTCGCAACGGGATAACACTAAAGATATATTGTATGACAATAGTATCGACATGATTTAACCCCAAGGAACTAAAGGTCTCACCGAAAGACCAAATTTATACAATGACATCTCATTGGAGAATGAGTAATGCGTGAAGACGCAAAGACATGCAAATACACACGGACCTGAAGCGTCAGATCCGTAGATTATGTTAACCACTTGCAATTGCGTATATGGAACACCAGAAAGCCATAGGTGTTCAATACGCAAAGTTTTCAAACTAGATTATTGTCTCTAGTGCAAGTGGGAGACTGAAGGGAATATGCCCGAGAGGCAATAATAAAGTGGTTATTATCGTATTCCTTGTTTATGATAAATGTTTATTTTGCATGCTATAATTGTATTAATACGGAAACGTTAATACATGTTTGTTTAATAAACAAACAGAAAGTTCCTAGCTATGCCTCTCTTATAAACTAGCTCGTTGATTAACAAGATGATCATAGGTGTCCTGATCATGGACATTGGATGTTGTTAATAACGAGGTCACAACATTAGTGTAATGGTGTGATGAACATTCATCCGAAGTATAGCATTACGATCAAAGTCATTGCTTTTTTTGCTATAACAACTTACCAAGTGATCCTAATCCTTAGACCATGAGATCATGTCAATAACTAACACCGGAAGAGTTTCTTGATAACATCAAACGTCACACCGTAACAGGGTGATTATAAAGATGGATTCAGAACTAATAAAGTGTTATGTTGAGGCTCATGGATCGAGAGTGGAATTTGTTCATCCCGATGACGGATAGATATACTCTGGGCCCTCTCGGTGATATCACATTGATTAGCTTGCAAGCAAGTGATTTGATCACTAGAATGTTATATCATGGGAACAAGAAAAGAGTGCATGTCAGTAACGAGATCAAACTAGGTATGGAGATACCGATGATAGAATCTCAGACATGTAATATATCGTGAAACAAAGGGATTAAGATACTAGCGTAAAAGGTTCCGACGATCACAAGAAAGTCATCGTTGAATGTGTGGGAGTCAGTATGGGTCTCCAGATCCCGCTTCTGATTATTGATCCGAGAGGGGTCTCGATCATGTCCACATTATTCGCGAACCGTAGGGTGACACACTTAAGAGACACCGACATCCATTTGGAGCAAAAGTTTCATGCCGAAAAGAATAACAAGCGCAGGAATTTATTTCACTAGATACCGAAACGGGTTTTCGGGTGAAATTGCAGAAAGTGTTTCTGCATGTGAAATGAAATACTAGAAAGGGGTTATATGTGAATGTTTGTCATTAAAGTAATTGACAAAATTCTGAATAAATAAAAGGAGTTTTATTTAATGAGAGTTTGCATTAAATTTGGTGGAAATTTAATGGGAATTTGAGTGGATTTTTGAGTGGAGGGAATTGAAAGGCATTTGAGTGAGTGGAGTGTCCACCCACATGAATGTGGAAGAGGTGGGGGCAGCCCCATGGCTGGGCGCATGGCCCCTTGGGTGCCCCCCTCTCCCTATAAAAGGAGCCCCCCTCCCTCTCTCTCACTCACACCTCCTCGTGAAGGATCTCTCTCCCCCTCTAGAATTTATTCCCCATGGTCTCGGACTAGCGAGATACATGTTCCCGGTGGCTATTCGGCAAGAAAGAGTTGTGCTTCCGCTGCATCGCTGGAGAGAGGAGGCGGAGGTTGCTCGGTGCCTCGAACGTGTGTGCGAGCACGGATGCGCTGCTGTTTTGCGGCGCTAGGACTTCCTCTCGATCTTGAGATCGGCAAGAGATCGTCTACATCAACCACGAGTTTGGACTCGTTAAGCTTTGTCGGTCTTAAAGGGTATGTTCTCTACAGATATACATCCGCCCGTTGTTTGTATCTAATAGATAGATCTTGGTACATAGTTCACATCGTAGAAATTTTTTTGTTTTCTATGCTGCGAACCCTATAGATAGGTCGAGTCGGTTACAGATTAGGGTTAAACCCTTTGAAATTCTATCTACAGCCAGACTTGTCCCCCAAGGAGTCGAACTCGCCATGGGCTTGGGCCACCCGAAATCTTCCTAGGCTGCAAATCTTCACGTGGGCCTTCCTTTGGCTGGACCGGGTATACCAACGTTATGCACCCGTAGGGTATATCCATGTCACAGCCCCCTCCCCTCTATTTATGAGAGGAAGGGGCAGCTAGGAGAGGGGGAGGTTGAATCCTCCCCCAAATCCCACTTCTGCTTGGCCAGCGGTGGAGGGAGAGGAGGTTTCCTCTCCTCCCTCCACCAGGAACCATTGTCCCAGTTTGACTATTCAAACTTGCCTTTTGACTTTCAATTTTGGAGTTTGATTTCTCTCTTTTAAATGCCTAGCCAAGTGACCTAGGACATGATGCAATCATTCCACTTTGTCATGACACATTCATGTACCCTTCCCCTTACGGATCGGTGAACCTTCTAGACCCTTCTAGATCATTCCAGTGAAAACACCGGAATCATTCCCGAACTCCGGAATTGGACTTTCCTTATATGAATCTTATTCTCCAGACCATTCCGGATCTCCTCATATATCCTGGATTCCATCCGAGACTCCGAACAACATCCGGTCTTCTTACTCACATTCCATATCTACTAAACAACATCGAATCCTTAAGTGTGTCTCCCTACGGTTTGTGAATTATGCAGACATGACCAAGACTCTTATCCGATCAATAACCAATAGATGAATATGGAAATTCATATGGCTCCCACATATTTCTATGATTACTTTGTGATCGAATGAACCATTTACATACGATACCAATTTCCCTTTGACTCGTGATATTTTACTTATCCGAGGTGTCAACACCCGGATTTTTAATCCCAGATGCCAGTTATGCCATACATCGCAATCCCAGGATTACCATTTTTCGAGACATAACAGATTGGATATCATAGTACAACATCCATTACAAACCATATATAAGGTCTTACACAAATAAGGAAATCATGATCCAGTCTTAATACAAATCAAGCAGCGGAATAACGTAATAATAACGATAGCGTATGCGAGGCTCCATCTTCATGGTCATAGGCAATGCTGACGATGGGAGATGATCCTAGTTGTCGTAACCTTCCTGCGGTCCGTCCTCCTGATACTCCTCTTCATAGTATGGCCACGGGAATTGTCAGGGACAAAGCCATGAGTACTCTTTAAGTACTTGCAAACTAATACTAACAAGTGAAGTGGTTTTTGAGGGGGATATACTAAGATCTAGGGTTGTTTTGCAAAAAGCCAGATTTATCTCTACTGAGTTCAGAAGCAAAGAAAGCTATTTGAAAGTTTTATAACACCTATGTGGGAACTTGAGTTTCATGTCACAACTCTGTTGTGGTCAAGTCAAAGTCATAACTCATTTCATAGGTCATTTTGAAAACATCTGACGACGGAGCAGTATGTCCACTCCAACTGTCCATAACCGAGGACGCGGCTATTCGAATAGTTTGACACTCTGCAGAGGTGGTACACTTTCACCATAATATTCAATACATCCGTCAGGAACAAATCCTGATTCACCATACTCAGTATGCGGATAATCAATCCTAACTTTTCAATTACACGCCCTAGTATAGGCACATGTCCTGTGAGTTTGGCCTCCCAACCATGACCAACCGTCACCTTGGGAACTGCAAGGTGGAAAATCTTCACAAGGTAGCCTCAACTCAAACCTTGGCCGCAAGGGAACCCATACTAAGGTATATAAATTTTCAGTCAAAGCCCTACCCAATTTTCGGGTATTGTGGTTGTACGGTAAAATTGGAATGGTATCGCATCCAGAGAACCATCAGTTTTATAAAGGGCTAAGGCTCATGCCTTAACATTTTCATCATCAAAATCATCTGGTGTTCAAGAACACATGTAAAAACATTTAGTAGAATGACTCATCATTCTAAGGTTTTCATAACCATTTTCACCAAGTATTCCCATCTAAAGTGATCAAGTTTTATGCTTAGCACTAGCAACTACAGGTGGGGGTAAACACTAATGATGGGTGGTAAACAAGTGTAAATGATCTAAGTTCAATCTCATGCCTCAGGATGACATCAAGATTTATCTAACTTAGGTCAAGTTTTATGCTCTTTATGCTACCTTTAAAACATCTTTCTAAGCTCTACAAGTCACTAAGTAAACCAAACTAAGAAGCTTTGATAAAGAAATAAAATACTAAGCTTGCAAGTAAAACTAGGATTGGGTATCAAGTAGTGTAATCTTGCAAGGATTAGCTTGCTAAGTCAAGTTGTATATTGAGGCTTGCAAGGTTGCAAGTATAGGCTTGCCTTATGCAGAGCAGTGGTTGAATTTCTCCTTGTCTTCTTCCTCGTAGTATCCTCCTTCCTCCCCGTATCCTTGGTCGGTACTAGCGTCTATAAATAAATGCGAGGTACACAATCACCAAACAATACTTAACTACTTCTATTTATCACACCAAGGTTTTCACTAGATGATCTAGCATCATCAAAAACATCAAAAAGATTAAGGCAATAGTTTTATTTCCTTTATTTTAGAAAAGTAATTTCTACTGATTGAAAACCTACTGAAGATTTAATATTCTCCAACTGAAACATGGGATCATGTTAACGCATGTCATCACCACACATTTCAGTACATGGGAATGTGATTTAAAGTGGTGTCACAATTTAATAAGGTTTAACCTTTTTATTTTAATTAATTAAGGTGACTAGGATTACCCATGAGGCATTCTTTTATGGAAAATGATAGGGCTCCCCCGGGGGATCGTATCCTCCGGGTCGAGAAACTCTCTCTTTTCCTCCCAACAACCACACAATGCCGACCCAGGCAGACGGCGCCGCCGCTGCATCTTCTCCTCTGCGCTCCCCATGTGTCGCCGCCGCTCCGCACGATCCCCGTGCAGGCCGTGTGCCGCCCGCCCTTATAGCTCGCCGGAATCCTCCACCGACTCCACACCGACGAGGACACCCGCGCCGCCATAGACGAGCACCATGGATCTAGTCCAACCGCCGTCGTGTGCACCCCACCCCCATCTCGATCCTCCATAGCCCTGCTGCCCTCCGCCCTGCTGCCCTTCGCCCTGATGCGCTCCTCCGCCCTGCCGCGATCCCGCTGCCCTGCTGCCCTTCGCCCTGCTGTGACGCCTCCTACAGCCTCCGCCATGGCGCGTTCCCTTGCTTGCTGCAGGCCTCGTCGAGGACAATCATGCTACAAACGATTGACAGGGTTGCTACTTAAGGCGACCCGACTTGCTACCGACTATGCCCGGAGGTTCTACCAACAATGAGGGTTGCGTTCTAGGATTTTTTTGCTGTGGTGGGATTCGCTACATACATGTACTTGTTTTGCTAGAACTATTCTATTTGTTCGCCACAATATTGTAAAAATTTTGCTACAATACGTCCGACGAAAGTAAGTTTTGCTATGGTAGCAAAACTTTTTGCTACAAAGTCCTGACAATGTCTCCGGTGAAATGGATTTTTGCTACATTTTTTAAAAAAATTTGCTACAATTTTTTTGTAATTTTTCTACACTAGCACAAAGTTTTTGCTACATGGTCTCCGGCGAGGTCTCCGACGAAAGTCTCCGGCGAGTCTCCGGTGAGGTCGGGTTTGCTACATTAGCATATTTTTTTTGCTACACGGTCGCCGGCGAGATCTCCGGAGAAATCTCCGGCGAGGTCCAGTCTAATTTTCTATTTTTTAGGCCAAACCGTTTTTTGCTACAGTGTAGCAAAAGCGGGTCATATTTAGCAAAAGCATGTCTGAATGTAGCAAAAGCGGGATTTGGGTGGACACGTGTCAGCACGAGGACCCGGGGGATCAGAAGTTTTTATCCCCCGAGGGACGCGTAGCATTGTCCTTCTTTTATTGCTTGACCATTATTTCTGCAAGTAAACCTATATATTTTTATGTATTCATAAAGGTCTAGTTAAATGTGATTTTTGGGAGTTGGAATCAACTCAAAAGCTTTCCTGGTTGAATTTTGAAAAATATTTGAATGCAGAAAAGCGTCTCCCTTGTTATTTTTACCATGGGTGATCTACAAATCCAATTAGTTTGAATCTAACGGGCTTAGATTAAAAATTCCAGTACCTTTCTAAAAAAATTGGTTCCTTGCAATTTGGTTCAGTGAATCGGGCTGGGTTGATTTTTGAATCTAGGTATAGAACTGGGTTTGAACTAAATTGGAAAATACAAATTCAAACTAACTGGGTTGCGCGGGATGCTAACTCGGCCGGCCCATGGTGCACAACGCACGCGCGGGTGGGTTTAAGTGAACGACCCCACCACTCAGCGAGACAGGGGGTGTGAAGCGATAGGGGATGCTCTAGACCGTGCGATCAAACTCTAATCCTACAGCTGCGAGACAGAACCCTAGCGCGGCCAGTGGGGGTCATGGGAGGCTCACCGGGGCTCAGGCAAGGGTCGACGATGGGGCCGAACGACAAAGTTGACAACGGCGATTCTCCTGGTAACAGCAGCTCCTCCTGGGGCGGCTCCAATCAACAGCTCCTTTCTTCCTCCTCCGCGGCAGACTCCAGCAAAATTCTGGCGATGTGCTGCTCGCCTTGGTCCGGGGGTGAGGTGGGGTGCTTCTGAGAGAGAGGGGAGTGAGATGGTGTGCTGAGTTTGAACGGGGGTGGCCTCTATTTATAGTGATAGAAGAGGACCAAAGGGTGCGGGCGGAGATCGTCGGTGTCGTCGTTACAGCGAACTACTGGCATGGGCAAAGGTAGGGGCCGGTGCTGTATTCCCTGGCGAAGCTCGACGGCATGGTCACGCAGCGTTGGGTGGTGCAAGACGGTCGGAACACGTCGACACTCTAGGCGGGTCCGACGGGAAGATTTATGGCGCACAGGCTCTCCTGGTCGCGTGGTGACGAACTGGCGTGTCTGCGGGGTTGCTGGGATGGTGGTGATCATGCTCGCACGCGGCAAGGGCGGCGCACGGTCTGTGGGCGTGTGTCGCGGGTGGCGCTCTGGCGCGCTCTCGGCATGCTCGCAGAGAAGCTGGGCGCGCTCGGGCTGTGTGGTCCAGGGGCTGTCAGTGCTCGAGTCTTGGACAGGGGGTGGCGGTGGACGGTGGAGAGTGTCCCAGACAAGGTTGGCGAGGCTAGAGAAGCTTCTAGCTGGCTGGCGACATTGGGGTGGCAAGTGTTCTCTCGGCATGCTTGCCATTGATGGCATGGTCTGATTTACAGTGAGCTAGAGGGGTTAAACAAGTTAGATGATCTATTGAGAGTGTCGTGTGAGCTAGATAGGGGACAAGTTAGGCCAAAATTACTGCTCACTATAGTGTTGAATGTTTCTTGGTTTGGTGTTTGCAAGGTGTTTGATGAAATGTCCGAAAGAGATTCAAATTTGAATTTTTGATTCAAACTTTGTGGGTGTGTTGGTTACATACTAGGGAGTCTCTGGTTGACTGGATTGGTCAAGGTGCACTGGTTTGGTTGGGTTTTGAAAATGGGGTGATCTTCACATATGTTAAAGATTCAATTTTTAAATGTCATTTGAATCAAGTTGCCAAATGTTTCTGCAAGTTTGAAAGGTGGGATTTGATTCACTTTTACTTGGTCTGGAAAGGGGTGAAAAGAAATGGAAATGTTTCTGTTTGAAATCTTGGACTAGAAACACTCAAAGTGGCCTAGTGAGCAAGATTGGCAAAAATGACCATTTGCTTTATTTGTTTTGTTTTTGATTTTCTCTGGATTTGTTTCTGCTTGGAAATGTTTTAAATGATGTTGTTTTCATATTTAAACCATTCCTTGTTGTTTAGATCAATCACACAAGTCCATTCATGCATTCACACAATTATCACATACACACATGCATTCATATTGATTTGAATTAACAAAAGTTTTTGTTAACCCTAATTTTGGTGATTGGAAATTGATAATCCTTGTTCAATATTTTTGGATGTTACAAACCTTCCCTACTTAAACAAAATCTCGTCCCGAGATTTGAGAAAGAAGAAACAAGAAAACTAGGATATAAAAAGATCGGGAAACTCTGTCTTGATGTGATCTTCTCGCTCCCAGGTAGCTTCTTCTTCAGTGTGGTTACTCCACTGAATCTTGAGAAACTTGATGCTTCTAGTCCTGGTGGTCCTGAAAGCTTCCTCCAAAATACGGATGGGTACTTCAGGATACGTCAGGTCATCGTTGATCTCTATGGTGCGGTGATCAATATTCTTGAAAACTTCAGTCTTCTTTGGAATTTCAAGGCATTTGCGAAGTAATGATATATGGAACACATTATGCACTGCCGACATCTCCTCTAGCAGTTCCAATTGATACAATACTTCTCCTCAACGATTCAGGATCTTAAAAGGTCCGATATATCTAGGGGCTAACTTTCCTTTGAGCTAGAAACGCTGCATTCCCTTCAAAGGCGACACTTTGAGATACACAAAATCTCCGATATTGAAAGCGAGGTCTTGACGTCTCTTGTTGGCATAACTCTTCTGTCTGGATTGGGCGGTCTTGAGGTGCTCACGGATCTTGTGAACTTTCTCTTCTGCTTCTCGTAGGATGTTAGGTCCGAAAATCTGACTCTCTCCTACTTTCGACCAATTCAAAGGGGTAAGATACTTCCTTCCATACATGAATTGAAATGGGGTCATTTGCAAGCTATCTTGATAACTGTTGTTGTACGAAAATTCTACGAAAGGCAAACAATCTTCCCATTTAGATCCATACTCTAGCACACATGCTCTCAACATATCTTCGAGTATTTGATTTACTCGATCCGTTTGTCCATCGGTTTGAGGGTGATAAGCTGTGCTGAAATCTAATCTTGTTCCTAATCCTTCTTATACTTTCTTCCAGAATCTCGAGGTAAACTGAGTTCCTCGATTTGACACAATGTTCTTGGGGACTCCGTGCAAACTAACGATTCTAGAGATGTACAACTCTGCTAGTTTCGAACTATGGTAAGTGGTCTTGACTGGTAAGAAATGGGCGACCTTGGACAATATGTCAACTATGACCCAAATAGAGTCATTTCCCCTAATAGATGTAGGCAATTCGGTGATAAAGTCCATTCCAACTGAATCCCATTTTCATTCTAGAATCTGTTGTGGTTGCAACAGTCCTGAGGGTCTCTGATGTCCCGCCTTGACTCTCTGGCAAATATCACACTTGGCGATATAGTTTCCGATTTCTCTCTTCATCTTATGCCACCAAAATTGCTCCTTCAGATCCTGGTACATCTTTGTTCCTCCAGGGTTGATAGAATAAAGAGTATCATGGGCTTCTTTCAAAATAACTTCTTTCAACTCTGAATCTGCTAGTACACAGAGACGTCCTCTGTACCACAACGCTCCTTCTTCATCTTCGGTGAATCCGGGTACCTTGCATGTACCGATACGACGTTTGATTCCGTCTATACTAGCATTTACTTTCTGCGCCTCCTTGATCTGACTGATCAAAGTAGGTTGAAGTTCTATGCTAGACAAAAATCCTTCACTTACTAATTCCATTCTAAAATCTTCCAACTCCTTGTGCAAACTTGGTTGATCCTTCAGAATCATAGAGTTCAAGCGACACGGAAATCTGCTAAGGGCATCTTCTACCACATTGGCTTTGTTGGGGTGATAATGAATGTCCAGATCATAGTCCATGATTAGCTCAATCCATCTTATCTGCCTCATATTCATCTCCTTCTGAATGAATATATACTTCAGGCTCTTGTGATCCGAATAAATATCACAACGGTTTCCCATGAGATAATGCCTCCAGGTCTTCAGGGCTAGAACTATGGCTGCTAGTTCAAGATCATGGGTAGGATAGTTCTGTTCATGCTGCTTTAGTTGTCGGGACAGATAAGATATAACTTTGCCTTCTTGAATCAACACACATCCGAGACCGATCTTGGACGCGTCACAATACACATCAAAGGGCTTCGTGATATCTGGCATGATCAAGATTGGGTCTGAAATCAATCTCCTCTTGAGTTCTTGAAAACTCGCTTCACATTTTTTCCGTCCATTCGAGTTTCTTATCCTTCTTCAACAATTGGGTCATGGGTCTGGCGATACTCGAGGATCCTTCTACGAACTTGCGGTAGTATCCCGCTAATCCGAGAAATGCACGAACTTGGGTTTGAGTGGCTGGGGCTTGCCAATCTTCAACATCCTTCACCTTTGCAGGGTCAACGGCAATTCCTCCGGCTGACACGATATGTCCGAGGAATCCTACCTCCTGTAACCAGAATTCACATTTTCTAAACTTGGCATACAACTGATGCTCCCTACAGTTTCCAAGGATGGTCCTTAGGTGTAGCTCATGTTCTTCTTCTGTTTTGGAATAGATCAGAATGTCATCGATGAAAACAACGACAAACTTATTCAGGAAGTCCATAAAATCTTATTCATGAGGTTCATGAAATAAGTGGGGGCATTGGTTAATCCAAAAGACATGACAATATACTCTTATAATCCATATCTGGTGGTGAAGGCAGTCTTTAGAATATCCTCTGCGTGAATCTTGAGTTGGTGATAACCAGTTCTAAGATCAATCTTAGAAAACACTTTGGCACCAGTCAGCTGGTCAAACAGGTCTTCTATATTTGGCAGTGGGTACTTGTTCTTGATGGTGACATCATTCAACTTCCGATAATCCTTACACAAACGGTTACCTCCATCTTTTTATCCACAAACAGAACATGTGATCTCCATGGCGACGCACTTGGTTGAATCAATCCTATTTCCAGCATGGCATCTAGTTGCTTCTTCAGCTCCACTAATTCAGACTGGTTCATACTATATGGTCTCTGGGCTATGGGTCCGGTTCCAGGGATTAGTTCAATGATAAACTCGATATCCCGATCTAGGACATACCGGGAAAAACATTTGAAAATACATCGGGGTATTCACAGACTACTCTGACTTGGTCAATGGTTGGTTGGGCTATACTCTTGTTGCATTTGAATTGGCGGGGCAAGGTTTCAGATACATGCTCTACTGATATTCCGGCTGTACTGGTCATGGTTATGGCTTTCTTGGCATAGTCGATTAATCCTTTATGTTTTGACATCCAATCCATTCCTAGTACTACTTCCAAACCTTTAGTTCCTAGTACTATTAGATTAGCATAAAAATCTATGGCATGGATTCGGATAGGTACGGCCTTGCAAATTTGTCTAGCTTTGGTGGTTGAACCAGGTATTTGAACTATCATAACATGCTTCAATTTGGTGGGTTGAATCTTACTAGTGCATGCAAATTCTTCAGTAACAAACGAGTGCGATGCTCTAGAATCAAACAACATTCTTGCAAGTACTGAGGTAACATAAAACATACCCAGCACGACATCTAGCGCTTCTTGGGCTTCTTCAGCATGCATGAGAAAGAGACGGCCGTTGCGGTTGAGCGAATTCCCTGGGGCAAACCTTCTTCTAGTCTGAACACGACGCTGCTGTTGAGCTGGGGCATTTGCATTGGGGGATGCGGAAATATTCTTGGGGCACTCATTGGAATAGTGACCCTTGGTTCCACATTCATAACAAGTCACCTGAGACTTGTCCTTTTCTGCAACAGGCACCACATTTCTTCCAGTCCTTGGGGCAGTGTTTGGTGTTGGTGGCGGAATTGTTGTTGTTGAACTTAGGCGGTGCACGGTTGAAATTGCTGGGGTTGCCGGGGTTGTTGTTGTGATTTCCTCCGGGCCTTGGGTTTCCACGGTTGGGATAAGTTGGACGGTTCATCGAGGGTCTGTTGGTTTTTGGGGCAAATCCTAGAGATGGATTGGGGCGATACTTTGGTGTATGGTGGGTTCCTAGTTGATGCATCATGCGACGCTTGCGTTCTCATTAGCTTGGTTGATCTTGCCTTCCATCTGAATGGCAGAGTCCACTAAGGCTTCAATATCAGCAAATGGGATATTGACTAACACTGTCTGCATCTCATGGTGCAGACCATTCAGGAATCTCTCCTTCTTCTTGGCTTCAGTGTCTATCTCATCCATTGCATACCTAGCCAATGACAAAAATTTGTCACGGTACTCAACTATGGTCATCCTGCCTTGCTTAAGTTCCCTGAATTCATCTCTCATCCTCTTGATCAAACCCGGTGGCACATGGATTCTGCTGAACTTGACTTTGAACTCTTCCCAAGTCAACATTTGACCTCCTGTCATGGCACGAACGCTGTTCCACCATGCTCTTGCATCTCCGGCTAGATAGTGGGTGGAGAACAGTACTTTCTCGTTGGCTTCCACTCCTGCAACTTCTAGGTTATTCTCCATGGTTTACAGCCAATCATCTGCATCGAGGTGCTCTTCCGACTTAGTGAAGATGGGTGGGTTGGTGTTCTGGAAATTCTTGAGCTTGGATCCATGGTTGTCGAGATTTCCATGGCCTTGATTGTTGTTGGCCATCTGAGCTATCTGTTGAAGGGTGGCTAAGTTGGCTTGACGTTTCGCTCTTTTGGCTTCGCGGTCAGAAACCAACATTTGCAAGATTTGGAGCATCGGGTCCGGGGATGAATTGTTTCCTCCACGAGACATCTGAAGATTGAGATAGATCATGAGAAAAGGGGGAAATTTCTAAGGTTCAGGGTTTTGTTTTTGAAAAGTTTGACTCAGATTTTTCTAGCAATTTTCTTTTCATTCATTCATTCATTCATAGCACACGATACAAACACACACCACAACAAAGGAAAACATATGGTTTTAAGAACCATTCTGGGAAACTACGATACAGTGGGGCCGGATACAACTCACTAACGCTAGTGTTCAAGTGCTACTACTCCTCGGAATCGGTGTCCTCGTCATCATCATCATCATCATCAATGAAGGCGAAGTCATCGTCATCGGTGAAGAAGTCCATAGCCTGATCCTCCAGAAAGTCATCATCGTCACTGAGATACGAGTAGGGGTGTCCACGAAGGCCTTCCCTTGCATTCTCCCTCTCTTCCAGCTGCATATCCCTCTCGTGGACAGTCTCCTCCAACTCTGTGATCCTGTGGTGAAGAAGGTAAATGATGCGCTCCTTCTTGTCAAGCTAACGACCACGAGACTGGCGATCCTTCACTAGCATGGCAATGGTCTGATCCTTCTTGGCGGCGATGGCGTACTTGTGGTTGGCGTAGGAGCGGGCATTATCCAACTCCTTCTACCTATCATACATCATGAAGCTGAGGTGGTCCAATTGAATCTTCAGCTCATGGTGATATGGGGCCTCCAGTGGCTGTCCCATAACATCATGCCTTGGATAGAACTCAAAGAGGGTACCCTTGGTCCGATTGATACTCTGCCCACATAGACGGGCAAGAGCTTCCTACATGGCCCTGGCAAGTCCATCGAGCCAGTTGTTCTCTCTCAAGGTGAACTGGATTCCCTCTAAGGTGGGGGCTTCAATCTTTCCTCGGAGACTTGGAACAACCAGCCATTGCAAATCCTATCCTTCTTGATCATTGAGCTGAGCTCTGAAGAACTTGGGGTGCGGACGCTCTAGCATCTCCGACAGCTGGTCCAAGTCACGCTCAAAGATGAGGTCTCCTCCATTCCCCAACTGATAAAATTTGTTGTACTTCACGTCCATCTATAAGAATATAGGATGAGTAAGTTAGTAGAGTGATCAAGTGTGTCAAATTTTATGTAAGTTTGCAAGAATTCTTGAGGAACATGAAGTTTCATGAAGGAGTCTAAGTGATAAGAATGAGAATAAGTTTTCATAAATCCTCACTTCCTTGGTTTTGAAACTAAGTTTTTGATTCAAACGTCCATTCTAAACTAGGGTATCCTATGGTCAGGATGGCTCTGATACCAACTTGTCAACACCCGGATTTTTAATCCCAGATGCTTGTTATGCCATACATCGCAATCCCAGAGTTACCTTTTTTGTGAGATATAACAGATTGGATATCACAGTACATCATCCATTACAAACCATACATAAGGTCTTACACAAATAAGGATCTCATGATCCATTCTTAATACAAATCAAGCAGCGGAATAACGTAATAATAACGATAGCATAGGCGAGGCTCCATCATCATGGTCACAGGCAATCCTGACGATGGGTGATGATCCTAGTTGTCGCAACCTTCCTGCGGTCCATCCTCCTGATATTCCTCTTCATAGTTTGGCCACGAGAATAGCCAGGGACAAAGCCATGAGTACTCTTTAAGTACTCGCAAACACTACTAGGAAACTAGCTATAGATAGACATACCTTTTGTGGCACATGATTCTTACCATGCGCCACAAAAGTTGTCCAGTGGCGCATCTGGAACAATGCGCCACGGAACCATGAATCATCTATGGTGCATGGTGATTGGAGATGCGCCACAGAAGTTAGGTGGGACCCACACCAGGCCTTGGTCCATGAAACTTCTGTGGCACATCTTACTATATGTGCCACAAAAGTTT
Source organism: Avena sativa (assembly GCA_916181665.1). Taxonomy (NCBI): domain Eukaryota; kingdom Viridiplantae; phylum Streptophyta; class Magnoliopsida; order Poales; family Poaceae; genus Avena; species Avena sativa. The sequence goes on along the minus strand of OV702294.1, from coordinate 413,365,191 downwards.
TAACTTCTGTGGCGCATATCGACAGATGCGCCACAGAATCATCAGGTGGGACCCACAGTAGGCGGGCTTTGACCGTGCTCTGACCAACCTTCTGTGGCACATATCATGATATGCGCCACAGAAGATTATATCTTCTATGGCGCATGTCGCCATGTGCGCCACAGAACAATTATTTGGGCCCCACTGTCTGGACACCTATGACCAAGCTTCTGTGGCGCATATGCGCATATGTGCCACAGAAGAACAAACTTTTGTGGCGCATATATGCAATATGCGCCATAGAATGGTGCGCCCTACTCAGATTATGTTGAGTGTTTCTAGTACACATGTTCCTCTTGCTTTTCCAAACTAAACAAGTACCAGTGGCATATGTAGAATACTAGACAATCTACTAGATAGACATGTGGCATACATCATTGCAAATGCACATGCGCATAGCACTTGAACAACAAAACAACAATGGCATACATCATTGCAAATACACAAACTACAACATTACAAATCCCTTCATAGAGCTGGTGGGGGTGATGGTGGTGGAAGATACCAAACCTCCCTGTTCACGTGCGCCTGCAGCCTGCGGACTGGTCCTCCATGGACACGTTGGGGTCGAGCACAGGTCGCCACCCAATTGGTTCCGCCATGCGCGCCCTCTCCTTCGGGGATGCAAGCACGACGTACAACCTCATGGCCTTGTTGTAGAGGGCCTCGTGCCGTATCCTGGCCTCCTCCTCAATTAGGTTGACCTCCGAATCCCGCGGCGGATGACTCCAAGCACTGCCCCTCGACCTCGCCCCTCCACTGCAAGTAGGCTGCATGGAATGCGAGCGGGCTGTGCTCTCCAGCGAGTCTTCAGATGATTGGAGGATCACCTGCTCAGGCGCGGTTTCATGTGCGGCGACTTTGATGAGGAGCTGGTAGTAAATGGTGGTGGTCATCATGAAGACTTGGGCGGGCGAGAAGATGAAGAGTCTCCCGACGGGCATGGTCATGATGACGAAGAATATATCGGCGGGTATGATCATCATGATGAAGAAGGATATGTCGACGGGCATGACCATCATGAAGAAGGAGAAGAAGCGAACACCCAGACGCTGCTAACTTCGGTGTTAAGGGACCCTCATGTTTAGGAACTAATTCTCAAGGAGACGAGAAACGCCAAAGCTGCAGCCAGAGAGAAAGCCAAGCTGGCGCAAATGGAGTTAGATGGGATGACTCCATTGTATCCTGGATGTTGGCCCAAGGATACACGCTTGAGTGTAACGCTCAAGGCTCTAGAGATGAAGGCGGAACACAAATGGACCGACGTGAGATTCAATGCTAACATGGAATTCTGGCACGATCATCTTCCTAACGAGAACACATTGCCAACAAGTATAGAGGAGGCCAAGAAAATCATGTGCCCTCTCGACCTACCGCACGTTAAATACCATGCATGCATCAATGATTGCGCACTTTATCGTAACAAGTACGCGGAGAGAATCACATGTCCGGTGTGCGGCCATGGACGGTACAAGAGAGGGAACAAGAAAGTTCCTCGAAAAGTGGTATGGTACTTTCATATCACTCACCGTCTATAGAGATATTTCGTAGATCCTAAGGAAGCAAAGCTAATGCAATGGCACGCGGAAAGGGAGAAACCCGAAGATGATCAAGAGGAGGGCAAGATCCTAACACACCCTTCAGATGCTAGCCAGTGGAATGCATTGGACATCGATTTCAAAGAGTTTGGGGGCGATGCAAGGAACGTCAGGCTGGGTATGAGCACCAATGGACTCAATCCTTTTGGCAACCAGAGTAGCATGCATAGCACCTGACCCATGTTTGTATGGCCATACAACATCCCCCCGTGGCTCTGCACAAAGAAAAGGTACGTACACATGACCATTCTTATTCAGGGTCCAAAACAGCCAGGTGTCGATATGCATCTTTATCTCGGGTTGTGGAAAGAGGAGTTAGCCAAGTTATGGGAGACGCCAACCCGTACATTGGACACCTAAACTAAATAATATTTCCCTCTGAGAGCCACGTTGCTCACGACAGTGCAGGACTATCCTGGTTACGCATATGTATCGGCCTAGGTGAACCACGAACACAATGCATGTGTCAAGTGCATGGATAAGACCCCGCATCTCCAGCTACCCAAGGATCCTGGGTCTTCAAAAACCGTGTTCCAAGGGACTCGAAAGTGGCTTCATATGGATCACCTATGGAGAAAACGCGGTGACCTGTTCAATGGTAAAGACGAGATCGAAAGAGCCCCGTGTACGAGGAGAAGGAAGAAATCGAGGAGCTTCTGAATAATTGGGATGATTGCCCTGCGCCAGGAAAGAAGCGACCAAGGACAAAGCCGCTTCTGGGTGTATGGAAAGCGAGGTCTGTTTTCTGGGACCTGCCGTACTAGAAGGTCCTCCACACGCCCCATAGCCTCGATGTAATGCACATCACGAAGAACGTTACTGAGAGTCTGCTTGGCATTCTCCTCAACATGCAGGAGAGGACCAAGGATGGGCCGAAAGCAAGAAACGACCTGAAATTGCTTGGCATCAAGAAGGAGCTTCGGTACCCTGATAGTGATGATGATGACGATCAAACGGAAGGGACTCAGGGTCGCCGCAAAAGGAATAAGAAGAATGAGGTGGTTGTGCTTCGCGCTGCCTGCTTCACTCTGTGTCAAGAGGAGATCGAGCAGTTTTTCAGGTGCCTCCTAGGAGTCAAAGTTCCTCACTGTTACTCGGGCAAGATAAGCAGATATCTCGACGTAGCAAAGAAGAGGTTCAGTGGTATGAAGTCCCACGACTGTCACGTGATGATGACATAGATACTTCCAGTTGCCATACGAGGGATAATGGACGAGCATGTCCGTGAGACACTGTTTGGCCTGTGCAACTTTTTCGACGTCATCTCTAGGAAGTCGATCGGCATGAAGCAGCTTGACAGGCCACATGAAGAGATCGTGGTGATACAATGCGAGCTCGAGATTTACTTTCCGCCTGCATTCTTTGACATCATGGTGCATCTACTTGTCCATGTCATGGATGACATCATCCAGCTCGGGCTGACATTCCTGCATAACATGATGCCATTTGAAAGGTTGAACGGCGTCATCAAAGGGTTCGTTCGCAACAGGCCCCGTCCAGATGGAAGCATAGCCAAGGGCTTTCTGATATACAAGTGCATCTCTTTCTGCCAGAATTATCTAACCACCGAGAACGAGGATGTTGGAATACCCACCAAGAAGCACCTTGGCAGGATCGCTGGGTATGGTCACCACGAGGGCCGCGCCAACTGTGGCAGGGCACACCGAGTCGCACTGCAACACATTGAATTGGTCAACCCTCGGGTGCACAAAATCTTGATCGAGCAGGAGTACATGGACCGGGCCCGCTCGAGGAAGAAAGGAGAGGTAACAAGAGAACACAACTCCAGCTTCACGGGTTGGTTCAAGAAAAGGCTGCTGGACAATCCCCCGAAGACGCCTTCTACGGAAGATCAACAACTCATATTCTCCTTGTCACAGGGCCCACCATATAACCTAAATACCTATCAGTCGTACGACATCAACGATTACAGATTCTACACTGAGGAAAAGGACATGAATAGTGAATATCAAAACTCAGGAGTAACTATGATGTCCTTCGCCGATGACGAGACTATTGTCATGGAAAGATTCTACGGAAGGATCGAGGAGATATGGGAGCTCAACTATCGTGGAGAGACGGTACCGATGTTCCGTGTTAGATGGGCGAAGAACATCGAAAAAGTAGGCTGATATTTCACCACCTGTGCTATACCCGATGCCAAGTCGGCAAAGATGGCCTCCGCGAAAAATGAGACGTGGATACTCGCTAGCCAAGTTGATCAATGTTTCTTTATTACCGAACCGTCAAAGCCCAGTCGTGTTGTAGTGAGGAGGGGAAAGAGGAGCATCATCGGAATGGAAGGATCCTCCAACGAGCAAGACTTCGACAAGAACGATGATCCAAAGGTCGAAGAGGAGTTTGACAAGTACTTCAACATGCCTACTACTACTACAGTAAGAAGAAAGACTACACTACCTACTAAAGATTGTCCATTCACGAGAAGAAATCTCATAGTGCCCGGGCTAAATTATTCAACCGCGAAGAAAAAGGGCAAGAAGATTGTGAAGAGAGGCTAGCTCGACACATCACATGACGACATGTGACCTTTTTTGTGTATTAGTTAGAGACTAACATATATATTGTGATATTCGTATATATATGCATGTGTGTGTTCTTGGTTTTAAATATATTTGTAACATATATATATATATTTGTTCTTGCTTGTTTTAATATAACATAATTAAATATATTTGTAACATATAATTAAAAATATTTTTTAATTAAGGAAAAAAGTCTGAAACAGGCAGGATTCGAATCTGGGCTGCCCAGATTTAGAGCTCTGGGACTGACCACTAGGCTATGTTGTTGTTTGATGCAAACTACTACGACGCGCTGCTTTTGACCAAGCGCACATGTTCTGTGGCACATTCCTCCAATATGCGCCACAGAAGTTTAGCCAAAATAACGGTTCGGCCTTCCCCTTCCCCCCACTTTCCAACTTCCCCCCACACGAGCCGGCACGCACCAGAGCGGTCTAGAACCCTAGCGCCCCTCGCCCGCACGCCTCCGATCGAATCGAACCCTGGTCTAGCCATCGTAGGAGCCCATGGAGGAGCTGGAGAAGGAGCCCGTGGTGGAGGAGGAGCCATCGCCGGAGCCCGTGGAGGAGCAGGAGCAGGAGCTCGTGGTGGAGGAGGAGTCGCCGCCGGAGCCCGTGGAGGAGCAGGAGCCCGCGGAGGAAGAGCAGGAGCACAACCTCGCCGTCCACGCCACCTCGCCGTCCATGCCATCCGCCACCTCGCCGTCCACCCCTTGGTGAGCATTGCCCAGTTTTCCCCCTCCACTCTCTCTCTCCTACTATTCTGCACTTGTTCCACGTAGCAAGTGTTGGTGTTGATCTTCAGGAAGTGCATGCATATCAATAGAAGGAATTAGATGATCAAATGGCTGCAACTTCTATGCCTTCATTAATATGCTCTGTCCTTTGCAGAGCTGCTACATATGTGAGAGAAAAATTAGGAATGACAAGAACTTCTTTACAAGTTATATTTCATCAAGTGGAAATGTTATAGATTAAAATATAAGTAGGACATGATGTTATTGTTCACTGAGCTTATTACATTAGATGGTTTAGCACTAGTTGAAATGTTATAGCTTATTACATCAGGTGGAAATGTTATAGCTTATTACATCAGGTTATATTACATTAGGTGGATATATTACATCTTTGAGCTTATTGTTCACTGCTAGCCTTTTTACAAGGCTTAGCCTGTTGTTTTTAGTTTTGAAATTGCAAGCTCGGTCTAGTTAAGACCATAGCAGCTGCATTTTCCAAGGAATAGTAGTTTCAAGTTTTAGTAACAGCAAACAGATAAGTTTCAGTAGCATTTGAATATTTGGTCATAAGTAACAACAAACTGATTGGTTCATGTTGTCAGAATAGTTCAGGTTATTATATCCTTCAAAAAACTTGTGATTTTCTCCACACATATTTGTTCATAAGAAAGGTTTAAGCACCAAAGCATAGTGCAGAAGCTTTTAGAGGTTAAAATTGGTTTCCCATTTGTTTGTTCAGTGCTTGACTAAGAGGGAGATTGATAATATTCTTCGTAAGCAGGGTGACAACAGTACGTGGATGACGAAGGATGGCTATCTACCATTCCCGAAGCCGAGCGTTAGCAGTTCTCAACAATTATCGATGTGTGCGCCTAGAATTGTCATAGATGTCTATGTGTAGTGTTGTGTCACAAACTATATACTACCATGGTCATATGTTATAAACTTCACTATTGTGGTCATTGTCGTCGAAGTTCTATGATTGTGATCGATGTGCTATCTTCTATGTTTACTGATCTTTTTCTTTAGTTTATGTGAACATATATGCATGTGAACCAATTTAGTTCTTTCTGTTGCATGATTTACTAATATGCCTTATCTATAGAGATGACGAAGTGGTACATGGTGTATAAGGGTTGGGTTCCAGGAGTCTACGATGAGTGGGAGGACTGTTAGAAACATGTGAACAAGTTTAGCGGCAACAGCTACAAAGGATACACGACTCGAGAGGAGGCGGTAGCCAAGTGGAGGAACTACCTATGGAAGGAGAACCAGATGGAGATATTGCTAGTGCTCTTGCTCTTGCTCACCGTCATCACAGCTGTATTCTGTTTGATTCTAGTGTAGGCGGAGATGTTGGAGATATGCCCTAGAGGCAATAATAAAAGTGGTTATTATTATATCTTTGTGTTTATGATAAATGTTTACATTCATGCTATAACAGTATTAACAGGAAACATTAATACTTGTGTGATTTGTAAACTAAAGTCCCTAGTAAAGGCTCTATATAATACTAGTTTGTTTGTTAATAGATGATCGTGGTTTCCCGATCATGAGCATTAAGATGTTCTTAACAACAAGATCATATCATTAGGAGAATGGTATGATGGACATACTCCTATAGATAAGCGTAGCATTAACATCAAGTCATTTCAATAGTTTGTTTGCTATAAGCTTTCTGATACATAGTAACCTAATTCCTCCTACCATGAGATCATGCTAATCACCATCACCGGAAGGATGCTTTGATGACATCAAACACCACACCGTAACTGGGTGGCTATAAAGGTGGCATTGAGTGTTTGGAAAGTATGTGTTGAGGCACATGGATCAAGAGTGGGATTTGTCCATCCATATGACGGATAGATATACTCTGGGCCCTCTCGGTGGAATGTCATCCAATTAGCTTGCAAGCATGTGACTGGCTCACAAGGATCACATATCACGGGAACGACAAAAGAGTACTTATCGGTAACGAGGTTGAACTAGGTATGCAGAGATACTGACGATCAAAACCTTGGATAAGTAAACTATCATGAGACAAAGGGAAGTTGGTATCGTATGTAAGTGGTTCAGTAGATCGCAAACTAATCGTAGAAATATGTGGGAGCCATATGAATTTCCAGATTCCTCTATTGGTCATTGATCGAAGAAGTGTCTCGGTCATGTCCGCATAATTCACGAACCGTAGGGAGACACACTTAAGGATTCGATGTTGTTTAGTGGATATGGAATGTTAGTAGGGTTACCGAATGTTGTTCGGAGTCTCGGATGGGATCTGGGATATCACGAGGAGATCCGGAATGGTCCGGAGAATAGATTCATATAAGGAAAGTCCGATTCCGGAGTTCGGGAAAGATTCCGATGTTTTCATCCGAGAGGTCCTAGAAGGTTCTAGAAGGTTCACCAAACCGGAAGGGGAATGGAACACTAATGTGTCATGGGTAAGTGGAATGATTGGATCATATACTAGGTCACTTGGTGTGAGCATTTGTGAGAGAAAATTAAAGCTCTAAATTGAAAGTCAAACGAGAGTTTGAAAAGTCAAACTAGAACAATGGTTTCCTAGTGGAAGAAGGAACAAGTCCTTCTCTCAATCCAACTTGGGTTTGGGTTTGGATTCAAACCCACCCCTTCCAAGGCTTCCCCCCTCTCATAAATAGAGGGGGAGGGCTGCCCCAAAACACCAAGCCCTAGCCCCTCTCTACCTACGCCGCCACCGCCCAGCCACCGCCGCTGATGCCACCCGCCGTCGCCGCCTTGCGCCGCCTTGCGTTGCCGCCGGCCCGTCGCCGTCGCCCTAGATGCCGCCGACACCTCCTCCTCCTCCTCCCAGTCTTCTAAACCCTAGATCACCGGGAAACCCTAAATCCACCATAACTCGCATTGGCTTAGGCGAAGCCCTGCGGGATCTTCCCTCTACTTCCGACACCACGCCGTCGTGCTGCCGGAATCACGAGGGGAGAACTACAACCTCTGCTGCCTGCTGGAACAAGGGAGAGGAAGGTATTCATCGAGTACCGAACGTGTGACCGACTACGGAAGCGCTGCCGGAACGCAGCGCTGGAAGGATCGTCTACGCGATCTTGAGATCGACAAGTGTACGACTACATCACCCACGAGAATCTGCTCTAGTTAACCGCTTTGGAATCTTCAAGGGTGAGTGCTTCTATCGAATCGTTGCTACAATCTAGTAGATAGATCTTGGCTTGTTTGTGTGCATGCGGTAGAATTTTTTTGTTTTCCATGCTACGAACCCCTACAGTGGTATCAGAGCCGTGTCTATATGTAGATCTGTTGCACGAGTAGAACACAATGGTTATTGTGGGTGGTGGTGTTTTTATTATAAATTGATTTTTATGTACTTTGCATCTTGCAGTATGATGGGATGAAGCGGCCCAGGCTAACCTTACATGACATCGTTCATGAGACTTGCTCCACGCTCAACATGCAACTTGTATTGCATAAGTGGCTTTGCGGGTGTCTGTCTCTCCCATCATAGTATAGATTCAATTTACAACGGGCACTTGATAGTTCAAACATGAACGTTGTGGTTCTTGTTCGTAAGTTAGAATGACACTTATTGAAAGCCCCAAACCACGTAAAATATGCAAAGAAAATTAGAGGAGTCTAACTTTGTTTTGCAAGGGTGTGCTGTGATGTGATATGGCCTTGATTGTGATTATATATGATGTATGCAATGTTCCTTATTGTAAGTTGGCAACCGGCAGGAGCCATATGCTTGTCTTTTAATTCCATTAAGACTTGCGTGTCTGTTCAAAGTAGTTGTAATAGTTGATGCTGGTGGACGACAACCATGAAGCGACGCCATTGACCTTGACGCCATACCGTTGATGATGGAGATCATGTTCATGCTTGAAGATGGAGATCGGAAGCACAAGAATAAAGGCCATATCATATCACATATTATGAATTGCATGTGATGTTAATCCTTTTATGCATCTTGTATTGCTTAGTTCGCGACAGTAGCATTATAAGATGATCCCTCAAAGCACAAAATTTCAAGTTATAAAGTGTTCACCCTTAGTAAGCACCGTTGCTAAAGCTCATTGTTTCGAAGCACAACGTGATGATCGGGTGTGTTAGATTCTGCGAGTGTATACAATGTGAGCAAGCCAGATTTGCTCATGCGGAAGCTAAGGTTAGATCTTGACGAGCCTAGCATGTACAGACATGGTTTCGGAACACGGATCACCGAAAGGTAAAGCATGAGTCATATAGTAGATATGATGAACATGTTGATTATTCTCCATTGAAGCATGAGTCATATAGTAGATATAGTGATGATCGGTTTTGATGTGGTGGATTTGGTTCGTGTGATCACTAAAACAATGTGAGGGATATTGTTTCGAGTGGGAGTTCACCTAGATTAATTTAACTATTAATTAGAACCCAATTTGTCATAAACTTAGTCTAAACTATTGCAAATATGTTGTAGATCAATGGCGGCCCCTACCATCAATTTTAATGCGTTCCTAGAGAAAGAAAAGTTGAAAAACAATGGAAGCAACTTTGTGGATTGGTTCCGCAATTTGAGGATTGTCCTCAATGCTGGTACTTTGACCTATGTGCTGGATGTACAACTGGGTGACCGGCATGCAGCTAATGCTACCGATGAGGTAAAGAATGTTTTCCTCACTCGGAAGAATCAGTACTCCACAGTTCAGTGTGCTATCTTGTATGGTTTGGAATAGGAGCTTCAGAAAAGGTTTGAGAACCATGACCCGCATGATATTGTCCGTGAACTCAAAATGATATTTGAGGCTCACGCTGCAGTTGAGAGTTATGAGGCTTCTAAAAAGTTCTTTAACTGCAAGATGGAAGAGGGCAGCTTCGTCAGTGAGCACGTGCTTAAGACGTCTGGGCACGCAAGCAAGCTTCAAAGCTTAGGTATAGTGATTCCTAATGCTTTGGGGATTCACCGTGTCCTTCAATCACTACCACCAAGTTACAAGAACTTTGTGATGAACTACAATATGAAAAACATGGACAAGTCATTGCCCGAACTCTTCTCCATGTTAAAGTCTGCAGAAGTGGAGATCAAGGAAGAACACCAAGTGTTGTTGGTCAATAAGACCACCAAATTCAATAAGCAAGGCAAGTCTAAGAAAAAAGGAAACTTCAAGAAGGGCGGTAAGAAAGTTACTGCGCCGGCGAAGAAGACCAAGGCTAGGCCTAAGCCTCATACTGAGTGCTTTTACTACAAGGGAGAAGGTCACTGGACATGGAATTTCCCTAAGTACTTGGCGGATTTGAAGAACGGCAACATCAAGAAGAAAAGTATATCCGATATACATGTTATTGATGTGTATCTCACTAGTACTCGTAGTAGTTCCTGGGTATTTGATACTGGTTCGGTTGCTCATATTTGTAACTCGAAACAAGTGCTACAGAATAAACGAAAGCTAGCGAAGAACGAGGTGACTATGCACGTTGGAAATGGATCAAAGGTTGATGTGATCGCGGTCGGCACGCTACCTCTTCATCTACCATCGGGATTAGTTTTATACTTAAATAATTGTTCTTTGGTGCCTTCGTTGAGCATGGACATTATATCCGGATCATGTTTATTGCAAGACGGTTACTTGTTTAAGTCCGAGAATAATGGTTGTTTGATTTATATGAGTAATATGTTTTATGCACATGCACCTTTGATAGATGGTCTATTATTATTGAATCTCGATTGTGGAAATACACACATTAATAACATTTAAGCTAAACGTTTGAAATTGAGCGATAACCAGACCTATATGTGGCACTGTCGTCTTGTTCACATTGGAGTGAAGCGTATGAAGAAACTCCATTCTGATGGACTTCATGAATCCCTTTATTTCGAATCACTTGAAAGATGCGAAGCATGTCTGATGGGTAAAATGACTAAGACTCCATTTTCTGGCATGATGGAGCGAGCTACGGACTTATTGGAAATCATACATACCGATGTGTGTGGCCTAGTGAGTGTAGCATCGCGTGGTGGTTATCGTTATGTTCTTACCTTCACGGATGACTTGAGTAGATATGGGTATATCTATTTCATGAAACATAAGTCTAAAACTTTCGAGAAGTTTAAGGAATTTCAAAGTGAGGTAGAGAATCAACGTAACAAGAATATTAAATTTATACGATCTGATCGTGGAGGTGAATATCTAAGTTACGAGTTTGGCGAGCATTTGAAGAAATGCTGAATACTTTCACAATTGACACCGCCGGGAACACCACAGCGTAATGGTGTGTCCGAATGTCATAATCGAACTCTCTTAGAAATGGTTTGTTCTATGATGTCACTTACAGATTTACCGCTATTGTTTTGGGGTTATGAATTAGAATCAGCCGCATTCACTTTAAATAGGGCACAATCTAAATCCGTTGAAACGACACCGTACGAATTGTGGTTTGGGAAGAAACCTAAATTGTCGTTCCTTAAAGTTTGGGGTTGCGAAGCTTATGTAAAGAAGTTACAGCCCGACAAGCTTGAACCCAAAGTGGAAAAGTGCGTCTTCATAGGATACCCGAAGGAAACTATTGGGTATACCTTCTATCATAAATCCGAGGGAAAAATCTTCATTGCCATGAATGGATCCTTTCTAGAGAAGGAGTTTCTCTCGAAAGAAGTGACTGGAAGGAAAGTAGAACTCGACGAGGTTGTTGAACCTTCTCTCGAACTTGCGGGTAGCGCAGCACCGGAAGTAGTTCCTGTGGCACCTACACCAATAAGAGAGGAAGCTAATGATGTTGATCATGAAACTTTGGTTGAAGTTACTACGGAACCTCGCAGGTCAACGAGAACTCGTACCACTCCTGATTGGTATGATCCCGTTATGAGTGTCATGTTGGTGGATAACACCGATGACCCTGCGACATATGGGGAAGCGATGATGAGCCCAGATTCCAATAAATGGCAAGAAGCCATGAAATCCGAGATTGGATCCATGTACGAAAAGCAAGTGTGGCTTTGGTGGACTTACCGGATGGCCGGAAGGCTGTCGAGAACAAATGGAGTTTCAAGAAGAAAACATATGTTGATGGTAATGTAACTGTCTATAAAGCTCGACTTGTCGCAAAAGGGTTTCGACAAATTCAATGAGTTGACTACGATGAGACTTTCTCACCAGTAGCGAAGCTAAAGTCTGTGAGGATTATGTTAGCAATCGCTACATATTATGATTATGAGATATGGCAGATGGATGTCAAAATAGCGTTCCTCAATGGAGACATTGATGAAGAGTTGTATATGATGCAACCCAAAGGTTTTGTCGATCCTAAAGATGCTAACAAGGTATGCAAACTTCAACGGTCCATATATGGATTGAAGCAAGTATCCCGAAGTTGGAATCAACGTTTTGATAAGGTAATCAAAAGCTTTGGTTTTATACAAAATTATCGAGAAGCTTGTATTTACAAGAAAGTGAGTGGGATCTCTGTAGCATTCTTAATACTATATGTAGATGACATATTGTTGATTGGGAATGATGTAGACCTTCTTAATAGTGTCAAGGATTATTTGAATAATAGTTTTTCAATGAAAGATCTTGGCGAAGCAGCTTACATATTAGGCATAAAGATTTATAGAGATAGATCGAGATGCCTAATATCATTGTCACAGAGTACATATTTGGACAAAGTTCTAAAGAGGTTTGGAAGGGAATATAGCAAGAAAGGGTTCTTTCCCATGTTGCCCAATACGACCTTGAGTAAAACTCAAAGTCCCGCAACGGCAGAAGATAGAGAAAGGATGAGTAAGACTCCCTATGCCTCAGCCATAGGATCTCTCATGTATGCCATGCTATGTACTAGACCCGACATTCCATATGTTGTTAGTTTGACTAGAAGATATCAAAGTGATCCAGGAGTGGATCATTGGACAATGGTCAAATACATCCTTAAGTACTTGAGAAGAACTAAGGATATGGTTCTTTCTTATGGAGGTGATGAACAACTCGTTGTTAATGGTTACACCGATGCTATTTGAAACACCGATCCGGATGATTCTAAATCTCAATATGGATACATATTTACTTTGAATGGTGCAGCAGTTAGCTGGAGGAGTGCAAAGCAAAGGCGTTGTGGAAAGATCTTCAACTGAATCGGAATACATAGCTGCTTCGGAGGCTTCACAAGAGGCGATATGGATGAAGGAGTTCATTACAGAGCTCGGTGTGGTTCCAAGTGCGCTGGACCCAATGTCTATCTACTGTGATAACATGGGCGCCATAGCCAATGCGCAACAACCAAGGTCACACAAGAAGCTGAAGCATATCAAGCTAAGTTTTCACGCTATTCGAGAGCATGTCCAAGATGGTGACATAAAGATTTGCAAAGTACACACATATCTGAATGTGGCGGATCCATTGACTAAACCTCTCCCGGGGGCAAAACATGACCAGCACCAAAATTCCATGGGTGTTCGGTATATTACCATGTAATCTAGATTAGTTGACTCTAGTGCAAGTGGGAGACTGTTGGAGATATGCCCTAGAGGCAATAATAAAAGTGGTTATTATTATATCTTTGTGTTTATGATAAATGTTTACATTCATGCTATAACAATATTAACAGGAAACATTAATACTTGTGTGATTTGTAAACTAAAGTCCCTAGTCAAGCCTCTATATAATACTAGTTTGTTTGTTCATAGATGATCGTGGTTTCCCGATCATGAGCATTAAGATGTTGTTAACAACAAGATCATATCATTAGGAGAATGGTATGATGGACATACACCTATAGATAAGCGTATCATTAAGATCAAGTCATTTCAATAGTTCGTTTGCTATAAGCTTTCTCATACATAGTAACCTAATTCCTTTGACCATGAGATCATGCTAATCACCATCACCGGAAGGATGCTTTGATGACATCAAACACCACACCGTAACTGGGTGGCTATAAAGGTGGCATTGAGTGTTCAGAAAGTATGTATTGAGGCACATGGATCAAGAGTGGGATTTGTCCATCCATATGACGGATAGATATACTCTAGGCCCTCTCGGTGGAATGTCATCCAATTAGCTTGCAAGCATGTGACTGGCTCACAAGGGATCACATATCACGGGAACGATAAAAGAGTACTTATCGGTAACGAGGTTGAACTAGGTATGCAGAGATACCGACGATCAAAACCTCGGATAAGTAAACGTGAGAAAAAGGGAAGTTGGTATAGTATGTAAGTGGTTCATTCGATCGCAAAGTAATCGTAGAAATATGTGGGAGCCATATGAATTTCCAGATTCTTCTATTGGTTATTGATCGGAGAAGTGTCTCGGTCATGTCCGCATAATTCACGAACCGTAGGGAGACACACTTAAGGATTCGATGTTGTTTAGTCGATATGGAATGTTAGTAGGGATATCGAATGTTGTTCGGAGTCTCGGATGGGATCCATGATATCACGAGGAGATCTGGAATGGTCCGGAGAATAAGATTCATATAAGGAAAGTCCGATTCCGGAGTTCGGGAAAGATTCCG